>OV743435.1:33925469-34449236 GCA_928269145.1 Agriphila tristella | reverse complement strand
TTTAAATTTGAGATTTTTTCATTCACAATGCTATTTTTATACAATACTTAATAATATAATATCTGGGCGAACCGGGTTTGGTCGGTTATTATTTACTGTAATATGGTGGTGTTTAGGTGATAAAAAAAGTGCTTTAGCTACTTACTTTGGGATCAGAGCAATGTACGAGTATGTGATGTTTTTCGATATTCGCAATGTCAACCTTACATGACTTTTCACAGAGTAACGCCACCTATTGTCAATTTCTCTTATTACATAACTCGTAAGATATAGAACTTAATTACATAATAATTCCGCGAGGCGTAGTAGTTAGTTTTGATGGCATCATCCGAGAGATGGAGTCTCCGAAAAACTGTGTTTAAAATTTGTATCGGTAATTTTTTTGTGTTGCACTATTGCTTCACAAGTCTCAATAAAATAAAAACTCGAAAGCAACATTAACTACATTTTTTAAACTTGTCTAAAAACAATAAAAATAAAAAAATATATAAACTTGAACAAACATATAAAGTCACCGAGCGAGATTCGAACTCAGACATTCATTTCTTGTGGTCCGCGTCCTAACCCGCTGAACCAAATGGACATTGGCCGGCCACGGACGAAATTAGCGATCATATTCTGCGTCGAAAGAAAAACGCATGAAAATGCGAAAATGCGCGTTTTCCCAAACATAAAACTAATCTAGATCGATTGTTTACCCCCGAAAACCCCTATATACCAAATTTCAACGAAATCGTTAGAGCCGTTTCCGAGATCACCGAAATATATATATATATATATATATATTTATGAATATACAAGAATTGCTCGTTTAAAGATATAAGATTAGGAAAAATAGGACTCGCACCAGATCAATTCTCGGATGGGAATCGAAACAGCAACCTTTGGATATCTGGTCCAATGCTCTGACCACTGAGCTACCAAGTCACTAGTGGCATCATCGAATTTCTTCTATTATATCCTAAGCTTACGCTGCAAGCCAGAGTTATTTCACCAATGTGAGGAATTTCCTCAACATACAATTGAAATATCTTTCCAGATATTTTGTATATTTAACATTTACTTCCCTATAAGAAACAGTAAGATAATAAATTGCCTTGATGGTTTACCTGACAGATTTTATTTGCAACTGCCGATGTGACATTTCCAAACGTTTGTCGTAACTGACTCAAGTGCTTCAGCATCACAATATCCTGGTCCAAGAACATACGGAGCGCCATGACCGCAGCATCCTCGACAAACTCGTCCGACGCATCTCCTGTGAGTTGCTTACACGCCTCTTTGAGGAGTGCAAGTGTTTTGAGCTTTGCTTCTGTGTCTGATTCATTGTTTTTTATGCGGTTGTAAATGTCTGTGTATGTTTTATACCTAGAACATTCACATTAATGATAAAAAAATAATGACAAATCATAAGCACTTAATTTTTAAGCTTCTTTAAATCTGCCCCTGCCATATACCCCCCTTAAAATAATTAGCACCAGAGAAGAAAAGAGACAAAAGAAGAACACGTGAACAAGTTGCCAGCTTCATGCGGCCGGGTCGGCGTCAAGGAATTAAAATCAGAAAGATTTTTTTTTACTTTGACTAGCCATCAATAAACTTGATTAAGAATTTGATTGAATTGACAATAGACAGTGATCCGCAGCAACTTCACACGAGAATGTATGGCAAAGAGTAATAAAACACATTGTTTTGTACCACAAGTGCTCTGAAGTTGGTCACTTCTGTTGTGCATAGTTAAACTAGTGGCTCCCTGAGCTGTGGACCTCGCGTTAAAAAGTAGCTCAAATTGTATGTTGTTTATAAAATAATCTAAAAGATGTCGCCACCCCTTTTTCCACACTGTTCACGAGCTTTTCAAAGCACGTAAAATAGTAGGTACGTGCTGTTTGGTATTATTTGGTAGGTACCTAGTTGGTTACTAAGTTCTGTAACTATGGAAAACATGAATAATACTAAATTTACAAATAATGCTACAATGAATTATATACCAAATGAAAGCACAAATATTTAAGATTATCATGTATTAAAATTATTCGAAATGACCGCCTCTGGCATGAATACACGCCTTTAGACGACGAGGCCAGTCATCGATGGCAGCACGAACTACCACCATATCCAATTCTGCGACTGCCTTGAGAATAGCGCGCTTAAGAGAGTCGAGATTCATGTGGGGCTTAGCACATGCTTTCTCCTCAATAAGTTGCCATATGGCATAATCCAGAGGATTTAAGTCTGGGCTGGAGGATGGCCATTCTTCCTGCGCGATAAAATCAATTTTGTTAGCCCGAAACCATGCTTGTGTAGATTTTGCTTTGTGCGCAGGGGCAGAGTCCTGCTGGAAGACCCATGGCTGGTTTTGAAATAAAGTGTGGCTTAAGGGTTTGACAACAGGTTCCAGAACGGTATCTTGATAGACTCTAGCGCCAGTTTTCACACCTTTTTCACAGAAATGAACCTTACTTAGCCCTGAATTGGACACCCCCAGCCAAATCATCACTGATGAGGGGTGGTGACCTCGTTGGACCCTCGGAGCAATCATGCTGGCTTCTTTACTATTCTTAGCGTATACTCAATCATTTTGACGGTTAAAATTTTCTTCGACTGTGAAGATTTTTTCATCAGTAAACAAGATTTTTCGATGGCCGTTTTGTGCGTACTGCTTTAGTAGAGCGCGACTTCGTGCTAACCTCATAGCCTTCAATCGTGCGTTTAGCAGATGGCCCTTTCATCTACGGTAAGCGTGAAGCCCAAGGTCATCATTGATAATTTTTTTAAGGGAACTTCTCTTCACAGTCATCTGTATTGCCAATAACTTTTGCTTCCGGACGGGATTTCTCGTGATTCTCGCCTTCACTGCCTTGATCACAGCTGGTGTCCGAACGGTGCGTGGTCTTCCTGATCTTTTTCGGTCATCGACGGTCAAGGTATTACGGTACCTATAGATAGTGCGATAAATAAATTGCTTGTTGATTTTCAACTTTTGTAGCAACTTGAAAATCATATTCGGTGGCTGCCCACATTTGTGCAGAGCAATTACAGCGACACGATTCTCCTTCAACCCCCATTCCATGGTGAAATAAACAAAATATGATATACGTGTGGTATGGAATTATAGCTTATAAAACTGTCAATAATATGTCATTTTTATTTTTTCTTTTCATTTGTTTTAATGGCCAGTAATCGATAAAGAAACTCAGTAACAGAACTTTTGACCAACCTGTGTATATTCGCAGCTAGATGGCGCTTCTAATTTTAAACATTTTTCGAAATGGTGATTTTTGGTAAATTTAGAAAAACTGGCTAAATTAAAAATAATTATATAATCATCGAAACTGCTCACAAAATTTCACGAGAATCTGTTGAGAAATGCGACCTGTAGAGAAAAATGGACAGCTGGAAAGTCGGACTGAAATATGTTTTCTTACATTTCTCCGTCATTATGAAAAAATTCAAAAAACTGGCGTGACAAAAAATTTCTATGTAATTTTCAAACCTGCTCACAAAATTTGACGAGAATCGGTTGAGAAATGCGACCTGTAGAGGAGAACATCCAGCGCCAGAAAGCCGGACTAAAATACATTTTTCTTACATATCTCCGCCATTACGAAAAATTTAGAAAAACTGTCTCAACTTAAAATATATATATATATAATATTCGAACCTGCCCACAAAATTTCACGAAATTCGGTTGAGAAATGCGACCTGTAGAGGAGAAAAGACAGAGCCGGAAAGCTGGACTGGAATATGTTTTTTTTACATATCTCTGCCATTTTGAAAAAAATCGAAAAAGTGACGTGACAAAAAAATTCTATATCATTTTCAAACTTGCTCACAAAATTTCACGAGAATCGGTTGAGAAATGCGACCTGTAGAGGAGAACATCCAGCGCCAGAAAGCCGGACTGAAATACATTTTTCTTACATATCTCCGCCATTACGAAAAAATTAGAAAAACTGTCTCAACTCAAAAAAATCTATATGATTTTCGAACCTGCCCACAAAATTTCACGAAATTCGGTTGAGAAATGCGACCTGTAGAGGAGAAAAGACAGAGCCGGAAAGCTGGACTGCAATATGTTTTTTTTACATATCTCCGCCATTTTGAAAAAAATCGAAAAAGTGGCGTGACAAAAAATTCTATATTATTTTCAAACCTGCTCACAAAATTTCATGAGAATCGGTTAAGAAATGCGACCGGCTGTAGAAGAGAACATACAGACATACGAAAGAATTTTTGCCCAAGCTGAAGCAGAGACGCTTCGCAAGCACTTCGTGCTCGCTCGGTCAATTAGTTGCATTGTAGAAGATTTTCATTCCAGATCAAGAAGTTTAAATCATAATTAACTGAGAAATTATGAGATTAAATCGAGAAACAATTTGTAACTGTTAGAATTGGGATGTTGACAACTTTTTTAATTTTATATTACATAAATTACCTCTCAAAAAAAGAAACATTGGTAAAAGAATTACTTTGCTAGCTTGAAAACTGCCCGAGATATCACAGTGTGAAATGCACACAAATGGACTCGCCCAAAAACGCTCCATACTAACGGCTACTGAATTATGACGTCACACCTCAGTAGTTTGTATACTGTTGTATACTAGGAAATTTGTACGGCAGCTATACTACTATAATATTATAAATGTGAAAGTTTGTGGGTTTGGATGTTTAGATGTTTGGATGTTTGTTCCTCAATCACGCAAAAACTACTGAACGGATTTGGTTGAAATTTGGCACACAGATAGTATATAGCCTGCATTAAAACATAGGATACTTTTTATCCCGATATTCTTACGGGAACGGGAACCACGCGGGTGAAACCGCGGGCGGCCGCTAGTATTAAATATTGTGTTTATCAAAATGGTTTCTTAGACAAATGTGCTATACATTTTACGAACTAAAATAATTAAAGGTATCACTTATTTTAATAAATTTTATACTTTTTAAATGGACTTGTCCACCCAACTTTGAAAGGTCATAAAACAAATAATATGCAATATATAAAACCAAGAGGTATACAAGCTACTCTAAAAGTTTAACCCTAGAACCCTACACATATTCAGAATGGACTTTTCCTACCCAGGGTGCTGGAGCACCCATATTATTTATATAGGGATATTTTAGTAAATAAAAGTTCTTCAGCATTTTATTTTATTTTCTTTGGGGAGCTTACAGCATCATTTACAACTTATGGCAATAAATATAGGTACTTAAGGGCTAATTACAAGCTTCCACAGATAGAAGCTACTTATTGTACAATACTTAGACTTAAACTAAATAAGCATTATATAAGCTTTGAAATTAATTAAGTGAAAGCATTAAGCTTCAAAAAGCAGTGTTAAGTCGTCGGTAATTAAACTTTTGACGTGTCTTATTGCGCTACAAAACAGATCTAAACGGCTATCGTTTTCTTTTTCACATCACACATAAATAATTTAAAAACATTACAAATGTTCCATGAAAATCTTGTATAATTTAATACATCTCGTTGTCAGATGCATCACTACAAATGTAAAGTTCATTTTCATCGTTCTTTTCGCACAATAACCACTCAATAAGTCGTCGTAAGTATTTTGTCGTTGAGAAAAACACCGCTACTAGTACTCATCATTTTGTTATATGCACTGCATAACATAAAAAAATATTTCTGACTAATAAAAGTGAAAATCAAAACTAATAATCACAATAAACACACATAAAACAATTATTTAGATTATGACCTATTTTACTACCCATGGGTGCTGAAGCACCCTGCACTAATTATTTAAATTACTTGCCGGGATAATATCCAATTAATAACAAACACAAAATAATACACACAAACTGATAGGAGAATAGAAAAAAAACATAACTGTCATTTAATATGTTTATGATTTTTATTAGTATTTCGTTATTTTATTCATTAGTCAACATCCCAATTGTTAATTTTAACATAGAACTGAGTGAAATTCTGTCGTTTAGTAGATATTTTTGACTGTCAAATTATATGGCTCTCTATAGGTTAACATGATTTTACACATCTTCACTTATAGAATCTATGCCAGAAAATGTTCAAGTATTTGTTTGAATGAGAGACTTTATGTAAACAATCTAGTGTCTCTTTATTTTTGAAGTAATTTAGAAAATTACAAAAACAACACTGTTCTTATTAGTGTTGTTTTTGTAATTACACATCATTTTATATAATTTTGAGTGCATCGTGGATCAGTGGGTCGGAATTTCTAAAATGTAATAGTTTTAAATCAAATTAAAACTATAGTCTATTTATCCTTACTCGTCTTGTTTGGTAAACAATCTTCACCAAACTCTTTATTGAAAAAAACAATTTTAAAATACAACAAATGGTTTTCCACGCATAGATTACGAAAGAAATTACTAATTGTTTAGTATTAAAGTCACAGGTTACTCGTAAAAACGAATACGGTACAGCAAAATATTGAAAAGTTATTAGGAACTTACCGCTGTGAATCCCTAGGCTTAGCTAAACTGGGTTTTAGCGTGACATTGAGGGGTTTTAGGCACCGGGGCTTATCCAGCTGTGTGTGAGCTCTTAGGGCTCTGGTAATGCGAGGTAATTCCAGCATTGTACTGGCAAGCTAAACACTCATCACTATAAAAAAAGTTATAGCAATTAGTCAGTGTCGTCTTAAAGTTGGGTTGGTTAGAGAAATACTGTTGGTTGAATAACATTGTGCAAGGCTTAAGATAATAACAACGGCAATGTTTGCAAGGTATAAAAATGCAAACACTGCGAAACAGTGTACCTATCAATTTTTGTATTGAATTTCACTAAAAATATGGAAAGGCTATTTGAAAGATAGATATTGAATGTGTTTGTTTATTAATAAAGAGTGTATTAAAATTGTATCACTGATTTACCATTTATTTACACAATGAATATTGTATAAAATTGTAAAAATGAACGAAACGAACGACACGTTGTTTTTGTAATGTTTTGACTTTTGACTTGACATTGACAGACATGACAGTTGACAGTTTCGAGTTGATGGGTGCATTCCACTCTATGTCAATCGGTGAGTCATCGATTGACATAGACTATCGAACATAACACATGATAAATAATCCAATAGTATTTATCAATATCCATAATATTTACTGCGCGTGTAGTGTACTGATGGATTTCAGTTTTTCTTGGTATCTGAATTTCGGAATAAAATGCCACGGTTTCAAGTGTTGCCTTGCCAGTAGGCGTTTCTAAAAAAGTTCATAATTAAGCGGCTGCTGATTACGTAACTCTGTTGCTAACGCCGTGTCGTGGCGCCGGGTCTATAGCGCGTGTTTTGCTCTACACAATCAACAAAAACATCTCAACCTTCAACAAAATCGTCTACACAAAACCTTGTTTCACGAAACATTTTTGTGTAGAGAAACAATGTTTTTGCCTTCCATGCCCGGTGGAAAATACGTACATAAAATATTTTGCGCGGGTCGAGGGGCAGGGTAATGTCAAAATCATCTGTCATTTTGACAACTCGCCAGCGTTTTGTGAGCCAAGTTTGAATGAAAGTAATTCTTGGAAATTTGATTCGGAGCAGCGAAAAATTTTCCTATACGAAATTGATCTTCTATTTTTATTAATTCTTAATAAATGTAAAAATTTCGCGACTGTAAATAGGTTCGAACTTGAAAGTAACGCTTTTTTCTAGTGCTATAAAATGCTAAATTGGCAACACTGAAGTTTTGTCTACACAAGCCACGCAATTGCTGTGAGCGGCGTGTGTAGAGATATATTTTTAAAACATAGTTTTGTGTATGTGTTTTTGTTGAATGTTTTCGAAAAAACTTCGCTATAGACCCTCCATAACAATTTTCGATTGAAATCGATTGAAACCTCAGTTACATTGCTGCAAGTAAGATAGTTATCACATTAGTACTTACAAAAGCTGTTACTGCGATTTCTGTCAGAATTGATTACAACAAAGTTACAAAATCAGCCCCAAGGCTCCTAAAATAGTACGAAATTTGTACGAAAGTGGCAAAACAAAAAATCAAGTCTGTGGAATGAACTGAGCTACTCAAGGTCCTGCATGCAAAGTCTGCTCGCAGGCCCTGCCGCAGGGCAGGACTTTGTGAAAGCACAACTAATTAGGTGACATAGACAGCGACACGACATGTTTCTCGTATCTGAAGAATAATTAGGTAGGTACTGAAAATTATTGGCAAAATATCTTATTATGTCTTCCTATTGTATATTTCATCATTAGTTAAAAAGGAATAGGCCATTTTTTCCGGTGATAATCACTTATTTAATAAGTCGCGTGTATACAGTTACTTATATTATGTCGCGTGCTGTAACCCCACCAAGACAAACTGTCATCTTTTAATGTCAAAAAGTGACACGTGATATCGCTTTTCGTATAGTTGTGCTAACCATAGCGACAAAAATCGAGATAAAGTATATGAGTGACATTAGTTCGCGAGTTATGTCAATTCTAATGTCAATTGTGTTAGCTGCATTCGACATAAATATATGAACGTGACGCGACTGGCTCGACTCTTTCTCACTCGAGTCGCGCTAAGTCGCATAATTATAATCTAGACTCTAGAACAATAGGGAATGTCCGAAAAAAATCAAATTGGCTGAATATTTTTCTATGGGTAGGAATAAGGTCCCTTAGTAATAGAAAAAAGTTTCAGAATTTTCGGTTGGGTAAAAAAGTTTTTAAAAATCCAAGTCTCTTCGACTTCACAAATGTATGAAAGTAACAGCAGAATGGAGATTATACCTTTGCCGCTAACTGCCACAAACACAACACGTATTTAAAAAAAAAAGTTTTGACATTTTGTCTTGAAACTTTTTTTTTAATACCATGTTGTGGTTGTGGCAGGTGTTGGCAAAGGTACAATCTCCATTCTGCTGTTACTTTCATACATTTGTGAAATCGAAGAGACTTTGATTTTTTGAAATTTTTTCACGAAACCGAAAATTATGAAAATTTATTCTATTACTAAGGGACCTTATTCCTACCTATAGAAAAATATTCAGCCAATTTGATTTTTTTCGGACATTCCCCATTAATGATGTCGGGAAAAAATTCACAGATTTTACCGTCCCCGCAAGAATCGGAGCATTGAAAATGAACACAAAAATTTACGATAAACCAAAATCAAATCAAATGCAAAGTCCTATTATATTTTTAAAGTTACCTAGGTAAGTAGTACCTATTTATTTTTACGATCGATTGTGACACTCGGCTCCGCCTCGTGTCACAAAAGCGCCCGCTGACTGCCTCGACGCAGTCGAAATAATATTAACCAATTTTCAAAATTCCAACTAATGCACTTCTCGTCTGCTTCTGCATATTTTACCATGACGATCAGTCAATAATCATAGAAGCTACATCACTTTTTATGTACGGAAACAGCCGTTTTTCTACAATTCCAAATCTAAAGGGACCACCTACAGGTCACAATTACAAACCGATTTTTAAAATTATTTCGCCATTTGCTAGCTAAACTAATACCCTAGGACCCTTTTTTAAATTTTTTCTTAAGTCGGTTTTATTGATGAGTGGAGGCACGTGGATCAGCAGTGGTTGAGAACGGGGCTTGCAGCGATATGAAAAACACGGCGTAGTTATTACAGCCTTTTATTTCTCAGAATAAATACAACACGTAATAACTGGGTCGAATGCACATAGACACGAGTACAAACAAATCTCAATCTCAATGGAAATTAGAATTAAATTATTTAAACAATAGCAGTCAAGCATGGCGATGGAAGCGGGGCAAAAGCAAAGACAATCAGACCGAATACGGATCTTCGTTCGTAATAGACAAGAACAGTGTTGTCATTACTAAAATAATGTTTAAGGCACCTTTACAATACTTCCCCTTGACTTAAACATATTTTATTTACATTTCCCAAAGTAAACAATATAAAATTCCAAACTCTACATCTCTACATTGGTATAGTCAAAAAATAAAACAAAGACTCTACATAAATCATGAACTCTACATGGTCATTAAAATTATTGCATAAAGTACTCTACAAATTACAGTCTTTCAATTACATTCATAATTTTAATAAAGTCTCTATGTTTTTGCTTACATAAGGGTTTAGTCAAAACATCTGCTATCATTCTCTCTGTGGAAATATACCTAACAGATATTAAGTTGTCTCTAACTAAATCTTTCACAAAATGGTACCTAATATCAATATGTTTTGAACGCTTGTGACATAACTCTTTAGATTCTAATAGTTTCTGAGCACTTTGATTATCATTATAAACAATACATTCAGTTAAAGTGTTACAAGTCAATTCTGAAAGCAAGTTCCTAATAAAACATATATCTTTACATACATCTCCAATAGCAAGGTATTCTGCTTCAGTACTAGAGAGCGCTACGCATCTCTGTTTACGAGATTCCCAATTGATAGTAGAATTACCTAGCTTTATTACATAGCCAGTATAAGACCTACGATCGTTTATATCATTAGCCCAATCGGCGTCAGTATATGCGCTCAATTTCCAATCAATACTTTTTGTAAAACACAAAGAGTAATTGATTGTACCAGCTAAATACCTAAGTACATGTTTGGCCGTGAGCCAATGGCTTTTATCAAAACAAGTGCTAAACTGGCTTAAGTAACTGCAAGCATATGCAATATCGGGCCTAGTGCTAACACATAAATACATAAGACACCCTAAAAGTTCCCTGTATTTATATACACTATCATCTAAATGTGCACTTGCATTTTCAGGTTTTTGTAATTTACAATTCAGTGGCATAGGTGTGGCTACTGGTTTACAATTGGTCATTCCAAATTTTACAAGTAATTTCTTAATATATTCAGATTGATCTAAACACAAAGTGCCCTTTGACCTATCTCTTGTGACTCTAATACCTAAACAATTTCTCAGTGGGCCCAAGTTTTTAACATTGAATTGCCTTTCCAGAATCTCTTGCAAATGGATTTTTATTTTACTATCTTTACTATAAAACACATAAAAGTCATCTACATATAAAGCTAGAATAACAATATCATCTCCCACTGCTTTACTATAAACACAAGGTTCAGATTTACATTGCTTAAAGTCATGAGAAACAAGAAGGTCATTCACCTTTTCATTCCACATTTAACTTGATTGTTTTAACCCATAAATGGCCTTTTTTAATAAACAAACTTTACCATTACATTTGTCTAAAAATCCTATAGGTGGCTCCATATAAATTTCCTCATTAAGATCGCCATTTAGAAATGCCGTTGCTACGTCAATGTGATCAATTTCGAGGTTTAATTGATTACTCAAATTAAATAAAATTCTCATAGTGGAATGACGTACCACAGGAGAGAATGTGTCATTATAATCAATGCCCTGACGCTGTGTGAAACCTTTGGCAACAAGTCGTGCTTTGAAACAGGTAAACTGACCATCTGAGTCATGCTTAGCCTTATATACCCACTTGCATTTGACAATATTTTTGTTAAATGGACGGTCAACCAGTTCCCACACATTGTTAGCGACTAATGAGTCATACTCACTCTGCATAGCAGCTTGCCAGTACTCACGCTGAGGAGAATCTAACGCTTCGTCATAAGATTGTGGCTCCACAACCAAACCATCATGCATAGACATAAAACATTCATAATCATTGTACCTTTTTCGAGGAATATTACGCGTCGAGCGTACATTACGACCAGTAGAATCAATTTCTCTATTAGAAGCTTCCCCTCCAGCCGACGCCTCGCCAGACGTTAGAGGCCTAGGGCTTATTTCGTCAGCAGACTCTTCAGCAGAGGATGAGCAGGTAGAGTTGCCATTCTCAGGTCCGGTACAGAAGTCGTCGTCGTCTCTTGGTCCTGAAATGTCAGAGACAGAGCTCTCATTAGTAAAATTATTATTATTTGAATTATTTTGTAATAAATTATCATTAATTTGAGTTATTTGGGAATCATTATCATTATCAATTATATCACAGATATTATCACAAGTCTTATCAATTAAAATAGAATGATTATGTGATAATGGATTATTAATAATATTATTGTCATATAAAAATATCAAATTATGTCCATCATTCTGAGATCGATCATGGCCCAAATCCTTGAAATATTTATTTTCAATAAATGCCACACTGCGCGACATGACAATTTTATGAGGATTTGATGGCTCAATGAGTCTGTATCCTTTGCAGGTCTCACTGTATCCAACAAAAATTGACAACTTAGACTTTGGATCCAGTTTTTGTCGTTTTTCAGATGGAGTTAGATAGTACGCAAGACAGCCAAATACACGTAGGTGACTGAGGTCAACTGGGGACCCAGTCCACACTTCCTCTGGTATACGTCCAGCTAAAGCCACTGTAGGGGACCTATTTTTCAAGTAAATTGCTGTCATCACTGCCTCACCCCAGTAACGCTTGCTAAGACCAGCTTCCAAAAGCATACATCTAACTTTATTCATAAGAGTACGGTTAAGTCTCTCGGACACCCCATTCTGCTGAGGGCAGTACGGGACAGTCAACTGATGAATAATACCCTGCTGTTTAAGATACTCACTAAATCTTTTATTGCAGTATTCACCGCCGTTATCAGATCTCAGAACTTTAACAGGCAAACCAGTCTGTTTCTCTGCGCATGTTTTAAAATGAATAAAATGTGTCATTACCTGTGATTTCTCCTTCATTAGGTATCCAAAGGTTTTTCTAGTGAAGTCGTCAGTGAACGTCACTAGGTATCTCGCCCCACCCCAGCTAGGCTCCTGGATAGGCCCGCAGACATCAGAATGAACCAACTGCAGTGGTTGTGTTGCACGCGTCCCGTCTTTAGGATAAGCCGAAGCTGTCAGCTTCCCCTCAAGACATGGGACACAGTTCTTCAATGAGTCTTCATCCTGAAACACAATATTAACACCACATGCAACCTTTTGTAGGGTTTTCATACCTTGTAGGCTCAAGTGTCCTAGACGTCTGTGCCAAAGTTCAGCCGGTAAGCCTGCTGCTTCTGCGGCACTCAATAAGTCCTCTCTGTCATCAAGGAGTAGAGAGTGCTCCCTTGGCGATAACCCGGATCCCATTAAGTTAACACATTCAGACACAAACATATTTAACTTATACAGACCACCCAAACATGCAGCAGATGCAATTAAGTTGCCAGAAGTTTTACCAACGTTGTCATATATAAAACATCCATCTTTATTAAAATTTACACTATAGCCTGACTGCACTAGTTTTGAAACAGAAATTAGATTGGCCGATATCTGAGGAACAAACAAAACATTATTCAAAATGCTCACCTGATTATTTGTTTTCAATTTCAATGTACCAGAGCCTTTACAAACAATTTTATCATTATTAGCCATATTAATTTGTACATTATTATTGTTTTTGAAGTCTTGAAGTAAATGTTTGTTCTTCACCATGTGATTGGTAGCGCCGCTATCAATATAAAAGTCGTCCGATAATGTTTTCAGTTGTGACAACAGGACAGTCGCAGAAAAAGTCTTCTCTCCATTTTGCATCTTCTTGAACTTTTTCAATTTAAAACAGCGTGATTTAGTATGACCAGTCTTCTTGCAGTAATCACAGAAATATCCTTTACTTTTTGAAATATAAGCAGAACCAGCATCGCTGTTAGAATTTGCGTTCTTGCGTGAAAATTCCTGTAACAATCTAGTGCGCACCAACTCACTTGATACTTGAGCAGTAACCGAAGCCGTAGACAGGTTAGAAACAAGGGGATCATACTCGGCCGGCAGTCCACTCAACAGTATTTCAGCAATTTCAGCGTCTTCAATAGTTTTCCCAATATCATGCAATTGCTGAACAATGGTGGTGATCGCTTCGATGTAGGTATTCATGCAGTCATATTCAGTAAAAGTAATGCTATGCATTTTTCTCAAAAGTAGCACACGCCTGTAGAGACCTTTGTCTTCGAAGACCTCAGATAACTTAGTCCAAGCTTCTTTAGCTGTAGCAGCGTTCCTCACATATTGGTATAGCGCGGGTTTGACAGAAAGACAGATGCGCGCCAAAGCACGTTGTACAAGCACAGCATCATTTTCAATGCCCTCAACCGCCTTCCATAGGCCTTCTAATATTAGTACATTCTTTATAGAAAATTTCCATGAGTGATAATTGGCAGCTCCTTCGAGCTTTTCAATGCCGTTTAGGTTATGTTGTAGCACGCGGTCAGTGCCATTAGTGCCATTCGCCATAATTCAAACGCGCTCACACACAAAGCTCTCATAAAAACTCTGATCGTGTTTTACTCACAATTTCAGTGGTATTCTAGTCAGCCTGGGTCCTATAACCTATTGATGAGTGGAGGCACGTGGATCAGCAGTGGTTGAGAACGGGGCTTGCAGCGATATGAAAAACACGGCGTAGTTATTACAGCCTTTTATTTCTCAGAATAAATACAACACGTAATAACTGGGTCGAATGCACATAGACACGAGTACAAACAAATCTCAATCTCAATGGAAATTAGAATTAAATTATTTAAACAATAGCAGTCAAGCATGGCGATGGAAGCGGGGCAAAAGCAAAGACAATCAGACCGAATACGGATCTTCGTTCGTAATAGACAAGAACAGTGTTGTCATTACTAAAATAATGTTTAAGGCACCTTTACAATAGGTTTTTTTTCGAAATATTTACAATTTAGTAAACAAACATCCCCCAAAAAATCCGGAATTTTGGGAATTTTGCAAAATTCCAAAAAAAGTTACCAGTAATTTTCAAAATTCAAACGTTCACACGTGTCTCGATAAATTCCTCAACTTTTGGTTCTATTTTCATTTCGATCCTTTCAAAATCTTAGGAGATATGGCCAAAAATACGTCTCAGGCGATTTGCATCTGATAACCATTTTCAATGGTAAAAAGTGAAGTTCGTAAAACATTTGTCTAGTGATCATTAGCTATAGAAACGGGTGCAAGCAATTTTCAATCTTATTGACATGTATCAAAATAAAACATTTCAATGCTAATGGCTTTTAATGAAACAGCAAAGTTAGTTAACGAGAATCGAGAATATAGGAAAAAACGATCGAATTTCAAACGTCAATAAGGTCGAAAATCGCTTGCAGCCGTTGACAATTTTCGTGGAACAAGTGAACGTAGTGCCATTATGACAGTTGCCTTCCGCATTGGATCACAATTTTTATTGTGTGTGTAGGGTTCGCCCTAGAACAAATTACATTTTATCGATGACTTAGCGTTTCGGTTGGTCTGATGGAACGCACCCATTATCAGCTGGGGGGTAATTACGTAACTTTGTTGCAATCAATTCTGTCTGACAGAAATCGCAGTAACATCGCTGCTTTAGAAAGAACCAATGTGACAACTATCTTAACTAAAGCAGCAATGCAACCGCGCTTTCAATCGATTTCAATCGAGAATTGTTAGCAACAGCTTTACGTAATCAAAGTACTGATATCAGCGACGGGAGCAATCAAGTCCTTCGAGCAACAAAGGCTTCGTAACCCGTCTTACTCTAAGATCAAGTCGATCAAGAAGCTTATGGAGTTTTTGGCGCCATTTTGTCTAGTACGGTTTGGTGTCTATTTTAATTATTTGAAAATTGATTCATAGTGGATATTGTGTCTTAAAATTGGTGCAGTTTTGTGGTACAAGTGTCTACGCAACTGAACAATATGTGGGATAATTGAAATAGGCGCGATCTTGGTTGTGTGAAGCTGAGACTTTTATTGTAGTGGTAGCTACCTCGGCAGAAATTTCCGAGTAAACTGTCTTGCTTGATATACTTGTTGCCAAATGCTCCAAGCAGCATTAGAATGCAATGCACCCGCATCCTAATGTAATGTGTAAACTGAAACAATACCTACCACTGAATTATTAAACACTTGACACTGGCAAAAATTACTTCCAAAAGGAAAGTAGATTGCCAAATCCTTACATATAATAAAACAGTAAAAAAAGTATGTCTGTACCAAGGAGGTTCATATAATAAGGAGTGAGTACTCTACAAAAATTCTCACTATGCGTTTAAAAGAAATTCAACTTTATTCACTTTACTATAGCGTTGAAATTCTATCGACGACATTGACTGAAGACTCTACTGTGTGAATGAAACA
The DNA here is from genome assembly GCA_928269145.1 of Agriphila tristella. Taxonomy (NCBI): domain Eukaryota; kingdom Metazoa; phylum Arthropoda; class Insecta; order Lepidoptera; family Crambidae; genus Agriphila; species Agriphila tristella. The sequence continues at coordinate 34,433,167 of OV743435.1, read as the reverse complement.
TCACCCACCAAGTAGATGAGGATGTCTCGTTCGCACAATTGCCATTACTAAACAATAATACCACGATGGTAGGGAAAAAAAAATTACGTTACCAATCACGTAGTGTATCAAAGTTAAGGATTCGGAAGGATTTGGAATATTGAAAATCTACTACTTAAATATTAATTTAGAATAACACATCGTAATTGTAACATAAAACAGAACTTACTCTTTTGATTTAATTAGATTTCTACAATAATGCTAATCAGCATTATTGTAGTTGTATAAATTCAAGTGTCAATCCTGGCAACTCCGATCCGATTTTGACTTTGGCGCCGAATTTCAATTTTAGAATTTCAATATTCAGGAAATATTTCCTTACAAAACAAGGGTGACCATAAATTCCACACCATTTCAGATTTCCCAAAAACGAAATTGTTCTATCAATTGAAATAACTGGAAGTCGCAGGGGTAAATAAAATTAATATTAATAATCAAATTCATGTTTATGCGCCGATTTCGATGAAACTCGGTTTATGGTACTATTTCGAAAAGAAAATAATAACGCAGTGTTGAAAATATTACAAAATCCAAGATGGCGGCCAACTTTTAAGTTTGTAGGCCGATTTTGATGAAACTTGGTTTTTGGTACTATTTTGACAAGAAAATAACAAAGTAATTTTTAAAGTATATAAAATTCAAAATGGCGGCCAACTTTTTTGTTTGTGGGCCGATTTCGATGAAACTCGGTTTTTGGCACTATTTTGATAAGAAAATAACAACGCATTTTTTAAATATTAAAAAATTCAAGATGGCTGCCAACTTTTTTGTTTATGGGCCGATTTCGATGAAACTCGGTTTTTGGCACTGTTTTGATAAGAAAACAACAACGCATTTTTTAAATATTAAAAAATTCAAGATGGCGGCCAACTTTTTTGTTTTGAGGCCGATTTCAATGAAACTCGGTTTTTGGCACTATTTTGATAAGAAAATAACAACGCATTTTTTAAATATTAAAAAATTCAAGACGGCGGCCAACTTTTTTGTTTGTGGGCCGATTTCGATAAAACTCGGTTTTTGGCACTATTTTCATAAGAAAATAACTACGCATTTTTTAAATATTAAAAAATTCAAAATGGCGGCCAACTTTTTTGTTTGTAGGCCGATTTCGATGAAACTCGGTTTTTGGCACTGTTTTGATAAGAAAATAACAACGCATTTTTTAAATATTAAAAAATTCAAGATGGCGGCCAAATTTTTTGTTTGTGGGCCGATTTCGATAAAACTCGGTTTTTGGCACTATTTTCATAAGAAAATAACTACGCATTTTTTAAATATTAAAAAATTCAAGATGGCGGCCAAATTTTTTGTTTGTAGGCCGATTTCGATGAAACTCGGTTATTGGTACAATTTTGACAAGAAAATAACAAATCAATTTTTAAAGCATAAAAAATCCAAGATGGCGGTCATCTTTTTGGTTTGTGGGCTGATTTCGATAAAACTCGGTTTTTGGTAATATTTTGATAAGAAAATAACAACGCAATTTTTTAAATATTAAAAAATTCAAGACGATGGCCAACTTTTTTGTTTGTAGGCCGATTTCGATGAAACTCGGTTTTTTGTACTATTTTGACAAGAAAATAATAATGGAGTGTAAACAATGGAATGTAACAAAAGGTCAAAATGGCTGCCAATTTTGTTTTTGGGTTGATTTTAATATAACTGGGTTGAAAAAAAAAACAAGAAAAGAATTTGGCCGCCACCTTGGATTTTTAATACTTATAATATTGTGTTTTTTTATTTTCTTGTCAAACAAAATAGTACTTAAAACTAAGTTTCATCGAAATCGGCTCAAAAAAGTTAAGCGCATTTTGGATTTTAAATATTTTAAAAATTGCGTTGTTATTTTCTTGCCTAAATAGTACCAAAAAACGAGTTTCATCGAAATCGGCTTACAAACAAAAAAGTTGGCCGCCATTTTGATTCTTTTATATTTTCAACATTTCATTGTTATTTTTTGTCAAAATATTACTAAAAACCGATTTTCATCGAAATCAAGCCAAAAACAAAAAAAGGTTGGCCGCCATCTTGTTTTTTTTTTTAACATTGTGTCGTTGAAAATCGCTTGCACCCATTTTTGTAATTTCACTAGTAAAAAATTGGTGCAAGTATTTTAGACCTTATTGATATATTTACCAAAATAACAGTTTTTAATGAAAGAGAATAATTATGGTCTACCAAAAATTCGGTTGCTTTCTAAAGCAACCGAATTTTAAACGTCAATAAAGTCGAAAATCGTTTTCACCTGTTTTTTTAATTACAGATCACTAGACCTACTTGTTTTTCCAACATTCGTTTGATTTCCGAAATTCACGCACATTGTATTTCTATCAAAATTGCAATAAACTGTCATTATTTACACTTGAATTTTTGTACAGTGCGAGACATGTATCTTGAATATTTTTCGACGCAGTGGGGATAAGTTCGCGCATGTGCTCTTGTGAGCGACCAATAGCGCGCGCCCCTCTCCCGCCGCCCACGCCCCTCACCGCAACGCATACCCAAAATACGCGTTCCGCGCAATCCCCACCCGATTTCATGATTCGTGCCACTTACTGTACATATTGGTTGATTAACCATATTTATAAATAAAAACCAGAAAGCAACCTAATAAAAGGTAATAAAAAATCATGAAAATTTATTTTTAGTAAATTATTATTTTGTTTAAAGTATACCACCTCCTATCGGAGCACTCGTCAAGACGAATCAATCGAGCTCAAACTCGATGGGGTTGCATGATTTTATTACAAAGTTTCAATGGCCTTCTTCCGGCTCCTTCATCAGCCCCTTGGATATTATTCCCCAACAGAGTACTTGCCAAGATGATTCTAACGAGCCCAAACACTATGGGGTTGTATGGTTTCATCATAGTGTTCCTGTGGCGTTCTTCCGGCTCCATCGTCAGATCAGCTCAATGATACCATAATATTACAAAACCTTCTAGTTCTGACCTGTGTTCAAAGTTTCAAGTCTCTAGTTCATCGGGAAGTTAGTATAAAATCGTTTGCGAAATTTGTGCTCAAACAAACAAACGAAAACACAAACAAACAAGCAACCTTATAAAAACGTGGCAAAAGTATTAATTGTAAATAAAGAACTACGTACTTAGGTTTATATTAAACAGTTTAAAGTAATAAGTATGTCTCCAACCAACCATACAGTTTGGTCACCCTAATGAAGAAAGAGATACAATTATCTACTTGACCTCTCTGTCGGCTCGTTTTGGGGCGAAGAGCTCAATCTGGTTTATACCGAAGGGATTTGCTACATCTATGGTCTGTACATTACATTATATTTAAAAAAAAAATATCTGGGGCGATGGAGACATAGTAATAGAGTAAGAATTTGAAAAAAAAAAGTGTGTCTGTTTGTCTGTTTGTTTGTCTGTTTGTTTGTCTGTTTGAACACGCTAATCTCCGGAAATACTGAACGGATTCGTATGAAACTTTTTTTTATTATATAGCTGTTAAGCCTGGGCATAACTTAAGCCTCGATTACATACGCCGATTTAGCATCCTAGCTAGAAACCAATTTCGGGTTGCCACCCGTATTATATAATAAAATATTTTACAATAACATCGATTTTAAAATTGAATTAACACTTTAACGGAAAAGTAAACATTGTTTAAGATTGTAGATGAGAATAGAAAATAAAAAATCATAAAAAATGTTGACTTTTCCGTTATTTGTGCAAATTTACTGTTAAAATTGAACTTATTTATACGGGTGGCAACCCGAAATTGGTTCTAGCTAGGATGCTAAATCGGCGTATGTAATCGAGGCTTTAGGGTATAATTGATTTTGGAAAATGGAACACCTGATGCAGAACCATAAAGGCCCAACTAAACTATGGAATATAAAAATGACACCTTAGCAAAAGTTTTTTTTTTTCCTGGCACCGCACTTTTTGTGCATTTGCCACAGACAAGTAAAGGTAGGGAAACCATTTTTATATAAAAGGATCGGATCGGAATTTAGGGATAATAGGATCAAGGTAAGGTAAATAAGAATAAATAAAGGAACATAAATAGATTACATAATATAAAAATTGGTAGTAGGATTTATGGGAATATTATTATAGTTTCACATTATTGTCAGTTATGTATGTAGAAATTAAATTGTATATATCATAATTTAAGGTACATAATAAGGTAGGGACAGACGTAGGAAGAGGAACGTGGAGGTCTATCAAAGAAGCAATGAATAAAGAACAATTACGGACAGGGCAGCCAAAGAAAAATATTATACACAGCGTGGCAGAGCCATAAATAAATCTATAAAAACTCCCCATTTATTATTCTAATTTAAAAAAGTTATCGTAAACGGTGAAATCTACAGCAAAACTGTCAAAGAACATTAAATTTTCTACATATTTTTTTATGGAAGTATGTTGATAGGAATTATAGTTTTCAAAACAAACTCACAATCATTGGGTAAGTAACGGAATTAAGGCAATTAATAAAACTACCTACCTATTACATGACTAATCACAAATTGTATTTTATTTATTTAAATCACATGACTCTGTACTAGGCTCTGTTAGTATGGGGAGACTACAGTTGCAAAACTTCGGAAAGATTCCGAATTATTCCCGAATACTTCTCGGAAAGTTTCTTTCAATCAGAATTTTTCAAAATAAAGATAAAATTAAATTTTTTATTATGATAAAATTGATCTGAGCCCATAGGCTTAAATTCATTTTTAGTCTTAGAACATAGGTCAATCTTGCTAGAAAATATACCCGCCCTACCGAGACGACGACGACAGACGAACGGTACGAACAAACAACTCGTGCGCGGTGCGTAGCGCCATCTAGTGGCGGGTGGCGGCGGCGCGGAGCGGGCGTAGCACAGCGGCGCGGCATCGGGGAGTGGCGGGTGGCGGGCGGCGCGGCTCCCCCTGGGGAAGTATTCGCCCGCACACCGCACCCCGCAGAGAAGTTTTCAGAATATTACGGAATAATTCGCGCTCGGAGGGAATATTTCGTTCGATCTGACCCTTGATCACGTAAGTCTGTTGCTAACAATTCTCGATTGAAATCGATTGAAAGCGCAGTTGCATTGCTGCTTTAGTTAAGATAGTTGTCACATTGGTTCTAACTAAAGCAGCAATGTAACTGCGATTTCTGTCAGAGTTGATTGCAACAAAATTACAAAATCACCCCCCTGGTTTATTATAAAAATAACCTAATTAAGTATGTGCTAAGTGAATCTTTGATGATGATCGAAGTAAAGTTAAAATTTATGATTTATTACACCTATGTAGAGCTATTGTCGTGTTCTACAGCTTTTTTGATTGCCACAGATAATAGTAGTAGTGGTAGGTAGGTACTCTTCGTGCGCGAGTCCGACTCGTACCTACTTAGCCGGTTTTTAATATTATTTAGATTAAGAAAATACTTACCTACCTACTTATGTTTACATCCGTTATACTTAGTTTAGTAGGTACTTCTTAGGTACCTACCTACTTAAGTACTCAGAAGAGCTAGATAGTACATACGATATCTACTTATCCATACCTACTTTTACTATGATCAGAGAATGAATGAATTAATTGAGTTTTTTCTTGCTAGGTAGGCTAGGTAGGTATCTAGGTATTTAAAAATATGTCAACTACTTTCTGCTGCTTTTTAGGGTTCCGTACCCAAAGGGTAAAAACGGGACCCTATTACTAAGATTCCGCTGTCCGTCTGTCTGTCTGTCACCAGGCTGTATCTCATGAACCGTGATATCTAGACAGTTGAAATTTTCACAGATGATGTATTTCTGTTGCCGCTATAACGACAAATACTAAAAACAGAATAAAATAAATATTTAAGGGGGGCTCCCATACAACAAACGTGATTTTTTTGCCGTTTTTTGCTCAATATTAATAACGACAACAGGCAGACAGTTGAAATTTTCACAGATGATGTATTTCTGTTGCGACTATAACAACATATACTAAAAACAGAATAAAATAAATATTTAAGGGAGGCTCCCATACAACAAACAAGTGTTTTTTTTTTTGCCGTTTTTTGGTACGGAACCCTTCGTGCGTGAGTCCGACTCGCACTTGGCCGGTTTTTTTACCGATCTTGCTGTTTTTTTATCGTTACTCCTGTATTTCGAGAATCGAAATATTCCGAATGTTTCGGAATAATTCAGAATATTTCGGAAGTATTCCAAGGGAATTATTCGGAATGTTTCCCGCCAGCAACTGTAGGGGAGACTCATGTGATTTGAATTAAAAAATAATTACAATTTGTGATTAGTCATGAAAGAGGTAGGTAGTTTTATTAATTTCCTAAATTCCGTTACTTATCCCATGCTTGTGAGTTTGTTTTGAAAACTATACGTCCTACTTCCAACATACTTCCAAGACAATTATTGTACAAAATTTAATGAAGAATATTTTGTTTTTCGACAGTTTTGCTGTAGCTTTCACCGTTTCTGGTATTTTTTTTAAATTAGAATTATAAATGGGGAGTTTTTATAGATTTATTTATGCCACCGCCACGCTGTATATAATATTTTTAACACATTTTTTATGAAACTATTCCAATGAAACTTATATTTTTAAAATTTGTATGAATATGGCTTTCTTATCATATTTTTTTCAAGCCGATATCGGTACTCGTTAGAAATTTATCGTCACTGGATTTTTTTTTATATAAAATTTTAGATGTTCGGCATTTCAATTACGGCAATTCATGTTTTTGTACGTAAAGGTGTTTTTTTATTTCTGAAAATGATTGGCCATCCTTAATTTATCCGAAAATGATACCCGATTTTCCATAGTAGCTATAAATTAGCAGTTGTTACGCCCAACAGTACGCGTGGCGTTAGAAAATTTCACCCCCTCCCCCTCCCCCCCAGCAGGGTGGCACACGCTGTCTCCCGGGCGTTTTCCACTCTGGTCCACCTAAGGAACAAGTGTGTCAGGTCTCATTCTTAAATGCCAGAAATATCGGTGTTGTCCTATACGTTTCCCACAGGGTGATATTTTCAAAAAATATCGGAAGAGACTAAAACATAATTTGAAAACTATAAGTGCTATCACCTTCATTCAAAAATGGTTATTAGAGAATTTAATGACAAATATATTGTTCTTAGACAGTTTTGTTGTAGCTTTCACCGTTTTTTATTAAAAAAATAAAAACTGCAATTAGGGACATAAAACGCCCCCCCAGGGGGGGAAACAATCACTTTGCGACTTGTTTCTACTTCTATATTTTATTGTATACGTAAAAGCTACATGCATGCCAAGTTTCATGCTTTCTGCCGGATGGGACCGTGTTTGGTTGAAAAGAGCCGTACTACAATAAGAATAGTGATTTTAAATCCAAATTGTCAGACCTATTAGAAAACGCCAGTTTTTGGAAAGCCAATATTAAATAGAGACCTTGCTTGATTACCGCTACACTGGCTGGTACTATTTTTTTTGAAATGAACGTAGATGATTTTGATTCTGAAGATGAATATGCTTTATTTTAAGACTATTATTATTATTATTAAATAATAACTTTAAAAAGCAAACATTTTACTAAATTAGTTATGTAGAAGTTTGTTAACTTATGACAAACCGTCATTTGTTTCACTAATTCAGTAGTATTTTGTTAACCGTTTTGATATTTGTTTATATTTTAGAAACATTAATATAGACACTTAAACCTAAAATTAACCATCTGACTATCAGACCAGCGATCAATAATCAAAAACGTTTTAGGTATTTGTATATTTGTTAATTCCACATACATTATTTATATTAGGTAACAGCGTTTCTAAATTCGCTGGGCGATTACTCAATTCGGTGATTCATTTTCTCAATTCGATGCTTTCTCAATTAGATGCTTAACTTTACTCATAAACTACTTCACAATATCTGGTGCCATTGTAATTTTCAGATTCAGGATGGAATAAACTTCAATCTTTGTTATTAAATTACTTATAAAAACCAAATTTCAATTCAACCACCGAATTGAGAAAAAAAATACCCGTTTGTAGAAATGCCCAATAGGGATGTAGCCTTGTGTCATTTGATATTATGGTAGCTAGTTAATTTTATTTTTACTATAGTAGGTATCGTAGGTATTCGTTTTCGTAGCTACAAGCTAGTGTAGATTATAGTGTAGATTCGATTTTAAAATCGAACTTATTCTAAAATATTTTATTGTCAAGTACGGGTGGCAACCCGAAATTGGTTCCTAGCTAGGATGCTAAATCGGCGTATGTAATCGAGGCTTAATCGAGGCATAAAGGAAAGATGATGGGAAAAGGCGCGCAGGTTTTTTTTTGTTTTTTTTCACTCGCCCTCGATGCAAGAATATTTTGCGAACAAAGGGGTTAGTGAGCATACAGCCTTCTTCAAAATTATAAATTTAAGAGATAAAATGCAAATAATTTAATAATTTACAACAAAATAATGTAAATTATGAATAATTTGATAATAATAAATATTTGTTTGACTTAATTAAGGACTTACACATTTATTTATTCCAAAAATGCATATGATTTTTCAGCGGCATAAAACCTTGTTGTTACTAAAAGAAATAACTGTATTACCCGGTTAAATTGGGAATGCTCTGTTTACTCGCATATAACTTGCAGTAAGGTACCTATTTAACTTTGTAGGAATAATTCTATAACCAACTAGTGTTTTATATATTATTGCACGCGTTTGTTATAGCTCGGTTTATGGCCCTAAAAGCGATGTATTAGGGCTCACTTTACGAGCAAGTGTGTTGAAATAGTAGATTATACACCAAGGGGATAAAGCACTGTTTTATGTCACGGGCGCTACATTGAATCCTGAACGTAACGAAGGACTCCAAATTTAACTCCTGAGCGCAGCGAGGGTGTTATAAGTTAATTCCCGAGCAAAGCGAGGGAATTAAGATTGAGTCCTGAGTGCAGTGAGGGATTCAAGCGCCCAAGAAAAAACAGTTTTATCCCGGTGGTGTATACTCTACTTTTCTCACTTTATGCGAGACAATAAAAAACCAGGCTTAGTAGATAGTGTTTACTACAGCATATTAAAAGTGCAAATTGATATTGGACACATTAGTCCAATTATGGAAAGATAACGTTATATTTTTATAGGCTTTCAGGTATTTTTCCTTTGACTTTTCTGGGAGTAGATTATTGAAAATGCCTATGGCATCTAATTTAATAGCTTCTGGAGTCAAAATTCTTTCATCACTCGAAATTTTTAATTTTTTATTTTAAATATTTATAGAATCTTCTAAAGCTAGTAGTACTACTAGCTACGGCTATAGCAACTTCTTCCAGCTGGCGTGGCCTACTCGATTTGACAAACAAATGAAGTTCGTCTCAGTGCGAATCTAGTGGGCCACGGCCTCGGTCTTCGAAAATCGAGTTGGCCGCGCCCGCTGAGGACACGTTCTGTTTAGTGAAATTAGACTTTATGAACATAGCAATAAGAATTATGAAAGTGAAAATCACATTATTGACCAGCGGGTTATAATAGAACATTAAAACCCGGCTAAAGCCAAGAGATATAATGTCTTGCTTTCGGTAAGGTTTACATGACATATAATTCGGCATTGTCGAGCATGTGGTGTGAAAATGATATTAAGGCACCATCTATTTCAAGAAATTCCAATCCGCCTTAAATAATGTACTTTTGTACTTATTTATTTATGCTGTACCTAGTACCTATACTTAATTATTATTAAAGTGCAGATTCATTGTAGAAAAGAAGTAGGTTGAAAATTACTTAGAATCAGATTCAGAATATTGATTGCATATCATGTGGTACCTACATAAGGATCTTAAAATAATTTTTGGGCATACACATGAGCCCTGTTGTAAGGACATATAACATATTGATAAGTAAGTAATTAAATCAAATTAAATGACTTATTTAAAATAGTAGATATCTTAAAAAACATCTAACAGAAAAAAGAAACAAAAACAAAACATTAATATAATAACATTATTACGTGCTTACATTGAAGGGTAAATAACAAGACTGATTATTTTAGTAAAGTTGCTTTTATTTTGACGAAGCCGTAATTACACCTTGGTACATACATACGCAGTTATATACCTACGGGCAGGTAAACCTACAACTTTGTAATCTATAGGCGATTAATATTTATTAAATTTTACCAGTTTTGAATGTGAACTGAGGCTTTATACATACCTATATGGAATGGATTAACGTTTCCATTTTGATGACGAGACAACACACTTGCATAATATTATGAACTTCACAAAATTAATTTCACCTATTTATAACAATATGAATAAATCTATGATTTAACTTTAAAGTATTGACTAGTTAATGGTACGTTATTATTTTTACGTAAATGATATAATATCCATGAAGCCCCGATTAATATTTTGAATAATTACTAAGAACATAATGGAATATTCATAATCTAAATTTAATACTAATAATTAACATGCTCTGTGGATTGTAAAAATGGGAATGCAAATGGTGACTTTTTGACACGAAGCCAAACTGATGCTTTTTTAAGGGCAGTTCTTCAGTGTTATGATTACGAATACTCCACTTGAACTTTTATTATTATAATACTCTATTCAACAATAGCGTCAAACAAGTAAATATATAGATAGAATTTTCAACATTGTGAGCTCGATAATGTTCAAAATAATATGTCAAATAGTTTTTCTACAGAACCCCTAATTTATTTGTATTATTTTTTAAGGAATGCGTTCAGTGATATTTTGATACAGTCATCACTCGATTTCGAATACCTAAATTCAAAACTTCGATTTAATTTTAATATTAATTATTTTAACAAATGAACTAGTTTTTCACAAAATATGTAGGTCGGTAGAACATTTATAAAAGATAGTGTTTTGAATTCAACTTAATTTTAAAAGTACCATTTTGCTAATCTACTTATTTCAATTTTACTATAAAGGTTAGGTACATATTTCTTAAAACCATCGAACAATATATTATTATGTAGGTAGGTACTTATGCAATATCAACGATAATATTAGATCTGTTTTATTTATGTTGTTTCTGTTTTACCCACTTATGTGATCAATTGTCACAAAGTATTTTTAATATGTAAAGATGATTTTAAGATTTACGTAATTGGGCTAAGTATATATAAGAACTTTGATTATTTGGTTGACAAAAAATAAATCGTTCGTTATAAATAAATATGATTAAATAAATAGTTATATTTAGCTAGCCCTTAATTCCTATATTCCTATTTTGCTGAGATAAAGATTACAATATAAACGTTATCAAGATTTGTTAACCTGTACATTTATGATTTTAATCTTTATTTTAGCGATACATATACTTAAGTCCATAACATACAATTCTGGTGTATTTGCTTTTTACCTTACAGTGAACGTGTTTGGTTACACAATTTTTGAAATGCAAAGATATTTTTATGTTATTTTGTAGATACACAGAACCTGAAAGGATTTCGCTTTTCACAGTATAACGTAATATACTCCTGTTCCAAATTCTGTGTGTAGACAAGATAACATCGAATATTACTCACATTTTAGATTTCTTCTTATGGATAATGAATCACTTCATCATTCATATCCATAATATCTGGGTGAACCGAGCTTCGCTCGGTTATTATTTATTGTAATATAATAATAATAATAGTTTTATTTCAGATCTGCATCATCATGGTATCATCCTTAAGGTGTCTTCTTTCAAACAAAAAAAGAATCATCTAAATCGGTTCATAAACAAAAAAAGTTATGGTTGAAAATCCGTCTGAATTCATATAAAATGGTAACGAAAACGACAGTATTTTCAAGATTACTTGAAAACTACTGAACCGATTTAAAAATTTCAAAAAATAGGACCAACTTGGAAACAAACTTCATGTTATAACGTTTGAATCATTTCAATCGGTTTAGCCGTCTTCGAGTAATCGGTGTACATACATATAAATAAAAAAAATATATACGCGACGAATAGATAACCTCCTCCTTTTCAAATTTGAAGTCGGTTAAAAACTGTGCTTAAAATTTGTATCGGTAATTTTTTTGTTTTGCACTATTGCTTCACAAGTCTCAATAAAATAAAAACTCGAAAGCAACATTAACTAAATTTTTTAAACTTGTCTAAAAACAATAAAAATAAAAAATAAAAATAAACTTGAACAAATATATAAAAAAAAGTAAGTCACCGAGCGGGATTCGAACTCAGAACACTGATTTCTTGTGGTCCGCGTCCTTACCCGCTGAACCAAATGGACATGGCCGGCCGCGGATGAAATTAGCGACCATATTCTGCGTCGAAAGAAAAACGCATGAAAACGCGAAAGCGCGCATTTTCCCAAACGTAAGACCAATCTAGATCGATTGTTTACCCCCGAAAACCCCCATATATCAAATTTCAACGAAATCGTTAGAGCCGTTTCCGAGATCACAGAAATATATAATATATATACAAGAATTGCTCGTTTAAAGATATAAGATTTAACAAAATAGATGGTCACATCACTAGCACTTGCCTCGTGGCGGGAAAACTTAAAAATTCAAAGCTCACACAAGTGCAAAGTTTCAAAGTGAGGGAAGCCAAAAGCCAACCCGGTTTCTGGGGTACTTTATCGGAGGTTTAACTGTAAATATCGGCAAAGTCCACATAATGGTTAAAGAAGTAATAAAATTAACTTAAAACCAGACAGTTATGGACCCTTCCGATAAAAGTTTATCTTAGGTTGGAACAATATGCAAACCTAAAATATTATTATGTGCCAATCCAATAGTGAGTGTTAAATTTTATCAGTTATTGTTTAAGTATAAAATATAAGACGTCAATTTTCATAAATATTTCTAAAAACTAAGATAAGAAGAATTTGCATTTCAAAAATCGAGGTATAATATAACTAGATGTGCCTAGCTATAGCTATACTCTTTAGGAGTGTACAATGTTGAAATGTATTTTATGAACTTGTATAACAGTCGGTATCCACAACAATAAATTCGTTCATGCCACAACAAGAAAAACTTGAGATCACGCGCGTTTTGGAATAAGAAAATAAATTACTTAGGTACTTATAGATATAGGTTGTAGCTACGTATAATATAATATAAGACGTACTATGGGCAACAGCGACGCTTAACCAGTTTGCAACAAAATTCGTGTGCGCGCGTATCGCCCCTACACGAACTAAACGTATGGTTGTGACGGCGCGGCGTGCAAGCGATTTTGACCTTAGCAGTGGTTAAGCGTCGCTGTTGCCCATGGTACATAGGTACCTATTTCGATGGTCAATTTTTCGCGCTGTATTAATCGTAAAAAACTGGTTTCGTCTTTGAAAAAAGAAAGAAATTGCAACGGAAATGGAAACCGACTTTATACTTATTATATCTACACTCATGCTTTAAATCCTCTTTTAAACTTTCTGAAACAGTTAGCTTATTGCCAATCATGGGGACAACGAGAATACACGAAATCAACCAGTGTCATAATAACCATAATATCATCCAAGCGAGTGTTTTAATGTTGTAGATACTTAATTTCATAATGCAACTTCAACATTAAAACAACCAGTGCCATTTAACCTTTAAATCGCCCAGACGAGTGATATAATATTATACTAAATTTCATGCTGGCAATAAGCTAACTGTTTCAGAACATTTTATAGGGGTTTTAAAGCATGGGTGTAAATAAAATCTTGTATGCAACTGTACATATTAGGTATTAAAACATTCATGTGATACTATTATCACACATTCGTATTTTAATACCCCTAATTATACAACAGTTGCATAAATAACTATTATTTTACCAATAAAATTTAAAATACACTGGTGTAGTTTTATTCTACAAATTCTTAATACCCACTGGCCACTTTTCCCATTTACTAAATACGTGTTTTTTTTATTTATAAACGCGTTGCTCAATGCTAATCAGAACACCTAATTTAATTAAACTTGTATTTTACAATGTCTAACTACAAAGCGATTTTTACACGTAGTAACACACAAAGATTAAATATCATGTATTTTAGTTACACTAATAATACATTTATATCGATTTCGGCCAGTTAAGATAAAACGTAATTTATGATAGCATAAATTCCTATTAATATTTTTTTTCTAATTATTATAATTCATTATTATTACAAACAACAACTCCATTAAGTACAAATTTCGTTTCAAATAGAAATCACGGTTAGATACAGCTAAAGTGATTTTAAATAGGTATTTAAAGTTTTTATTGTAATGTCAATGTATTAAAAGAATAATAACAAAATCAGTCTACAATAAAAAAGGAAATAATTATGTTTAGCGATAATGATTAATGTAAAGGGTAGGGTAAGTGGACATATTTATAAAAAAAGTATCCGTAAGTATCTGATATTTTCACAAAATTTTCTTACAAAAGTGATACTAAAAATAATTATTTTGGATCAGTCAGTTTCATGAATGGAATGATCAAAGTAAAAACTTCTCCAAATGGACCATTTTTTTGTATAAACCTAATTAACGTCTATCTCATATCAACACATTTCAACATCTAATATTAAGTGATCTCACATAAGCATAGACAGATAGATAGTTACTTAGTAGTAGATTTTTTATTCAAGAGCTATAACGATCAGAAAAGAAATATATTACCATTTGGTAACAAATCGCATCAGAAATTTGGTCCGAAACTCAACAATATGTATCTGTTTGAGGTATCAATTAATTGAACATAATTATTATAGCATCGTAAGATATGACTCCATATAAGCTTTTTCGCTGACTTCAGGATATTTTGCAGAAAGATTGTCTAAAAATACATACTATAAGTATTCTTTTTCAAGAAAACACTTAGATAGTGTTATAAAAAGAGGTGAGAATTTCTAAAATATACATTTTACATTTTGTATGATGGTTTCTGCTGTGATATAGATGATTTTAGTCTATAGGTAGGTACACATTTTATCTGTTTTCATTTCTACTGGTTATTTCTAAGTATATTCCTTTATCATTATATGAGTTGACTTGCTGTTTCTCGCTGTGGTGGTGTTCTGTTCAAATTAAAGACCTGGAAATAAAAATTGTTTGTGTACTGTTGTCCATTTTTTTTAATTTGTTCCATATTCATCCCATGACGCCACATCCCATGCATTATTTTTTTCTTAGAAATGGGATGAATAATTACTTATTCATACCAGTCAAATAATTCGATAAAAAAATGGAAAGGTACCTTTGATCCTCCTTGTGGGTGTTTACAGACCTAGAAAGTATAAAAATGTTAAAATCTCGAAATTAATTACGCAGAATAAAAAAAACATGGAAAACACAAAGATATTCACAAAAATTGTGCCTTTCGATTACACGGGACAACACATTGATAAGAAAAAAAGAGTAGGTAATAATAACTTTTAAAAGTATTGTATTTTTTTAAACAGTGGTTGAATTATTAATACATGCATGTTATTACAAAATTTTGCATCTTTATTCATCATTATTTACAATTACATTTTTATAAAGGTAATTAAAATAAAGTTCAGGTATATATTTTTTATTTTACTATTTTTTTAATGATATAGGATACCTAGGATTATAATGTTTGTTGTCCACAACCATGCTTTAAATCCTCTATAAAAGTTTCTGAAACAGTTAGCTTAATGCAAACATTAAACAACCCGTGTCATAATAACCATTATATCATCTGAACGAGTGATATAATGTTGTACTAAACATAATGCAACTCTTTCTAAATTATGGTTACTATGACACCGGTTGTTGGCAATACGAAAACTGTTTCAGAATATCTTATAGATAATTCATATCATGGATGTGGACAAAGTCTTGTATGCAACTGTACATAATTAGGTATTAAAACACTCATGTGATATTATTATCGCATTAATGTTTCAATTATGAACCCATAATTATACAACAGTTGCATAAATAATTAATAGGATATCTTAAACCTAAATTTTCTTTATTTTTCTCTTTTACCTTCTCTATAGTGTAATATAGATTTTGGACACTTTAAGCATAGCTATGTATTTATTTTAAGCTTCATATCGATTCAACAAGTAAGCAGTCTCGAATGTGGTATTATTTTATTTAAGTATTTTACCTTAACTTTGTTTAATATACCTACTTAATGTTTTTTTAAGAAAGCAATAAAGTTGGGGGTTAAGTTGAGACAAGCAATGCATTCTTGGATAAATTAGGTATATTTTATAAAGCTTTCTAGATTAGTATTTATTACTAATAAGTGTTTTATCGCTTATTTCCCAATAGATATTTATAAAAGAGCAATCTGATACACAAGAGTAAAACACATTTGCGAAAGCAAAACTTCTTTTATTGTCATTCATATTAGTGTAGGGTTAATAATTTGTTATATATTTCAAAATTATAGAAAAAATAACGGATTCAAAATATCTAAAATATATATATAAAAATAATGCTATAGAAACGAGCACTTGCTCATTAGAGACAGTCATGGTAGTAATTTGTATTGGCCCCGCAACGGATGCATAAAATATGTCAAAAAAGAATTTAATAAAAAAATTAAACCGTTAACTTTCAAACTATTAAAACTAATCATTATCGTTTTGTTTATGTTTGAAAAATATTCGTTTGAACTTCAGAAATGTCATTGAAACTCCGACTTGGAAATAAAATTTCAGGTCAATGGACTTGGGGATCTCAGGATAAAAAGTACACCATATCAACCAACCCGACCAACATCCAGTTTTGGTCGATTTTATACTTTTATTATTACGATGTTAAATATAACAATTATAATAGTTTGTTTTTACTTCAAACTAATATGAATGCAAACAAGAAGTAACTGAAGACTCCAAAACTGCGAGAAATCCTTCAATAGTGACAGACGAAAGAATGAATTAGAACAGAGAAAGCCAACATTAATGACCAAACAACCACAAACGCCCACTTACCGAGATAGGCTTAAACGTAAGTAATTAAAAAAAATAACATACGTTATACTATTCATTTACATTATAACAAGTAACTTCTAAATTGAACTTCGGTTACCGAAACTTGTTCACACAAAGTTGGCTGAAAATTTGGAAAAAATATAATGTATTGGTTAGTCTACAAAATAAATAACTCAAAATGAGATGTATGGATGGGTACGATAATAGAGGTCAAACTTACCAATGATTAGGGCCAAAATGATAATACCGATAACAGCTGCAATTATCATCATCTGAAATAGTTAATTGATTTACATTAAAGTTATATTAGACACCTAATGATATTTTATAGTCAAAGCATATTCTAAACCTCATATCAGGCAAGCAGTTTAAAATATTGAAGGAAATAAAAAAAACTATTAATTTCTTTTTCAATGTAATGCAGTCAAGTAATTTGTTACTACACCTATGCTTCAAATCCTCTATAAAAGGTTCTGAAAAGTTAGCTTACTGCCAAAATTATAACAACCTATGTCATGTAGCTGGGGGCGCCGCGCCGGCCGCCAGCCCACCCACACGTGCCGCCGCCGGAGTTGCATTATGAAATTCAGTACAACATTATAACACTGGTTTCGTTGATATAATGACGGCGGCGAGCGCGGGAGGGCTGGCAGCGCCCCCAGCCACTCGTTCGGATATTATGGGTACTATGACCCTGGTTGTCTTGATGTTGGCAATGAGCTACTGTTTCAAAACCTTTTAAAGAGGATTCATTTCATGGGTGTAGATAAAATCTTGTGTAATGCAACTGTACTTAATTAGGTATTAAAACACTCATGTGATATTATTATTTAGTGATTTAATACCCCACATTATACTACAGTTGCATAAATAACTATTAAAAATATATTTCCGTTCCGATAAAAATAGATATGTATATTATATGTTACAGTAAAACCCCGAACTTATGTAAATCCTAAGATTTTCTAATAAAACTTAAGATTTGCCAACTCTTAATGGTAAAAGTTTGAACTTTTCTGTGATCATCATTCATTTCGAACATTTACCACCATTTACTCGGTAAATCTTGGGTTTTACCTCAGAGACGAGGTAAATGCTGAACAACATTTATTTTGAAGGTGTTTTAAAATTATATTTTATTCATTACAAATTAATTCATCAAGTCATAATAATTTAAACAAAGGATTTGACTGACGGAATTTTTTATTGTAATGTATGACTTAGAAACACTTCTACAAGATAAATAAAATTAATAATGAAAGATATTTAAAGATTTTCCTAATATTTAAGGTATTTAAGGTAATTTGAAATAAATTACTATGTTATGATAGCTAATTCACAAACATTTACTAACCTAATTGGTAAAACTTAGCATGTGCCAAACTCTAATGGTAAAATCCCGAAAAACCATATTCGGCATTGCGGGTTATTTTGTAACATCCTGTTTGTATTTTTTGTGGTGGTTTTTGTGTATGTGAGAAGTGAGACTAGGTTCCTACCTTTAAATTCTGCAACCAGAATTTGCTTTTCAGTTTGCCAGCCTGCTGTTCGAACTGTGAAGCGCCTTGTTGAAGCGCATCTGCAATTTGAAACACGAAGTTAACAATTTAACAATCCAATAAAGCCTTCGATCAAGAATACCCAAGATGTCCGGTCAGCGTATTGCCATAATGTGTACTACTACAGACAGGCGCTGCTCTGTAACCGCACGCAATATGCTCTTGTGGCTGGAGAGCATAATGCATGTTAGTACAGAGAGTGTCTGAACTAAAATACAGTTTGCTCTAATATGTAAGAGCGAAACACATACGAGTACAGACAATTCAAGATGCTATGGTATGTAGAATGGCATGCTTCAGTATGAGCAAAATACATGTGAGTGTAGACATGAAGTGTAGATATGCCCTCTCGCTTTTATTGAAATGCATTATGCTTCATAATATTAGATTTAGAGGCTAATTTCAATGAATAGGTATAAACTTTAATCCGACTCTGAAATTTTTTATACAGTGTTTGTAGATATTGCATGTTGTAAATGTCCTCAAGCAAGGTACGAGCGAAAGATACTGTAAACATTAAGTTTTATTGAAAATATTTTTTCCACGTTCTCAGTTAACATTAAGAAGCAATATTTCTGTTTCTGAAGACTTCTATTCCAGTGTCAATTCATAGTCAATTCGTATTCAATCAAAAAATAGTGGCGAAAATTCATTTGAAGTTTCTGGTGCTGTTTCATCAACTCAACCCACTGGTTTCATCTGACATAGTAATTATACCAAACAAGTACGTATTCAAATTAGGAAAATTTGAAAACAGAAATAAATAATCTAAAATTACAATTTTATCGCTTGTCTGAAGTATTACAAATTGACACATCGACAAAAAATTTAATGATAATTAGAAAATTCTGTGGCTTTTTCATCAACTCAACCGACTGGTTTCATCTGACATAGCAATTATACCAAGTACGCATTAAAATTATGAAAATTTGAAAACAGAAATAAATAATCTGAAATTACAATTTTATCGCTTGTATGAAGTATTACAAATTGACACGTCGTCGACAAAAAAATTAATGATAATTAGTAAATTCAATTATATATCTATGTTTTATTGAAATGGTAGAGCAAGCCAAATTACCTTGCCATTCTTAGAATTAAGGTGTCTAGATCTAAGATAAAAATAGGCGTACAGCCAACATCGGTTGCAAGCATAGAAATAGGCGAAAATTTTTCTATGTCTATGGTTGCAAGGGAAATCGGAAAACAGAGGAATGACAAAAGAAAAAGGCCGCATACAAAGTAGAAGAGATGTGTCAAAAAATATCGAAATATCAACCAAATGCAAAGACACATCAGATTATATTTAAAATAAAAAAATAGGAATTTACCGTTTTATAATATTTCACTGTTATTAATTTATCTCAGTAACAAATAATACAACTATTCTTCTACTTGTAGTCTTGTACTCTCCAAACAAATTTCAGTAATTTTAGGTAATGTTTTATTTGCCCACTTAATTTTTTTCAATAGTCAAATATCGCAATCAATTTAAATATTAGGCAACCTACCTACAATAATAAGGTCATATTTTGCTTTAGAAATATGCAAGCAAACTGTATATTTATACAGATTGGTCTGTACTCATATGTAGTTTGCTTCAACATATTCGTTATTTTAATGAGTACAAAGTGATCGAGTACAGACTATGGGTGTCTGTACTGATATACAGTATGGCAATACGCGTCCGGTCAGAGTCTCAAAAATGGCACCTCAAATAGTGTCCCACTTACAAACGGGGCGCTTATTTTGCACAAAGTAAGTGATAAAAGATGTGTTTTTGTACAAAATAAGCGCCAAGTTTGTATTGTTTTGTGTGTTGTGTTTTCCGGCAATATAATATATTTACTTTAAAATGTAAAAACATATCTAGAAATTAAAATGTTCAGTATGTTTTTTAAACTAACTATTGTGATGGTTTGGACTAAAAGGCATAATTTGCAAAATAATTCGCCATCGGTCAAAGTCAAATTTATTTAATGTTGGACTTTAACATGAGGTTAATTATTACCCCAGTAAAATTCTACATTTAAATCGCAAAACGCGATGTAAAGCTGCATTTGCTGAGATGCGTAAACTTTTATATCCATGAGACTGTGAAGTGAGCATGTTTGTATGAAAATAACGGTGTTAGCGGTTAGATATGACGGTGAGTGTCAATATTTTGAGCATCATATCTCAAAAACTATTAGACATACGGAGCTGTGGGTTAGCTTTAATTGTTTGAAATTTAATACATTTTCAAAATCATGTTGACAACTAATGTCAAAAGCCCATAGTTTTTTAATAAAACTGCAAAAACTTAAAAAAATGCTTTTTTTTTGCTTGCAAAACATAGTTTCACACTCTCCTAAGGGGTCCAAATAACATACTTCAAATGCAGCTATACATCGCATTTTGCGTTTTTAGCAAAAATATTTGTAAGATTTTACTGGCCTATATGTCAAGAACATCGTCCCACCCATAGACATAGAAAAATTTTCGCTGCGCTCTATTTCTGTGGTCCCACCGAACTTTTTATCAGAAATTCCGAACATTACCTGCTCTATCGTCAAGCTCCGACAGCTTTTGATCTCGTTCCAGCACCTTTTCAACATTCGTCTTCATAATGTCCACTACCTGAAACACATAAAAATATTATGATTGCAGTTAAGTCGCACAATTTCCGGCGACAGAGTTCTTGGTTATGTAGCAGTAACATGTTGTTTAGTTGGTCACACACAAATATCCTTGCTCTGTAGCTTTGAAAATAGTCGCTACCGGGTCATGGACTTATGGGATTGACATAAGTTTTCGCTAGCAATTTTGAAAATTGTTACCTATTTTTCTGTACTTAGGTACCTTTAAATTTATTTTGTAATCTTAAAGGGGCATACAAAGCTGGAAGAATTTCCATTGCAAAAATTAGAAAACATTTTAGTTTTTAATTGATAACTAAGTAGGTAGGTAATATGCTATTTTTTATTTTGGAAAAACTGTTAATCACAAAACTAGATATAGCTAGGCTAGTTTATAGTTTCAAGACAATAGGTTTATATTAATAGATGCAGTGGCGTACCGATCGAAAACGGCGCCTAGGGCAAGCACAGAAGTTGCGCCCCTTCATAAGTTATCTAAATGTAAAATAAACAGATAAGTACACTAAATTAATCATATTACCTATACACTAGATTGCCAGTTTTAATCCGTTTCATGCGCTTATCTAGTAATCTTGCCTGCCTATATTCAAAAAACAGCCGCGCAGCGCGATTTTTTGTCAGATTCATCAACTAATCTTGAAATCTTGCCTGTCTTTTGTAAAAAAAGCCGAGCAGCGCGTTTTTTTCAGATTCATTTCGCCTGTGTCTTAAAAAAACGGCCGCGCAGCGCGATTTTTAGTCAGATTCAACGACTAATCTTGTAATCTTGCCTTTCTTTCGTAGAAAAAGGCCGCGCAGCGCGATTTTTAGTCAGATTCATCCACTAATCTTGTAAACTTGCCTGTCTTTCGTAAAAAAAGGCCGCGCAGCGCAATTTTTAGTCAGATTCATCCACTTATCTTGTAATCTCACCTGTCTTTCGGTAAAAAAAGGCCACGCAGCGCGATTTTTTGTCAGAGTCATCTTGCCTGTCCTTTGAAAAAACGGCCGCGCAGCGCGAATTTTAGCGGCGCGCCGCGGCGAAAACGGCCGATTTTTAGTTCGTATCATCCACATATAGTAAAATGATGGTCAAACGCGCCCCCCTATAAATGGCGCCCAGGGCACGTGCCCTACCTGCCACACCCTAGATACGCCACTGAATAGATGCCATAGCAAAATTGGAGCTCACTTTTCGATTTTTTATAAATGCAAATATGGTACAAATACGAACCACTCATTGGTTTAAAAATGACTATTCCTCTGAGTTCTAAAACAAATGTTGACCTAACTATTACCAAAGAGAATCTTCACATTTTCCACTACGGAATACTAACCGTACATAAAAGGGTTGCAAGAGGAAAAACACCCATTTCTTACAGAAATAAATAACATATTTCAAATATTCTTGTGCTACGTTAAGTTTACAAAAATTATATTTGTTATTTTATTTTATCACGAAATGACTACAAAAGACGTCACATCTATAACTATAACATTAATATTAACTATGCAATGACATTGTAACATTTTTGAATAAAAATCGACAGTAAAAATAATAAAAAGTTACTTAAGTAAACCCGCTCACAAAATTTCACCAGAATTGGTTGAGAAATGCGTCTTCTAGAGGAAAACAGACGGACAGATAGCTGGACATACCTACGAACTTAGAATAATTACACCTAGAAGCCGTGTCCTTGTATGCAAAGTGAGGCAACTTATAGCGAGCCAAAATGGCTCAGTTCTCAGATTTATATCCTTCATACGTTACCTAATCGTAACTAAAATCCAATAACATCATAATTAATCTCTTTACGGTAGGGAAATTAAAACTGTTTTGTACTTATTAGGCATGATTATTTAATAATGGACAATAAAAATCTGAAAACGGGGCCATTTTGGCTGTTTTAGTTGTCTCACTTTTGACAGCGCGCTTTGTGGGGAATTATCGTTCTAGGTGTAATTATTAGCCTACGAAAGCATGTTTGCCTTCAATGAACTTCCTTACTTTAATGAACTTCCTTACTATACTAAAAACTTATGTGAAATAGTACTGTTTGCTGATGATACTTCTTTAATTTTTAAAGTTGATAGAGGATGTAACTGCAGTGACGATGTAAACAGCACTCTTTCCAAGGTGATGCATTGGTTTACTATTAATAATCTGAAGCTTAACTCTAGTAAAACTAAATGTGTCAAATTTTCACTTCCTAATGTGAGGCAGGTTCATATGACTATACATGTAAATGGCGAAGCAGTCGAATTTGTTGACTCAACAAAATTTTTAGGTATTACTATAGACTCGCGGTTGCAATGGGACCCTCATATCGATATCCTGTCAAGCAGACTTAGCTCTGCTGCCTTTGCAGTTAAGAAAATAAGGCTTCTGACCGACATTGAAACAGCAAGATTGGTTTACTTCAGTTATTTTCATAGTATTATGACCTACGGTTTGTTGTTGTGGGGCTCAGCTGCTAATATTAATAACATATTCATCTTACAAAAAAGGGCAGTGCGCGCTATATACAACTTACGGTCTAGAGATACTCTTCGTGACCTATTTAAAGAAATTAAAATATTAACGGTAGCTTCCCAATACATCTATGAAAATATAATGTATGTAAAGAAAAATTTAGATAGCTTTGTAAAAAATAGTAATGTTCATAAACTCAATACAAGAAACAAGAACAAACTTGCTGTTCCAAGGCGCAGACTGCATAAAACCGGAAGCTCTTTTTTGTGTAGATGTATTACCTTTTATAATAAGATACCAGAACAAGTCACAGAACTGCCCTTGGAAAAATTTAAAAATACTGTTAAATCCAAT
The DNA here is from genome assembly GCA_928269145.1 of Agriphila tristella. Taxonomy (NCBI): domain Eukaryota; kingdom Metazoa; phylum Arthropoda; class Insecta; order Lepidoptera; family Crambidae; genus Agriphila; species Agriphila tristella. Next base: position 34,409,251 of record OV743435.1, on the reverse strand, counting down.
TTAATGAGTAAAGGTTATTACACTGTTGACGATTATTTGAAGGATAAAAAGGCATGGGCATAGCTTTTGTATTGTTAATTATTACTCTAATACCTCAGTATTGATTAGAACAAGTCCGGAATTCTTTCATAGGTCTAGATAAAAGTCCTTTAATTAAACTCGAATCGTGATTTTCTTTTCTAAGTATAAAATTGTGAGAAGTATCCTACCTACTTAAAAACGTACTTCTGGCTTCCTGACTCGACGACTTAATATGGGTAGCTTTAGTATGTCATGCTCACTTCAAACATTTCTGCGGTGGTGTCGTGTGAGGCGGGTCGTTACGTTCCCTCAAATATGGTTGAGCGAAGCGATGGCTGGTTCATGCGTCATGCTCGTGAACGGGTGCTGCCAGTGGGAATGGGTCTGCTTCTGTCTGCTTGTATTAAGGGCGTCGTATAACTCGTATATAAAAGATCTGTTTTATATTGTCTATATGTATGGCACTTCTTACTCAAAAAATATAATTCTTAATAGCTTACCTTGTTTTGATTTATTTAATTGCAATATTTTTACTTTCTATAGTCAGTAGTTTAGTGAAAGACCTATGAAAAGCTTTTGGATATAAATTTTCAATTCGATGCCTTAACATAGGTATCATGTTCGGGAACTGGTGCTGCCAGTGGGAATGGGTCTGCTTCTGACTACCTATCTTAATGCATATTGAATTGTATGTTTTTCTTTTATTTTTATCCTAGACTGAATAACAAGTTCAAACTTTGAATTTAGCTTAAAATCTGTAAATTGATTAAGAAATTTGAAACTCATTAAGAAATGAGCTAATTCAATAATGTTATTTATTTGTTAATCTTTGTTAATATAAAGTCTGGAAACGATATACATATTTGTAAATATCGTTCCATCTGATTGATAAAGCTGACAAGTTTTTTGCGCCCATTTTTCTTGTCAGTTAAAAGACGTCATAATGGGTGGTAGGGTAAAAGAATTGACGATTTAAAAATGCTTATTATGTGAGCTTATTTAAATAAAATATATTTCACTTTCACTTTCACTTTCACTTGCCCAGCTGAAACGAAGAAGCTTCGCGCTCACTCGGTCAAAAAATAAAGAGTGGCAAATTATGTAGCGAAAAATCTAAGCTAAAGCACAGAAAAGATATAAGTTACTAAGATATCTAGTTTCCGGCCAAATAAAGCGTTATAATCAAGATTTGGAATAGGATCCTGTAACTGGTATCTACCTACATTACATAACCATGACATAACCTAATTATTTGAAAGTTCAGAAATTAATTTCATTTCACTGGACCCGCCTAGAAACGGAGATAAAATTAATTGAAAATATAGAGAATCACTGTAAACGACGGCTTTTGGACGCCTACCTACGTACCATTGAAGTTAATTAAGAACTAAGTTATACTTAGTTGAACCTTAAAACCATTGTGGAGTCGATCATTATGAAAAACTCTAAAATCGTAAAAAATAAGTACGAGGGTGGATTGTATAAGTCCATGACTTTGTAATGAAGAAACACTTTTTTTCGGAATATTTTGTTTTATTTCTCTACATAATCTTATTGTAGCTCTGCGTATTCATTCCAACGAAGTTCCTACCTCTTTAACCCATTATTTTTTCTTTCATCGCCTGAAAACTGGTAACTGAAATGAGGGCCCACTTTTGGCTTGATGAAAATCTTTGCCCGCCAAGCAGTGGCGGATCCAGGATTTTGGTTTGGGAGGGGCTTAACGTAGGTAAGGGCAGGCTTTACCAAGGTAATCAACAGATTTGTTGGGTGGACCCAAATGATTTGGGGGGGGGGGGGGGGAGCTTGAGCCCCTTAGCCCCCCCCCCCTGGATCCGCTAGTGCCGCCAAGACATTTATTCATGTTTGATAGGAGAAAAAATCGCAGTGGGTTGAATCTACAGAATAGGAAGGATTCGCATCTTCATTCGATGAGTTTTGATGTCATGAGTGCCGCCGAGAGGGTCGACAGGGTCATTAAGAAAAGTTAAAAGTCGCTTGAGCGTTTTGTTTCCAAAAGTAATAATCTTTTGCCGAATTTGAAAAAAATATAGTGTAAATATTCCTAAGGACTTTCTTTTTAAAATACAAAAATTAATTATATCAATCCACCCTCGTACCTAGTTATAACTTACCTACAGCCGTTTAGATTTCTTTTGAGCTCTGGCTGGTAAATGTTTGAAACAGCTGAAACTTTTGTCGCTATTTCAGGGTTTTTTTTGCATACAAAAAGTTATTTAAGTCCTATACAAAAAAATGTGTTGTAACTAAAGTTTATAAATACATAGGTAGTTGACACCACAATTTTTCCAAGAGGCGATGGTTCATTTCCTATAGGAAATTTCCGCGGTGACGTCAATCTTGCAAACGGAGCGGATGAGAGGATATCTATCGGGGAATGTGAGGGTACCCATGTGGGATGTATTGGAAAGGAAGAGGTGCGTCATATCGCATGATGCATGCATTGTTCCTATTTTCGAAAGTAGTTGAATGGAAAATGGAAAACGGTTTGTGTTATTTGAGAATTTTCTTTACCGATGACAAAACAAGTGGGAAACATTGTTGTTTTTAGTGTTTATTCATAGGATGTTTGGTAAACAAAAAGGCACAGGAAACTGTTATCATCCATTAAACACAGTGCTTCTGTGACGTGTAGAAGACATGACTTTATATTTTGCGCCTAAAGAGTTGCATGCTTTGATCGTGGTTAATTCGTCCAAGCTTTTGAGCTCTAAAATAAGATACACAGCGTGTTTAGTAATAGCCTTATAAAGCCAAATATGGTAGATAGGGACAATCAAACTGGGCCCTATTCAATAAAACTTACAATTTACAAGTTACAATTACAGGTGACAGGTGACAATTTTACAAGTTTCTGTTCAATAAAAAATACAAGTTACAAATTTGTAATGGTGGAAAATTTACATATTTGTCGAATTGTACTTACAATTTTACATATTTCTGTTCAATAAACATTTTCCTGTTACAGGTGATAATTTACAAATTTGTAGGAAAAACTGCTTTATTGAACGCATAATTGTATTTACAAGTTTACTTATTTGTAGAATTGTAATACATTTCTGACAGGTGACCTCACCCTCGGTAAAATTTTATAACTCGGCATTTTTTTTTGTTTTAGCTGCTTTTTTTACCATAATCCAGTATGTAAAGGAGTAATAACGATGAAATCGTGTCAATCGAACGACAAAGAAGAAAAACGTGTTAATATTTAAAACATAATATTTTTTTCTTTTGATGTGACTGATTTCACATTTAATGAGAAGTTTAGGGTAAGTTAGGCAACTATCAATTATTTTGAAATTCTAAGATTTTTGAAATCTATTTTCGTTAATTAAGAATCTTCAACAAAAATTTCGAGGAGCTTGGTGGCGCCGTGGTTTAGCGCCTGGCCCACCGATTGCGGAGGTTAAGCAACGTTCGCAAGGTTCGCTCATGGGATGGGTGACCAAAAATTTATTATCTTGAGCTTCTCCGTGCTCCGGATGGCTCGTTAAGCCGTTGGTCCCGGCTGCATTAGCAGTCATTAACACCCACCAATCCGCATTGGGCCCGCGTGGTGGGTTATGGCCCGTCCTCCTTATCCACCCATAAGGACGGCCTGTGCCTCAGCAGTGGGGACATAAAAATGTCTGATGGACAACAACAATTTACAAATTTATGTAATTTGTAAATTACAATTACAAATTTGTAGATACAATATTGTCATCGAAATCTACAGGCGTTTTCTACATATGTAAACGTTTATTGAACAGCATTTACAATTGTATTATTTGTAAGATTTTTACTTGTAAAATTCTTACATAATTGTAAGGTTTATTGAACAGCACTTGTCATACAACTTGACAAATATGTCACTTATTGACAAATTTGTAGGATTGTAAGTTTTATTGAATAGGGCCCTGAACAACTTTTACTATGAGACCAACTCTGAAATCGCGAATAAAAATCAGCTGTTTCATACAAAAAATAATATAACGAAAATATCCAAAATTTGTGAAACGGCAAATTTTTTATCACGATTTTAGAGTTGGTCCCATAGTAAAAGTTGTTCAGTTTGATGGTCCCTATCTACCATATGCGGCTTTATAACGTAGATATCGCACCCTCCAAATGACAACGTTCTAACTGCAAAAACCTAATTTTACAGGAGAGCCGTTTAAAGTTTTGAGATCTCGAAAATTAATTTTAGCTTTTTTTGTATTGAAGGTAGGCAACTCAACTTCTAGAATTAGTAATGTGGTGTAAGGAGACATTTAATAGTATTCTTTTTAGTTAAATTAATAACATAGTTTAGGAATTAAGGGGATCCTTTGTTACACTTTTCTACGGAAATCATCAGAAAAATATCTGTCATATGTGCATGTAGAACATTTTTTACGGAATATATGGATAGACCGCGGCTCACGCGCTCGGTTGCTGGCGTCAACGACAACACAAAACGTTGCTTAAAGTTTTTGAAACGCTCTTGCTGGGAGGGAGAATCAAATATGACGTTTTATAAATGAGCTATTTTGAAAACTATACTTCCAAAAAATATGATTTTTTTCTAGGAGAAGGTAAACCCCTAAAATAGCATATTTCCGTTATAAAATCGATTTCATTCTATGGTTGTTTAGATCGTTGTCATTTGGAGGGTGCGATATTAGAATAAGGCTATTACCAAACATCTTGTATATTTTTGTCCTGTAAGCATTTTTCGTTAATTTAGGTAATTCAAGAGTTAGTTCGTCACCGATAGTCTTACTCATCGCGCGCATACTCATTACCACATATCATATGTATATACCTAGTTGGTTACTAAGTTCTGTAACTATGGAAAACATGAATAATACTAAATTTACAAATAATGCTACAATGAATTATATACCAAATGAAAGCACAAATATTTAAGATTATCATGTATTAAAATTATTCGAAATGACCGCCTCTGGCATGAATACACGCCTTTAGACGACGAGGCCAGTCATCGATGGCAGCACGAACTACCACCATATCCAATTCTGCGACTGCCTTGAGAATAGCGCGCTTAAGAGAGTCGAGACTCATGTGGGGCTTAGCACATGCTTTCTCCTCAATAAGTTGCCATATGGCATAATCCAGAGGATTTAAGTCTGGGCTGGAGGATGGCCATTCTTCCTGCGCGATAAAATCAATTTTGTTAGCCCGAAACCATGCTTGTGTAGATTTTGCTTTGTGCGCAGGGGCAGAGTCCTGCTGGAAGACCCATGGCTGGTTTTGAAATAAAGTGTGGCTTAAGGGTTTGACAACAGGTTCCAGAACGGTATCTTGATAGACTCTAGCGCCAGTTTTCACACCTTTTTCACAGAAATGAACCTTACTTAGCCCTGAATAGGACACCCCCAGCCAAATCATCACTGATGAGGGGTGGTGACCTCGTTGGACCCTCGGAGCAATCATGCTGGCTTCTTTACTATTCTTAGCGTATACTCTATCATTTTGACGGTTTAAATTTTCTTCGACTGTGAAGATTTTTTCATCAGTAAACAAGATTTTTCGATGGCCGTTTTGTGCGTACTGCTTTAGTAGAGCGCGACTTCGTGCTAACCTCATAGCCTTCAATCGTGCGTTTAGCAGATGGCCCTTTCGTCTACGGTAAGCGTGAAGCCCAAGGTCATCATTGATATTTTTTTTAAGGGAACTTCTCTTCACAGTCATATGTATTGCCCATAACTTTTGCTTCCGGACAGGAATTCTCGTGATTCTCGCCTTCACTGCCTTGATCACAGCTGGTGTCCGAACGGTGCGTGGTCTTCCTGATCTTTTTCGGTCATCGACGGTCAAGGTATTACTGTACCTATGGATAGTGCGATAAATAAATTGCTTGTTGATTTTCAACTTTTGTAGCAACTTAAAAAATCATATTCGGTGGCTGCCCACATTTGTGCAGAGCAATTACAGCGACACGATTCTCCTTCAACCCCCCTTCCATGGTGAAATAAACAAAATATGATATACGTGTGGTATGGAATTATAGCTTATAAAACTGTCAATAATATGCCATTTTTATTTTTTCTTTTCATTTGTTTTAATGGCCAGTAATCGATAAAGAAACTCAGTAACAGAACTTTTGACCAACCTGTGTATATAGCATGGTACCAATTTTATCAAAATTATAATTTTATTTTCTATCAGAAACTTTCATTCATATCAACTATCATAAAAGATCGTACCTAACCAGTACAATATACCTATATAGTTAAGTTGGCGCCACTTTCGTCATCGGTCTAGTGATGTGAATAGTGAATACAGCGCATGTCCAGTCCATAGGCCAAACAAATGGACAATGCTTAGACAGTTTTTTTTGTTTTCATCACGGTCTCATGGATTAACAAATGGTACATTAAATATACAAAGGATAACAGGTAAAGTATTTATTTAGAAATGTTACTTTCAACGAAAGAACATCAATATCCAAATACGAACGTATTTTTTAAATATTTTATTTATGTACATCCATATTATTTAGTGATACAATAAAAATATATTTGTAAATGTGTTTGTCTAGGAGGCAGATCTGTACCCCTAGCATGAACATCAAGAAAAAAACGCGCGCAAAAGTTCTCGATAGAATAATTCTCTATGGAAAATCTCATTTCGCTATTCGGCGACAGATAGCGCTCTGTACTTTCCCATACAAAATTACTTTTTCCATAATTTTTTTCGATAGCTGTTCGTGCTAAGGGCACTATTAATTTATTTTTAAACATTAGATAGTGTGTACTAACCTCATCGACTTGCGCCTGTGTCTGCTGCAGGCGGCGCTGGGCGGCGATCTGCTGCGGCGTCTTGGGGCCGCCCACGGGCATTTCGCCGTCGCCGCCCGGCGCCAGACCGCCCTCCGTCGCCCTGTGTTATTGACGGTATTGTTATATGGAATGCGTTATGTGGGATAAACTAGTATAATGTTCAGGGCAAACGTCGAAGCCTCGCCCGCGCTCCTAGGTTCGTCTAGTCAAACCGAGCAGGTAAACAAGAAGCCTTAGTCAAAGTCCAAAACAAAAGCGTGTTTCGGCTTTTGACTAACGAATTTATGGCCAAATATACGATCTATATACGATCAAATCGGGGTTTCACCAGACTTAAATCAGGTACGTACCTACAGAATGTGTTATTTAGTACCTATGTTAATTTATCTAAATTAACTATCTTCCTGCGAACCAAAGATTTATGTTGTCTGTTAAAAAAATACCTAACCACGAATTTACTATAATCTCAAAATGTATTAAAAACATTAAGTAGGTACCTATTCATTTCCGATGTGACATTTAAGTCAAAGCTGCCTTACTTATGTCACGTGATAGGTTATAAATTTAAGACGATCGCAAAGCGCAGCGGAGCGATCGCCTTACGGCGACGTGCTTTGTTATCCACAAAACACATTATCAAAAACTTTGAATTTAACTCAAGGTACATACAAAATACTCAATTACTCACTAACAATTTAATACCGATTGTTATAAAAAAACAGTCAACTTGCTTAACAGACAAGTGACGTAGCCACAGGCCCGGATCTAGGGGGAGGGGGGGGGGAGGGGGCACTTGCCCCGGGCGCGATATAAGAAATGCCTGTGGGGTACAGACACTACCTGCTCTGTACCGCTCTGGGTTTTTCTAACTAATAACGTTAGAAAAAGCCTGTGTGTTTCAGAGCATCGCTTGCTCTGGAGCGCGCGGGGTTTTTCGACTAAAAATTTAATAATATCACCGTAAAAAGCCTGTGGAACACAGACAATTCAGAAAATTATAGTTGTGGTTAAAGTATTCCTTCTTCATGTTTCGGTAAATTATGTAGAATATTAAAATAGTGATTTATAGTCATACTAGCGATATTTTTTTAAAGTGGTATATATTTTTTTTAGTTTATCCTACTATTAATATTAATTTATTGTGTATGTTAAAATATTTTTTCTCTTAAGCCCATAAAAATGGCAGGCTATGCTAAATGGGATGGATTGGGATGAAAGGCACACAGATAGTTTTTTTTAACCTGGATTAAAATATAGCAGACTTTGGTTCCTAAGAACGTCGCGGGTGGTAGCTTGATAGAGCGCATTTTCAAGTTTCTTGGATAATTAATAAACAATACCTTATTATGTTTTATTGTATCACTAATCTGACATAAGTAATATTTATGTGATACTTAATGTGTTTTTCATTTCGATTTATTATTTTTTCATTAATATTTTTGTTATAAATAAAGAATATTACAAAAAAGACGAAAAAACACATTATCAGTGATTATAATTTTCTTGTTAACAGAAAAAGCCAGCAAGATTCTTTATTTCCTATATTACAAAAGTACTCTTTGATGTGGGTATACAAGACAGCACGTTAAGTTAAACAGTTAAACTGCAAAACAGCTTTTATAACGTACGGCATAAAGGCGGTCACAAGGTCAAGTACCTACAAACTAAATCTGATGTGCTGTTGACTGTAGGTACAAACATTATCAAACGAAATAAAAAAAATGAAATAACGTTCGGCTGTTAGTTATTGCACTCGGAAATTGCGAAAAACTAACAAAATACTTTTCTTTTATAAAAATATAAATTTTTGTAAAACTCTCAATGAATATTAATTATGGTAGGATATTTTCAATTCCCTACACACATTACACACATTTTTAGGTAAGGTAGGTAAAATTAAAAGTTTGATTGTGCTATGCCGTTTTCGAGAAATTTTGCAAATTACGATAAAACAGCTGTTCTTTGGGGATTTCGTTCTAAAAGGACCTACCAAAAATAAATTATGTCCCATGTTTTTTGACGAGTTAAAAGTTTTTTTGATAAGAGAGTTTGATATTTTAGTTTAATATCCAAGTTTCACGATACTTAGTGCCTTACGCGTCTGTATCGCTCGGGGTATTTATATTTAGAAAATCCCTGTGGATCACAGCGCAAGGTGTCTGTGTTCCACAGGCTTTTTAGGATGATATTATTAATTTTTTTGTTGAAAAACCCCGCGTGATACAGAGCAATCGGTGCTCTGAAACACACAGGCTTTTTCGACGTTATTAATTTGAAAAACCCAGAGCGGTACAGAGCAGGCAGTGTCTGTACCCCACAGGCATTTCTAATATCGCGCCCCGGGCGGCGAAAGAAAGTTATGCCGGTCGCGAAGCCGGCCGGCATAACTTGCTTGTGGCTGGGCTGGTCCACAGCACCAGAGTAATATACCTACGACGAGACGGAGAAGAGTCAACACAAGGCAAGGAAAACGGGGCGGCGGGCGGCGGCGGCGCGGGGTATGGTTACCATCTGATAGGCAATTGCCGCATTTGACAGGGATTTTTCGGTTTAGATAGGCGGCGTGTGGGTGGCACTAAGCTGAGACAGGCAGTTTTGCATGTTTTCACGCAATTTTTCACAAAATTCACAAACTTCAATTCAATTCACAAAATTTTATCATGCAAGAACGCGGCCGGCTGCCCGCCCGCTCGGATAAAACACACATATCACATATTACAAGATTAGTGAGATTATATAGTTGATTAAACCGACTAAAAATCACGCTGCGCGGCCGTTTTATTTTACAATAGACAAGCAAAACTCGGATTATTGGATGTAACCTACGATCAAGAATATGAGGATGTAACTGACAAAAAATCGGCCGTTGTTTTTACTTAAAAAAAAATCAAAATTACAAGATTATTGGATGAAATTGTCTAAACATCGCGCTGCGCGGCTGTTGTTCTTACTAAAAACATCAAAATTAAAAGATGATTGGATGAAACTGAGTAAAAATCGCGCTGCGCGGCCTTCTTTTTGCTACAGACAGGTATTTTTCGGGGGAAAAAAGACATTTTGTGTATCCTAGACAGGCATCCGCCCTTACGTAGATGGTAACAATAAAAACGCGGGGCTAGTGCAAGGGGGGGGGGGGGAGATTTGTTGAAAATTGTTTCGATGAGGGCGGCAAATTGCCTTCTGCCCCCCCTTTTGGAAAACGTAGATCCGGGGCTGCGTAGCCACCGCATTTTCCACAAGGGTTTATTGCCTAATGTCAACGGTCGGCATTAGAGTAGGTGTATATACGATATGCGTAACAACCAGACATATAGATAGGCCTTTAAATGTTTTTTTTTAATTAAAAAACTTACATCTCTTTAAACGAAAAAAAAAACTAAAGCAGTATAAAAACATTTGTAGTAAACAAGAGAGTTTTAAAAAGCTGCATAATCTAATTACCTACTATGTGTTTACACTAACTATACTCGTTAGTGACTGTAGTTAACATTCCTATGAAAACTATTAGTTAAGTATAGTTAACGCCAGAGGCGCTGGAGCAAATGCATACAAAATTGCTTACCACAGTTGCTATCGATTAGAGGTAACTGTCTTGTAACTTTCTGTGAAAACTCATAATACAGGCACAGGATCTTATAAATAAACCAATACAATAAAACCTCATAAAAATATTCGAAAATACACTCATGAATATTAAAACCACGTAATGTATTTATGCGAACAATAATAACGTTTACTTTTATCTTTTCCGAGAGGTTTTCAGTGGCAAACAAGCAATCTTTACAGTGAAATCCGATATTTTTGCAAATTTCTTGATTGGCGCCCAACGTGGGACTCGCTAATGCCTTCTTGTAAATATGATTTACTCTCTACTTTTCGTGAATTCGCTTATTTCAAACTCGTAATCAAAGATTCAGAGAACTGCCAAATCCAGTTATTTTGGTGTTCGGAGATAAATTTGCATATGACCTTTAACATTTCTGACATCAAAGAGAATTGTTTGTTTATGACTAAGCCTGGGTAAATGGACACGCCTACGTGCTCGTAGAATAATTATTTTTTATTGTTCTTTATAGCTTTTATGTTGTTTCGATAGGTGATAACCTAAGGCCTAGGGTGCTCTCTCCATTATTTAACTGCCTTTGATAAAAAATATAAATAAAATAAAACAGTTTGAGGTTGAAAGTGGCCTTTACAGCAAATAATTTCTATTTCACCACGTATTTCCTAAAAGGTTTTTTTTCTATACATTTCCCTTTGAAGTACTATAATAGAAAATGAAATAGAGAAGGGATCAAAACAAATCTAATTCCACTTGAAGGAAAGCTCGTTCGTCTGTAGGGGCGGCTTGCTATTGGCTGATACATTCCTTTTAACTTTACCGCTTATTTTGAACACAAAACTAATGAAATTTAACGAAGATCGGTTTTGGCCATAATGCTTTTCTTCCTGGAAAGCAGGGTTGGCAACTAATGAAAAAATTTAAAACTTTTAACTATCTATTAAGTATATTTTTTAAGGCTGGGTACTATAAGATGGATGAACATTAAATATTGTACCGACTACCGTTTAATTTTGGCATTGGTATTCAAATGACTGCGTAGTACACAAATAAAGGCCAGTAGGATTGTTCAGTTGAAGTATCAGTGGGCTGGACACATAGCAAAAAGAACCGACGGCCGTTGGGGCGGAAAGGTTTTGGAATGGCGACCCCATACTGGACGACGTTCCGTGGGTAGGCCTCCGACAAGGTGGATCAACGATGGTGAAGGTCGCGGTGCGCCGCTGGATACAAGCAGCGCAAGACCGATCGTCGTGGAGATCCTTGGGGGAGCCCTGTACCCAGCAGTAAGTGTCGTGAGGCCGATATGATGATGATTTTAATATTAGCCAGCAAGTTTTCAGAAAAAATAATACAGCATTAATTTTCACCGTGCATCACATGAAATTTAACGAAGATCGGTTTTGGCCATAATGCTTTTCTTCCTGGAAAGCAGGGTTGGCAACTAATGAAAAAATTTAAAACTTTTAACTATCTATTAAGTATATTTTTTAAGGCTGGGTACTATAAGATGGATGAACATTAAATATTGTACCGACTACCGTTTAATTTTGGCATTGGTATTCAAATGACTGCGTAGTACACAAATAAAGGCCAGTCACACGTTACTGGTTATCTAAAGCTATTGTATCTGCCAGTGAGAAGGCAAGTTTATAACTAATTGTCGGCTCGTTTCGACACAATAGTGAAGATCAAACTATGCTAACAAACCGTGTAGTGTAGCGTACTTAACTCATTAACTTTATTAACCAACCTATGTCAAGAGGGCGTTTACCTTTATGAAGGCAACATTTTAAGGTAATGGCGTACTGAAACGACTCATTGACCTTTATAAACAGTGTGGAAAACTTGGTTTCATACCCTGAAACCACTTCATAAAAATAAACTTACTTATAGAAGAATTTTCCTTGAAAGAAAAGTCAATGTTTTCAAATCTACCGAAAACTCCAGTCAGTCGTTAAGGTAATATTTGCATGGAAATCAAGAGAATCAAACCTACGATCGTTGGATGTGTCTTATTGAATTGCTTTACTGTTACTTTCGAATTTGCAAATGTAAAATTAGCATTAGGAATTATGGAGTTTACAAACTTGTTGTATGGTCTGAGTCGAGAAAATTCTGGCTAAAACAGCCAGGATTGAGACACGACAAATCCTTGGTAGAAGGCTAATCGCAAAGACGGACGAATGAGCTTATACAGCTCAGAGCTCAGTAGATCGAACGTAGGGCACAATTTTGATAGTCTTAACTGGACACTAAACAGACACCTATGTCATATGAAATTAAGCGATACTGACGTCTGCAGTATTATAATGAGGAGCAGGAAACGCCAAAGCACCTTCTTATGTGATTGTGGACCTCTAATCCACAGGCGTAGTATTCATCTGGGGCGACACGTGATCGACCCGGAGGAAATAAAAACTCTTATATAACCAGGAAGATACTTAAATTCTTGGAAGCCCTAGGCTTAAAGAGTTACTATTATTAGGTGGCGAGTTACATAGATCTTTTAGGTCACAGTGAGTACAGCTTCATTTCGGGCTGCATAGCCCACTTACACTCAAATAATAATAACAATAATGGTTTGTGACAAAAAAAAATGAAAGTTTTTCGTATTTGGTCTTTTTTGCACGAGTTTGGAATGTCAAAACACAAATTTTCTCACGACCCTATTTCTGAAAGGCGCCGAGTGCTTATATAGGTGTCTTTTTACTACTTATTTCGACACTCGACGCCAGCCAACGATTTTAAAAATAGAGCCCCTGAAAAATAACAGTTTTGGAAACTGAGGGTCTACTAGGATAAACCGAACCACCATGACTGGCAAATCTTGCCAGTAAACCAGAGGGCCTATTACATAAAATTAAAAATTATCGCGGTAAGGGGACTATGTTCGGCGATTTATCAAACAAGTATGCTTCGACTTTGGTGGTCGACCAAGGTTTCCAAAACTTGTGGACAACTCTACCCTGGCCAGAAATTTTGCTAACGAATTGTCGTCTAAAGCTGAAGCCCCAAAACCAGCGATATTGTGTCCAAGTCAATGCATCGATTTCATTTTATTAATAACCAAAATTAATCAATTTAATTATCCATACCTCCATGTACACAATACGGTGCCATTAGCTCGAACAGCTATCGAAAAAAATAACGCGCGTAAAAACAATAGATAGAGTATTTTTAATGGGAAACTTGTATAGCGCCATCTACCACCGAAAAGTGAAATGAGATTTTTCACAAGAAATCCCCTATCAAGTAGGTACTTTTAGGCCCTCCGCACATAGCTCCTAAGCGAAGTCGTCTCGTGCGTATCGTCAAGACGCGACGAGTACGATACGAGCAGAGTTCTATACTATTAGGTTCTACACACGAATCGTAGCGTAGGCGTAGATACTAGATATTGTTCCAGAATAATATTCTGGATCAATATCTACGCCTAAATCGTGAAGCTCTAGTTACTAGAGCTTCACGTTGACGGAAAATCATAACCAAACATATAGAAAGTATTTTCTACGCTTGCTTTTTTACGCCAGTACCTACGCTACGATTATCGTATTGATAATAAAATCTCATACGTTACGCTACGACGCCTTGTGCGGACTTCTTTGAAAATATACGTTCTCGTATTGCTCTCGTACGACGCCCGTATTACGATACGCTTACGCTACAGGGGCTTACGCGCGTTTTTTCGTCGATGGATGTTCGTGCTAAAGCTAGGGTTTCCTAGGATGACGGTGCCGTCAATACACGGCCGTAACATAGCGGCGCCGGCGTTGAATGTTGTCTATGTAAACAATATGGCGACACCGTAACGTCAGAAACCGCGCCGTATTGTTTACCTAGATAACATACTACGCCGCTAAATGACGGCCGTAATATGATGGCACCGTCATTCTCGAAAAACCCTAGCTTAAGGGTACAGGTCTATACTTGTATTGTGTTCTAGTGGAGATATGGATAATTTAATTTATTGATTGGAAAATTTTTTGGTGGGTACTATTACCACAGAATACACAATAGTGTAGTACTACGTACTGTTAGTAGATCACAGATTATATTACTCTGCAGGTCTGCAACACCACTATCCCGCATTAGCCAGCCGGCGCGCGATCGTGCTTTGGAACCTTAATGGGGTATTAAGGTCGAGTGCCACCTAGCTCCAGTTTCATAGATTGCTAGCACTGAAATTGTATATTTTCTTCGAACAAAATCAGCTAAATAGGTAAGTACGTGTTTTAATTTAGCTTAGAAAGGAATTTGATGAATTAAACTTTTAAAACAAGAAAAGGTATGAAAAGGTCCCAAGCTGATTACGAAAAGGTATTTCATATAAATAATAGTTATTTGCTTGTATATGTACGGGTCATTATAAGGCCTGTTAATTACCCTATTACTGAAGCATATAGGCCTTCCTTGAATACGGTGGATGGACCATTAAACCACCTCGCGAGCCCATGCCGTTCGATGGGTGTTACCGACGGAAAATTCAGAGGACCAAATAACTTAATGTGCCTTCAGAAAGTACAAAATTATAAGCTGATATAATAATAACCGCCTCTGTGGCCTAACTAGTGGATCGCCTACACGTGAAAGACACATGGGTCCCGGGTTCCATTCCCAGTAGGAAGGTACGATTTGTACTCGGATTGGTGGTAGGGCTTATTTCAAGTCCGCCTGGCTAGCTACCACCATCTTACATAAGTCTGATGCCATGCAACAATTAAAAAATTGTTGTGTTCCAGCAGTTTGAGGTAAGATAGCCAGTTCCTCAGTGGTAAGGATTCCGGCTGTAGTGCGCTTACACTTTCGGCCTTTTCGTCACTTAACATTAGATGAGATGAAGGCCAAGCACTATCACGTTGTGGATAAAAAAAAATGGTTGGTCACCCATCCGTTGACCAACCCAAGCTAAGCCACTGCGCTATCAAGCTACGTTGTAATGGACAGAGGCTTTTATAATTTTAAATTGGTGTAATTTTCCACCAATTTTTTCACACTAAAGAAAATCCAAATGAGCTGTTTATTAAATTTTTACCTAAGCTAAAGTACTTCTAAACAGTCCATTAACTTCCAAGGCTTTTAAGGTTTGGGGTAAATGTAATATGAAAAGGCTATAAAACAGGGTGAGTGATTTGATTATTGGAAAAAAAATCAGGTTGAAAAGGTTGGCTTATCGTTAAATAACGCCCAAAAACTATGACGTCATGAAAGAGTCTCTATGTATTAATCCGCTTTCGGCATGTCACGTTCATTATAATCGGCTTGGAAAACTTTTTGTTGCGTTTTAGAAAAACTGAAAAAATGTTACCTTTCATAATATATGTACTTACAGGGATATTTGTAAAACACCAACAACCTCGTAGGTAGGAATCAACTTTTGTTCTACGACTTTACGAAAAAGAAAAAAAGAAAAATCGACTTTTCATACAAAACTCGATCAGCTGTTCGGACATTTGTTTAAAAAGACGATTTTTTTGTCTTTTTTCGGAAAAGTTATAGAAAAAACGTGCTTGTTTTGTTTATGATGTTAACTATTCCTGCGAGGGTTGTGGTGTTTTACAAATAACCCTTTTAGAAAATATGGCTAAAAATATTTGAGAGTTTACACTTATCACCAGAGCCAGAATGCATATCGACTTTAAAACAAAACACTATAGTTAAAACTTAAAACAACATCCGATCGTCTAGTTTCCGAAGTCAATTTAGATGTAGGTCTAACAAATTAATGAGTGTTTTTTCTGAAAATTACTTGATACAAACACGTCATAAACTAAATGCAGACGATACCGATGACGCACATTGCCTGATAACTTATAATAACTGAGCTTTGGATGTGTATCTATAGACCTATAATAATTATAGTGCTATAGAAACGTTGACTATATATTCCTATTCAAACTGAAGTATTTTTGATACAAAATGCACCATTCCTTACAGAGCTAGAGCGTATAGCTATTGTACTTAAAGAAAAACATCGTAGAAGTAATCTTAGTGTAAGTCATACATAAATCAAACTCCGTTACACCCTTTTATCCTGGCTATAACATACACTTTTTTATAATTCTGTTTTTTTAAAACCTTGTCGCAAAAATCTTCAACAGAAGTAATGTTACAATGGAAAGCCCGACGAGTTGGACTTGCAATACACTGTGTTAGAAATAATTATGTTTTTGATTAATTAATGAGTTGAGTAAGTAACTTGCATAAAAGTAAAAACTAAGAACCGGCAGAGAATTAAAAAGGTGTGGTTTAACTTTATTCCCCCATTGTTTTATGCCGTTAAACAAAAATAATCGAGTTTCAGTGTTAAATAAATGTCCTTTGTTTTAGTAACAATGCTGAGTCAGAGGGGATGGGTCGATGACGAATGAGTTCAGTTAACTTGCCGTGACGAACTTTAAATGCTAAACATGCGTTTTTGGTTAGGTACGTTTATCCAATTACCCTTTCAAAGAAAAAAAAAACATCTAAATCGGTTGATAAACAAAGAAGTTATGCCTGAAAATCCGTGAAAAGTCGTGCGATGGTTATAAGTAGGTAAATGATATTTTTCAGGAATTTAAAAAAAATTACAAACCAGATCTCTGTAAAAATGTATAGGACCACGACCACACTGAACTATGTTCTTAAAGATAAAAAAAAAGATTATTAAAATCAGTTAACAACTGGTGAAGTTATTCCAAAACATACATAAAAAAATCCTCCTTTTTTGAAGTCGGTTAAAAATGTGGTTTGTCTTTGGTTTAACCGGTGAAATTTTGCAGGATCGACCCACTTTCTTTGGCGTCACTGGATTCTTATCTATAATTAAGTAATAGGATTGAAATTAAAACATGGCAAAATAATCAGATAACAAAAAAGTTATTTGACGTAGATTATTTATTTGTAGTTTATTTGATAAAATAATGTTGCTGAATTATTGAAATTACTTTCGGATATTAAATGTTTTATTGATTTTTACTAGTTCCACTAAAAATTTCCGAACATTAATATTATAGCATTCACAAAAATCTAACAGGTAAGTATTGCAAATAAATAAATTGAAATTGACATTGAAAAATATTCTTGGTAAAAAATATTTGTATAAAAGAAGTTGTTATCCTAAGCTTAAATATGAAGACACTCCTAACTTTTTGAATTGCTTAATAAAGATTCACGACGTAAATGTTAATTTCTATAAAATAGCTTTCCAAAAGATGACAAATCACACGGAGAAAATAATAAGTAACAAATATAGTTTCAGTACTTACATTTTTCTGTAGCTGTGGTTTCGAAGGGGTGAGTCAACCGATTCGGTCAACCGAATCTATCGATCAGATCACACTGGTTCGTTCTTCTCGAAGAAAAAAAACTCCGGACTGCGTTACTAAACTGTCCGTCACCAAATGAATGTATCTTATGAATGGAACTCTCCTAACAAAATTTCCCTACAAGTATATCGGGAAATGATCTATTTTTAGGCACGCCTATACCAATACCGATATCGCAAACACTTCAAACACTTACTAACACTTAATCAGGACACTTAACGCGAATTATTGTACTAAGGAGCTCGATGGACGCTCCAAAACGTGATTTTTAGGAAAATAAATTGAAGCGAAAGCCTCCGATGTCAGTTTTCCGTTTTGTATGAAAGAGGGCGCGTTCGTACGACGCTTAATGGGCACCGTATTGTCTAAAAATATCATATCAATTCTCGCTTAACGAAACAACACTTTGAAACGCTTGCAATAATGCTCAAAATCGTTAGTTACAATATAGTAGGGTTGGGTCTGTGTGCTACAGTTTCGTGAGGGTGTGTGCGAAGTCGTATTGGCGCATGCGTTCTGAAAACTTTGGTCGTCGACAAAAATCAATCCGCTTCGGTCGGTATGTGGGTGTTACGTAATGAGACATGCTAAGGAATGGATGCTAGTTGTACCTAATTGGTATTAACAATAATAAATTACGAACATTCACTGTAATTTACTTTTTCAGTTAACAAACTGCTCCACCTTCGATTTTTTGTAACTACCTTATTACGTGGGTCGTAAGGCTCAAATTTCATTCAAAGGCGTCTTTTACGCATTTCTACAATATGACGTTGTTATGATGTTTATTTCTTAACTACTTATCTTCATTTCTATGTCATAATGTTGATATTGGAAGATTGGTTGGAGCCAAAATTGACTAAACATAAGTTTTCATACCTATCACCACACCATTCTAAAATGTAATTGTCTTAAGGTTGTTATGAAAGTCAAAGGGTTATTCTCGTAATCAAGTATAAGTCTTAGTCGAAGGTTTAAGTTTGTTAAATATATAATAATAATCATAAAGAAAGTATAAATAAAACACGACACAATCGTTTCATTTCAGATTTCAGGTGTTTTTTTGTACCTTGTTCAATAAGATCCCATATTTTTCATAATAAATTACTACTTATATCTAAGAAAGTAATGGAATAATCTAAACCTAACTAAAATAATCCTACTAATATTATAAATGTGCAAGTTTGTGGGTTTGGATGTTTGGATGTTTGTTCCTCAATCACGCAAAAACTACTGAACGGATTTGCTTGAAATTTGGCACACAAATAGTAGATAGCCTAGATTAAAACATAGGATACTTTTTATCTCGATATTCCCACGGGAACGGGAACCACGCGGGTGAAACCGCGGGCAGCCGCTAGTTCATCATATTGCAACTTCATCGCCAATCGCCATTGAAGTTGGTTTGACAGTAATTTTATATTTCCAAAACTTATTTGACATTTTAAATCTACTTATGTTTTGATGTGCGAGAAAATATTTCGTATCTATAGGTACCTAGGTAGTTTAGATGTTGTTTTGTAACAATCTATGTCAAATATTGCTACAGATAAATGAATCGACATTAGGTCAGTGGAATAGGTCAATGCCCTCACGACCTATATGAGGATGATCGAAGATAATCTAATTGATATCGCATTATAGTGCCGGAAAGGTGTTGGAGTAAAAGAGATACATCATGTTTTAGAAAACAATAGAATTTTCCGCTCAATGAAAGTCGTTTGAAATATGGACCTCTCTGTATACGTTACAAAAACCGCGGTCAAATCATGGTCAAATAATATTTAAAATGTTTAATTACCTAGTTTATCTTTCTGTTGGGGTTCTGTCCTTAAAAAGTAGGGGAGTAAGTATAAATGAAATGAAACAGTTTTTTCGGGAAAGAACTGGCCAAATTTCGTGTCGGATCAATTAAAATTCATCAAAATTAGTTCAATGGTTCAGGCGTGAAAAGATAATTTTGACTTAAATAAAGAATTTGCAAAACCATATAGGTCTACCAAAATTTTTTTTGTCAAGTTATGAATGAAAACTTCAAAAATGAATGAAAAGTAACCAGTTTCAATATTTAGAATAAAAATTGTTTCTCGCTTGTTTTCCTAAAACAGTTTGAGGCTATTTAAGTACATCGTTTGCCTGAAATTATTTTTGTGATCACCTCTGTCTTTTTAGCACAAAATAAACATTTCAAAGAGAATTCAAATACTTTTTTCTCTCTTCGTTGAAATGTTATGAATGAACGTGGGTGGATGGATTTTTTCGTTTTATAATTCCATGAAATACCTAGTACCTAAGCTTGTTGAATTGAAAATAAGATAAGTAGTAGGTGGATCTCTAGAAACTTTTTCATTGTTATCGCAAAGCATAGTTGAGTTACGGTTGAGTTATTTTCAGAATTATCTGCAAAATTATTCAATGCTAGCGGCCGCCCGCGGTTTCACCTGCGCGGTTCCCGTTCCCGTGGGAATATCAGGATAAAAAGTATCCTATATTTTAATCTGGGCTTTCTACTATCTGTGTACCAAATTTCAAGCAAATCCGTTGAGCAGCTTTTGCGTGATTGAGAAACAAACGTCCAAACATCTAAACATCCAAACATCCAAACCCATAAAATTTCACATTTATAATATTAGTAGGATTAGTAGGATTTAAAAACCATTATTTCAGCCACGTGATGCCCATTGCTGGGCAAAAGTTAGCCCCAGTAAGTATATTTTTTTATGATCGAAGGATAGACCCTGAATTTTAATTAAATTACATAAGAAAAACATTTCTAGCTGATGAACAAAAGAATAAAAAACCGGCCAAGTGCGAATCGGACTCGCGCACGAAGGGTTCCGTACCAAAAAAACATTAAAAAAATCACGTTTGTTGTATGGGAGCCCCCCTTGAATATTTATTTTATTCTGTTTTTAGTATTTGTTGTTATGGCGGCAACAGAAATACATCATCTGTGAAAATTTCAACGGTCTAGCTATCACGGTTCGTGAGATACAGCCTGGTGACAGACAGACAGACAGACAGACAGACGGACAGCGGAGGCTTAGTAATAGGGTTCCGTTTTTAACCTTTGGGAACGGAACCCTAAAAAATGTTAATCGGGTGGGGATTTTAGAATTAAAAAAAAATGTCCTCGAGCCCTACCGACTTCATAAGACGTGTTTTAGTAAAATTGATATGCGTTTCTAATGACGTGTATTGTTTCTTGCTTTTTAGGACAATTTTATTTTAAAGCTGTTTTTGTTTTAACTTTTAGGTTTTTGAAAGAGGTTTTAATTTTTTCTACTAACCCTATTATATTATATTTCAATTATAAGTTCAGTGAAATTTAATAATACTATTAAAACTCTTCGCATTCAGTTGAGTCTTGTGAGTTTCTTCAGTTGAATTCGAAAAAATTCTTGTGTTATTTCAATCTGGTTTTACAAATAGGTAATTATAGGGTCCATTCAACAGTAATATTGTAAAGCAAGTTAAGAAAATTGATTCATTAATGATGTAATGTATTATTTAGGCTAGGGCATTAACAGAAGCAGCCTTAGTCTAAAAATAATAATTCTAACTAAGTATAAATACTAACTAGAAAAGCAAAGGGTAAAAAAAATAACAGTCATACGATATGTATAACACGTGGGAGGAAAATTACTATTATTAGTTTCTTTAAATAAAATCATATTTTTACATGAGCAAAAAGAGTGTATATGTGTTCAGGGTTCATGTATAACGTGTTAATGAATTAACGCAAAATGAGAAAACCGTTTCTTCGGACCATCAAACTGCACAACTTTTACTATGGGACCAACTCTGAAATCGCGAAAAAAATCAGCTGTTTCATACATTTTTAAATTTTTGTTATTAATTTTTGTATGAAACAACAGATTTTTTTTTCGTGATTTCAGATTTGGTCCCATAGTAAAAGTTGTTCAGTTTGATGGTCCGAAGAAACGGTCTTTTTTAGGGTTCCGTATCCAAAAGGTAAAAACGGGAGCCTATTACTAAGCCTCCGCTGTCCGTCTGTCTGTCCGTCTGTCACCAGGCTGTATCTCATGAACCGTGATAGCTAGACAGTTGAAATTTTCACTAATGATGACGTATTTCTGTTGCCGCTATAACAACAAATACTAAAAACAGAATAAAATAAATATTTAGGGGGGCTCCCATACAACAAACGTGATTTTTTTGCCATTTTTAGGGTTCCGTAGCCAAAATGGCAAAAAACAGAACCCTTATAGATTCGTCATGTCTGTCAGTCTGTCCGTCCGTATGGCACAGCCATTTTATTCCGAAAGTATTAGAATTACACAGTTGAAACTTAGTAAGTAGATGTGATCTGTTAACCGCTTAACGATTTTAATACAAAAGTAAAAAAAAATAAGATGAGGGGGAGGGGGGGGGGGGGGGCTCCCAATACATGGAACTGAAACTGAAAAAAAAATTTTCCTTCATAACGATACGTGCGGGGTGTTTATAGATAGGTCTTTAAAAATGACATTCAAGTTCCTAAGACAATTTTTTCTAAAAGTCAACCGTTTGAAAGATAAACACTGCCAAAGTGGTAAAATGTGTGTCCCCCCCTCTAACTTTTGAAATAGGAGAGTGAAAAATAAAAAAAATATATAAGCTATAGATCTTAATAAAAACTTTCAACGAAAATTGGTTTGAACGAGATATAGTAATTAGTTTTTGAGATATATCATATTTTCCAAAACCGCAAATATAACTTTGTCATTCATACCAACACTGTAAAAAACAAAGTTATTTTTACAGACGAAAAATTATAGTGGTATTAAATATAGTATGGTATAAGATAACTACGGAACCCTATGCCGCGTGGCCCGACACGCACTTGGCCCGTTTTTTTGCTCCATATTGATAACGACTACAGCTAGACAGTTGAAATTTTCACAGATCGTGTACATATTTCTATTGTTGCTATAACAACATAATATGTATATTAACTTTAGCATATTATTATGCTAAAAACAGAATAAAATAAATATTTAAGGGGGGCTCCCATGCAACAAACGTGTTTTTTTTTTGCTATTTTTCGGTACGGAACCCTTCGTGCGCGAGTCCGACTCGCACTTGGCCGGTTTTTTTTTCATTTTGCGTTAATTCATTAACACGTTGTATGCAGGGTTGCCAATGCCCACGGTTTGGATTACCCAAAAACCTGACTGAAAATCCCCAAATTTGGGGAAAACAATATCAAAATTCCCCACATTTTCCCCACAAATCTTCATTAAAGAAATACAAGTTCTGTTCATATAAATTAAACATCTTTATTACAAAATGTACTTCTAAACACCTAAAAAAAACAAAAAGTAGATTAAAAATATGAAATATAACACATTAGATGATTTTAATGCACTTTTTGTAGTTCTTGTTGCAAGTTTTTTACAAGTTTTGATTTTTTGATTACCGAAATCACTAGTACGTACATGGGCGAAAACATTTTTGGTGAATAAACAAAAGCATTTGTAGCGTTTATATTAACGTGTTTTGATAAATGGATTTGTGGAATAATTATTTTCATAAGGAAAATGCTAGTTTTTAATAGGCGATAAACATGGTACTGATGGTTATGAAAGTTGCTATTAAATAAACTCTAAAAAAACCTTCCTACCTACTGGATAAGCTGAAGCCGAGTTAAACTCGATCTAAACAAATATAATTTAGAAATACTTTAAACTACTTTTATTACTTCCAATTTCAGTTCTAGTGTAAATGTCTAAAAACCCTAATTCCCCGCATTTTCCCCACATTGACGCTGTCCCCACAAATTACCCAATCGGACTGAAAATCCCCGCATATTGGGGAATTCCCCACAGATTGGCAATGCCGCTTGTATGTTTGTAGTTATGTGAGTTTCTTTATTCCACCATAACTTCTAAATAATAATAATAATAATATAACATTTATTTCAGACGTTAGACATCCATAGATTATTAGTAATATGTTAGTAACAATTTTTACTTAATCCTACGTTAGTATTGTTAGCTTATTTAAGTAATAACATTTCATTTCTTAAGCCCCATTGCAATTTCGACCCAGTGTCTTTGAATGGGGCAATCATGTCTGGCAGCAATCACCTTCAGAATGCTGTTGCCGCTATTACGTAGTCGCTGTAGTAGGGAACAGGCTTTTTTGCGCATAATAGCATGAAACCCATCTGTGTGTGAGTCTGCAAACATCTTTGAGGCGCTACAGCGCCATGGCAGCCCCAACAGCATCCTAAAGGAGTTGTTGTACTGAACACGCAGGATGTCATAGGATCGCCGTGAATATGTCACCCACAGACCACTCGTATAGAAGGACTGACAAAACGCTTTAAATAGCGTCACTTTCACCTCTGCAGTACATCGAGCGAATCTGCGGGCAAGCATATTACTTCTCACCGTTAACGCCCTGCGTTCCCTCTCTATATCTTCGTCATCCTTTAAGTCCTCCGTGATGATGTGGCCCAGATATTTAAATGTCTGCACTACTTTCAAAGCTACACCATTAAGACATACAGGGGGTATTAAACGTAGCCGCTGTCTGGGTGCCTTGAAGACAAGTATTTCACTTTTTGTGGAATTGTATTTTAAGCCATGCACCTTCACGTAAGCCTCGCAGATAGAAATGAGTTTTCTAAGCCCCGCTATCGATGGACTGAGCAGCACCATATCGTCTGCGTAGCTTATGTTATTAATGCAGGTGCCATCAATATGACAGCCGACATGTGTGCTGCTCAGTTCCTCGATAAGCTGGTTTACATAAATATTAAATAAAAGGGGTGAGGTCAACCCCCCCTGCCTGACACCACACTTCAGCCCGTATTCGCCTGAAAGGGCACCGACCCATCTCACTTGATTTCTCTGGTTAGCATACCAGTATCGCAGAAGGGATGTGTATTCCGCCGGCACACCCGCATTCCTCAACTTGCTCCATAGTACATCGTACGCAACCAGGTCGAAAGCTTTCGACAGGTCGAGGAAACACCTGAATGCCTGAACTGATTTGGATAAATGGGGTATCGTTAGAATCCTTACAGCATCTCGAATTCTCGAGTGACACTGGTTATAATTTTTTTAGAAAATATCAATATAGCGACTGTATGACGCCATTTTCAAATTTGATAAAAATAATCTTCTTTTATTACAATATGGGCCTCAAATGAAAGGCCTTGATGGGCACATTCCAAAACTATAAATATGTCACTAAAATGTGTGAAATAAAAAAAAAAAAATTAAAAAACGAACTAAAAAGTTAAACAACAAGTGTCATTGCAGTCGGGGGACCTCTTTGATCAAAAATTGTTCCATAATTTAAGGTCCCCCGACTGCAATGACAATGACACTTGTTGTTTAAC
Source organism: Agriphila tristella (assembly GCA_928269145.1). Lineage (NCBI taxonomy): Eukaryota > Metazoa > Arthropoda > Insecta > Lepidoptera > Crambidae > Agriphila > Agriphila tristella. The sequence continues at coordinate 34,384,216 of OV743435.1, read as the reverse complement.
TTTTTAGTTCGTTTTTGGCGGGCCAGCCGTGATTTTTTTTTTTTTATTTTTTTTTTCATAATGTCAATTAAATCGTGGGTGAAAAACCGAAGGATTTGCCCTTTGTTATTTGAAACGCAACTATCCTACTAGGCGTGAAATACACAGAAGAGAGGTGGCGGAGATAAGGCGCAGATATGGCGACGATACGTGTATTTCCTTTGCCGTAAGTCTCACATTTGCACCGATCTGCGCCGTATCGCCGCCGTATCCGTGCCGCGTCGCTTCTGTCACACAGATAGTTTATAACTTGAATTAAAACATAGGATTATTTTTAACCTGGTCAAAGGTTCTTTAGGGTCCAGGCGGATGAAGTGGCAGGCGGCTGTTAGTTTGTACAATGTTTTATTAGATTTCCATTTCGATATTGTTTTGAAGATTATCTTTTGTCTAGCCGCCTCACCTAATATAACGGTCCGTTTAGACCTGTCATTCTTAATACTAACTACATTTATTACACTGCGTATATGGAAATACATAAAGGTCAATATCGAGAGCAAGACATGCGCTATTGTAATTCATACTTGAACTTGCATTAAGTCTCAACTGAATTACCTCGCTTAGGGTTGCCAACTTTTTATAAATCAAAAATAGATTTTTCGTGATTATTACTTGTAAAAAAATAGTAGTTGGTGAAAAATAAAAAAAAAACATAGTAGACATCTATGTCTACTATGTTTAAAATTATTTGTATCTTAAAAAATATTCTACGCTGCTCCCCTACTCAAATGGCCGTTCTATACGTTTGAATGCTACGCTTACTGAAAGCGTAAATATGTAGACTTAAAATATTGTATGGAATTTACAAGCTTATGACACTTAATTTTTAGGGTTCCGTACCCAAAGGGTAAAAACGGGACCCTATTACTAAGACTCCTCTGTCCGTCTGTCTGTCTGTCTGTCACCAGGCTGTATCTCACGAACCGTGATAGCTAGGCAGTTAAAATTTTCACAGATGATGTATTTCTGTTGCCGCTATAACAACAACTACTAAAAACAGAATAAAATTATACCCCGGTATATAAGGGTGGGGACGCGAATGATGTCAACAATTACAGACCTATATCCGTCTTACCTTCGATATCCAAGGTTATAGAAAAACTAATGAATAAAAGACTTCTTAAGTACCTTGAAAAATACAACATCCTTTCTAAACATCAATATGGTTTTCGGGCAGGTATGTCCACAGAAAACGCAGTTGAAGCCTTGACGTCTGTAATTGTTGACACATTGGATGGCAAAGGGAAATGTCTCACAGTATTCTTAGATTTAAAAAAAGCATTCGACACCGTTTCCGTCCCCATCCTTGTCCATAAACTAGAAAAAATTGGCATAAGAGATACTGCCCTTGATCTTTTCAAAAACTACCTCAATAATAGGACACAAAAGGTAAAACTGGGTCATACAATTAGTGAAAAGACTACTCTGAATTACGGCGTACCACAAGGAAGCGTACTGGGCCCAACATTGTTCTTGGTTTATTTGAACGACCTCTGCAATATGAAATTTGCAAATACTAGCATTTTTTCGTATGCTGACGACACGGCCGTGGTTTTCACCGGGGACACTTGGGACAATGTAAAAGTGACCGCTGAAAGTGCGTTAACTGAGATAGCTCAATGGCTTAGGGCTAACTTACTAACCCTAAACACAACAAAAACAAATTATATGTGTTTCGCAATAAATAGTAGTACCCAACCCAGTACATCTTTTAATATTAAGATACATGAGAAATATCCTCAATGTACAAACTGTAGTTGCCCTTCTATAAATAAAGTAGAAACTGTTAAGTACTTAGGGGTCATGGTAGATAGTAGACTCTCATGGCAAGCGCATATAGATCTAGTTGCTGGTAGGCTGAGAAAACTTATGTGGATCTTTAAAATACTCAGACACGTGGCATACAAGAAACTACTGAACCAAATATATGATGCCCTAGCCAAGTCAATAATAACATACTGTATACCAATATGGGGTGGCGCATTGAAAACTAAATTTCTAGCAGTTGAGAGAGCCCAAAGAGCTTTACTAAAGGTCATGCTACTCAAAAGGCGTCGTTTTCCTACTGCCACTTTGTACATGAACGCCGATCTTTTAGCAGTAAGACAGCTGTACATTTTACACACTATTCTAAAGAAACACAGGTCTATAGGCTATAACACAGCTGTTACTTTGAAAAGAAGAAATGACGTCGTTGCGATTACAAAGCAAACACGTACTAGTTTTGCAAAATGTCAGTATCAATATCTGTCATCTGTTCTGTACAATAAAATAAATAAGAGTCAAAAAATTTACCATTTACTAAACAACGAGTGCAAAAAGTCTCTTACTACCTGGCTTAAGACTTTAGATTATGACGCAACTGAAAGTCTCCTTAAAAATCTTGCTTAACGTACATACTTTTAGCACACCCCCCCCCCCCCCCACACACACACACACACACACACACACACACACACACACCTCCCTCCACACACACACACGCAGAGTCGTAGGTTTAAGTTAGTTATATATAAAAAAAAAAAAAAAAAAAAAACAAAGTTGCTTTAGTAGGTAAATTTAATATTGTATCTTTATACCTTTACCTTATCTGTAATTGTTAAGTTTTTCTATGCTAAGGATGAGCGGTTCTGTCTAATACAGGTGCCTAAGCACCTAAAAGGTGGAATCAATCACTGCTTTGTGTTTTAATTGTTAAGTTAAAGGAATAAAAAATATTTTAATTTTAATTTTTTAAATAAATATTTAAGGGGAGCTCCCATACAACTAACGTGATTTTTTACCGTTTTTTGGTACGGAACCCTTCGTGCGCGAGTCCGACTCGCACTTGGCCGGTTTTTTATAGTTGAGAAGCGTAGTGTTCAGACGCATAGAATGTTGGCCATTTGAGTAGAGGGGCTGGTATGCATTATATTGTTGATTTTTGGTAAATAATAATGTGGTAGTTTGCCTACTTCGTCCAAGCCTACTACCTACTACTTATAACCACATTAACACCGTCTAGGGATATTCAGATTTTTTCAATTTACTCAAAATTTGTTATAACTAACATACAGCATGTATATATTTTTGTGAAATCAGGATATTCTTTAGAACAAAACAAAATTCTTTTATTTGCAAAAATATTTTTTGATTGAAATTATTACAAAAAGTGAAATAATGGTAAACCTAAACATTAATGTCTTTTTAAGCGAAATTATCAGGTTTTTTCAGTTACGTGAAAAATTAGTAGTCTGTTTTTACCGACTACTAATTTTTCACCCATGACGTTAATCACGGTCCTGCAACGGTTTTTCATGCTTTGAATTAAGTTATCAAAGTCTTGCTGCGGTAGGTACATTGTCCCAGGTCCTGCGAAGATGAAAAAAAGTTGCTCTTCAGTCGCAATGTTTGGAGGAAAATTCCTCAAAACCCTTCTTTGGAGCATGTCCCACGCGTGCTCCATAGGGTTTAGGTCTGGAGATTGCGCGGGCCAGTCTAAGACCGACACGTGGTGCTCCTGTAGCCAGCTCGTTACCACTCGCGCAGTGTGCGGACGGGCATTGTCATGCATGAGCGCAAAATCTTGGCCCATTTGCAGTCGATGGGGATAGATTATTGGTGCTAGCATCTGATAACGGTATTTTTCTGCAGTCATGGTGTTTCTGATCCAAACGCGGTCTGGTCTCCCACCAATACGAATTCCCGCCCAAACCATAATTGTTCCGCCGTGGTATGGATGGACTTCCTGAGGGTGTTGCAGACGGTAATCACGGCCAGGAGCTCGCCATACACGTACTCTTCGTGAATCAGGATGAAAACCGAATCGGGACTCATCGGTACACAGCACTACAGACCACAGGCTATCTTCCCAGAGCAAATGTTCTCGAGCCCACTGTAATCTTCTGCGTAGTGCTGGAGTACGAAGCGGCCTGCGAGCATAAAGGTTAGCACGTGCAGTCTTCTCCTCACAGTTTGGTCACTGACCAGCAACTGGTGCTCTGACTGGAGCTTTTGAACCAACTGCATGGCCGTAGAATTTATTTGACTTCTTGCGGCCACTTGCAAAAATCGGTCCTGTCTTTGAGTGGTTATGCGCTTCCCGCCTGGATGCCTTTCAGCCACATTACCAGTGGCACGATAACGTGACCACAACCTTGATACCACGTTTTGTCTTGTTCCAATTTCGTCAGCAATACTCTGTTGAGTAGGGCCAGCATGGAGCATACCTACTGCCCTTAACATTTCATCTCTTGTTAAGTGGCGCCGCTGCATGGTACATACTGTTGCATAAATTCAAAATTAACAAATTTTTGAAACTTTAATTTGATACAAAAAATTCCAAAAACCTGATTAGGTAAATTGAAATCTTCGGTCTTTGCTAAAATTATGCCGCGCAAATCCTTTGTTTTTAATTTGTTTTTTCAAACTCAAATTTGGAATCATCCAATAAAGCCTACAAAATAAGTTTTCATTAAAATATTTTTGAACCGGCCAGTAGTTTTTGAGTTTAAGAACTTTGAACAAAATATCCTTAGACGGTGTTGATGTGTGTGTATTTCATAAAATACAGGTAGTCGAGTTCATAGTGTAGTAAGATTCTACTTCTATGTATATTGGCAACCCTAACCTCGCTACATCGACATTGGTTGCGTGCGCGCATGATCCGGTATCGTTTCCGTTTAAAGTAATCGTTTCCTATTAAAGATTGATTGTTTTAAACTAATTTAACACATACATGTGAGCTTATTAAGTGATTAAGCAATGACGTATTATAACAAATTGAGGTCAGATGTTAGTAGCGGAAGCTTTTGACAACCATTGCTATTTTATGTACTTGTAGTAAAAAAGTAATAGACTTGTACTATTATTTATTTCGTAATAATAATGTAATACATTATCCCATCAAAACCATTTTCATGTAAATGTTGCCAAGACTACCATATGGCTCGCACTGTCAAAAAGTTATCAGACCTCATAAATAATATAGAGCCAAGCTTCTAACTCAACGCACCCTAACCTTAAAACTCTACATCATAGTCAAAATATGTGGCTTGGCCGTTTCGTTACCTTAAGAACAGCCAGCAATAGACTATTTGACTAATTTTGGAAAACCATTTTAAATTATTCCTTATTACGTAATAGGCGCACCACACTGATATTTCAGGAAAAATCAATGTATTTCATTAAAAAAACAATTTTAAAGTTTAAAACTTTGAAACCGCGCCAAAAACGCTATGGCGCTGGACACGTGACTTGTTGACGTCACAAGCCTGTAAACATTGTACTATCCGCGTCAATTGGTAATGCGCCTGGCGGCCATGATTTTAACCTCAAAAACGAAAAACAATTGTAATTTTCTCATATACCTAGACCCTTTCTTATTGAAAATAAGAATTCAATAATTAATATATTATATTACCTATTAGAATTTTACTGTTTTTTGTAATTTTTAGTTGCGGATGACGATGATGTGTATGTTAATTTGACAAGGTTCCAGCGCATTACCAATTGACGGGGATAGTAATATCCTTAGCCATTTGACAGTCATCAATCGCGGATCCTAAGTCTATGGTCCTGTCAAACGCCTGAAGCCATATTTATTTACAGGCAAGCAATGATTTCAAAAGGAAGAATGAGCCCATCCGAATAGAGTCTGTCTAAAAAGTCAGTTTACCTGAGAAATTATTAAATTATTAAAAAAAACTTATACTGGTAACCCTGTCGGTGCTGTCAAAATTCTAATAGTAAACATATTTTTTTATTTATTTATTTAGATGGGTATTGGTGGGGTGGTTGGGGATTTAGGTGGGTAAAAAAAATATTTTTGAAATTACCCATGTAAACTGACTTTTTAGACAGACTCTATTTGCTTTATGATTCTTTTATACAAGCAAAATCAGCGACATCTTTTAGATCCCACTCGAACTACTGCCATATTAGAGGTGGGCAAAAAAGATTCCTGAAGTGAACTATTTAGTTCAATTGGAGTTAAGGACAAGTTCACTCATCTGACTCCTTTGGGTCGCTAGTACTTTTAACTTTTTTTTATATTTTTATAATGGTAATTTTATCAGTTTTTCGATGGTATTAAGGCCATAAATAAAACGTAAGCATTACAAAATCTCAAACATGTTTATTTCAAATTAGATGTTTTTGTTCTTTTTCACAGCTATACTAAACTAATATTATAAACTATTTAAATTATTAAATATAAAAAGGAAAGATTTGTTTGTTGGTTTGATTGTTTGTAATGCAAAAATTCAAAAACTAACTGAACAGATTTTATAAAACTTTCACCTATTGAAATTATCAGCAAGTAACATTAGCAGTATTTTATCTAAAAAAAATTAGAGATCCCAATGAAAATAGGAATAATGAAACGAAAGCCACAGTATATTTTATTTTCTAAAATAATTATTGATCGGAAGATGATGACATTCGTATCATGATATTAATCCTTATGCAACTAAATAATTACATTGTCAAGGTTGATTATTAACATGCAAATTCCTCCTAAAACATAAAGCGAGGGAAAGCAAAAAACTTTCCACGCAGACGGATTCGTGGGCGGCCGCTAGTACTGCATGATTATGGGAGGCAGGAGCTTCGTTTTCTGAGTTCAGTTATTTTGTTTTATGCGTGAATGCGGTAAATACTTCAATCTCAATTCGCGGTATTGGCATTGCTTTCAGCTTCCATAGTCCAGCTTTTGACATCCGTGTCATAAAAAGAGCAGAGCATATTCTTACGTTTTTAGGAGGACTGTTTTCGTTATTTTATCTACACCCATGCTTTAAATCCTCTGTAAAAGGTTCTGCAACGGTTAGCTTACTGCCACCATTACAGTATCCCTGCTGTGCCGCGCGACCACGCGCTCAGCGTTGCATAATGAAATTCAGTACAACATTATAACACTCTCGCGGAAGACATAATGACGAGGAGGGGGAGGAAGGTCAAAGTCAAAGTCAACACCTTTATAGATGATACATATTATGGGTGTATATAAATATCATGGGTGTTTTTAATCCATATGTATTAATATTGTTTATTCCCAAATAAAAATAATAAAAAAATAATAAAAATTGGGTGTAGATAAAGTCTTGTATGCAACTGTACATAATTAGGTATTAAAACACTCATGTGATATATTCGTGTTTTAATACCCTTATTATAGTACAGTTGCATAAATAACTATTATGCAACTCCATATTTCTTTACGCACTAAATCATTAGGCAATCTGTAATTACTTGAATTGAAATGTAATGTAGATAATTATTTTTGCAGCAAATATGTTTCATAGGAGACATTTCTGTACGCAGTGTTCGTAATCTATCCTTTCCGTTTACTCTCGTTCTTTGAGTTAACTAGCTATTGAACTAAATGAACTAAGGTTCTTTTTATGGACTCAAGTGAACTACATAGTTCATTTGAATCTATATAAAGATCTTCAAGTGAACGAGTTCATTTGAGTCATGATGACCCATCTCTATTGCCTCGAACAATAACAAGTAATCTATATTAATAATTTCGTCAAGGGGTACGGTAGACTCGATTGAAACCTTATATGAATAACAAAACATAAAAAAATATTGATTTCGAGTCGACAACATATATCTGCAAAATTCGGATTATGGAGAATTTCGTTAAATTCTAATGGCACTGACAAACAAACCACATTCGCCATCTTGGGTAGTTTCTTTAGTCGTTGACGTTTCGCGCGAAAATATTGTTTTTGACACTTTTTTATGATATACTCTTTGATATGTGTTTTTTCTTTAAACCTTGATTGACCGATTGCGATAACAACCTTAGAGTAAGACCACAGAGAAAGCAATAACTACGTAAGAAGAGACGGGACTTCATAGAGCAAAAAAAATCTATGAAATGTCAAATCAAACATACCTCATCATTGCCAACCTAACGACTGTAAAACAATATTTTGCCAACCTACAAGAAAAAAGATAGAGATGGGCGACCTAGTATTAAGATTTTTATCGATATCGATGAATGCACTGAACTGCGCTTACTTAAGAATAATTTTAAAACTTCCACTAACATGGCACAATGCTCCGTTTTTTAACTAGTACTGAGTCACATAAGTATGTTAGAATTAATTATAAATCATTTAACCGTTGGACAGTATTTTAAAAAACAGAGCATGTGTTCAGTTTAATATTTGAAATAAAGAAATTTAAAATTAAAAATATTTATTTCTTAAAAATCTTCATTATACTTCTTCAATTATTTCGACGGCTGATGGTAATGACCTGAAATAAAAATTATATGAAAACATTTTTATACCTACTTAAGTGGAAGGATATTAAAGTTCAAAAGGAATTTTGACAGTTTTGTATAACCTCATGTGCTGCTGACTGTACAATGCAATGGGAAAGTTATAAAGTGTATTCTTACATTTCTTACATTACAACTAAAATTAAAAACATCGATATCGATATTTATAGATGTAAGTAGGAACCTACACTACCTACTCTATTTCCCATCAACTTATTATTTGACTAAAATTATTATTTACATTCAAATACCTACCAAAAAGTTAAAACGGATGTTAAGTTGATTAATGATTACTCACCGAAGCTCATCAAAAGGAAATTTGGCCATAAAAAACCATTTTGTGTCGTCCTTTAGCGCCAATTTCAAACCACAAATTTCACATTCTTCATTGTGATTTGATTAGATACGCACTTATAATTCGCAATGACTGGACCATTAACCACTGACTTATTATATTACTAGCGTACTATTAACACAAATTGATAATTTTATTTGTTAAAATTTTAGGTACTAAAAACTTCCCAAAGATCTTTAAATGTACCGCCTATAGTTGCTCTGACTGACAAATGAATGACGTATCATCAAAGAACGAGAAAGAATGAGGAAGAGAGAGACAAATATAGTCGCCATCAAAATTCGTGTCCGTTTCATAGAATTATTTTTTGTATGAAAGTTGCGACAGACTGGTAAGACGGGCTTCTACAGAAAGAGAAGCCATACGAAGCGTTTCCCCTCTGCCGAAGTACAAGCCCAAATGGGCATACGCGTTAGTAAAACCAGTTGCGCCCGGATTTCTTTCTAGACCGAGTCCAGTCGCGCATGTGAACGCTGCTCTGTTTAAAATGTCGAATTGATGAGTTTTTTGCTGTTAAAAGAGATCTTGAACATCAAGTATACAAAAAGACGGTTTTACATTTCACATAAAAGTAATTTTTTATCGTATTATTGCTATTTGTTTACATTTAAACATTAAATTCGTATATTTTATTCTTGATTAGTTGTCAAATTTGTTCAGTGACATCGGGTCTGCTAGTCCATGGCTCGTCCGAACAAATTTCAGATCTGTCGCTAGATAAATCCGAGTTCTCGCCGATGGGCAACTTAGTGATGTTACCGTTAAATAATGTTTGTCGATAAAGTGTTGGTCAATCTGGCCCTGATTCTGCGCCAAATTCATTTGCGAGATTTTTGCATGATTTGCTCTGCACTGATGTGAGCTCGACAGATATCGCGAAATAAATGTCGAAATAGTAGATTATACAACAAGTGAATAAAAAGGGAATTTAGTTCGAGGGACAAACGCACAGTGGATTTTGGAACCCGAAAAAGTGACATCGTCGAGATAATTCCAAAATCTGTTAGTTCTAGTTATTTGTAACTCACGACGAGAACTCCCATGTGCTAATTATGTCTAGATTTTTTTCTAGACGAATTTCTAAAATGCATAAAACGTGCGAAAAATTTTGGAAAATCCTTTATTACTCCTAAACGATATCAGCGATTGTAAACCTGATAGCATACTATTATGAGCTTAGTAAACACTCACATTTCAAGAGTTATTTGGAAGTTCTACTCGCGATAGTTTATGAGAAATTTGAGGTTTTCTGTTTTTCGCCAGGTTGTTTTCGCCATATTTCTCGTTCACTAACTTTGCTTAGCTAAATAGCTTGATTGACTTAGTTGTGTCATAAAAGTCCTCATCGAACTAACACAATATAAGGTCGCGCGCGATATTATACTCGTAGGTACCTAACGTGCTGCGAAGAAACTGTAAACAGATGCTATATTAACCACCTCCACCGTTACGTAGATATTTTATTTACAAACTTAATTAAATACATGTAATGAAGAAGTAAAATAACTATTGCTTGATGGATCAAACATGTTCAAATTTCCTCCAGATATTTTGGACTTTCGATCTGGCAATAGCAACATGAGTGGTGAATAACAACGGCGACATTTTTGATAGAAAAAATAGGTAACTAAAATCAAAATGACCTTATTAGTTTTATAGAAAAGTGTTCTAAGAACAGGCCCAATAAGTTCATTTTCATATTTTTAAATTTTTCTATCGAAAATGTAGCTGTTGTTACTCACCACGCAAGTTGCCAATGCCCTAAATGCCCAGTTTACCAGTTTTTTACTTACGTACATTAATAAAATACGTACTTTTTACTTCTATTATTATCAAAATTAAATTATAAGTTCTTGACTTGACCACGACTATGTGACCCCCTCTTGGTGCCAAAGCTGGATACGCCCTTGATGGCAGTACTGTCATGGAGCGATGTTCAGTGTCAGCAGCCTGAGCCCAACTTCCCTGAGTACACATTAGTCCCAACCCAATCACCTACACTCTCGAGCTTTTTGTATAAAGCTCAAGCGTATAAAAATGACCTCTTTGTTGTTATTCACCCCATCGTAGCTCGAGGAGCTCGGTGGCGCAGTGGTTTAGCGCCTGGCCCAGCGATTGCGGAAGTTAAGCAACGTTCGCAAGGGTCGGTCATGGGATGGGTGACCAAAAGTTTATTATCTCGAGCTCCTCCGTGCTTCGGAAGGCACGTTAAGCCGTTGGTCCCGGCTGCATTTGCAGTCGTTAACACCCACCAATCCGCATTGGGCCCGCGTGGTGGGTTATGGCCCATCCTCCTTACCACCCATAAGGAAGGCCTGTGCCCCAGCAGTGGGGACATCAAAAATGGCTGATGGACCCCATCGTAAAATGATTGAGTTTGTAACATTTATTCCTTTTTCCGTATCGATATTGCTGCATCGACAGTTGAGCCCAGCCCTTTATGTCAAAAACGTGTCATATTTTGATGTGTGACTCATCCGTACACAAATTTTTGCTGTTTTGTTTTATTTTTTATGTGTGAGTGTCGTCATTACAGTGTAGTTTTTGTATGTGGGTATGCGGAACTGCACTTGTGTGCATTTCCCCCCCCCGCAAAAAATGCCAGAATAATTTGAATAGAGTAATATCGCTAAGGCTTCTCCCTTCGTGACAAACGAAGCCTTTTGTCGAAGCCTTTTGTTGCTCGAAGATAACAACCATAGAAAAAAGAAAGAATTCCAACCATAACCTTTACATTGACATTTAGTTTTGCATAGTGATTTACTTTGTTTGTAATCGTATTTCATAAAATCTGAATTGGCAGGAAATCTTATATAAATTTACAAGAGACTAAAAAAGAACATAGACCCGATTTAATTGCCAGAATTTTTAAACTTAAATTGGAGGAACTTTTAGATGACATTACAAGTAAAAGCACGCACTCAGTAGGTACTCCAAACCTTAGCTCCAAACATATTTTTGGAGTACCTATCGAGTGCGTGCTTTTACTTTACACCATTGAATTTTAGAAACGAGGGCTTCCACGTGCTCATATGCTTATTATTCTAAGAAAAACCAAAGTCATCAGAAGATTATGATAAATTTGTGTGTGCAGAAATACCTGAGCCAGATAAAGACCAGAAACTTTTTCAGACTGTGTCAAAAAACATGATCTATGGGCCATGTGGCCAATGTGCATAAACGAGGGATTTTTGTAAAACTTATTTTAGTCTTTTTAAATAAAGAGTTACAATTTTAACCGTCGTGGGTTTTTTCAAAAATTTAAATTTTGCCATTTTATTTTAAACTTTTTAAAGAATTCATACGTTATCTACGCTAAAAACCGCATCTAAATCGGTCAAACCATTCGGAAAATGATTACTACAGCGCCCCCTAGCGGCTGAACACCATAACACCAAGAACCATCGCCGACAAACTACAAAACTATAAGGTACAGAAAACCAGAAAACCGCATCCAAATTGGTCAATCCGCTTTGGAAATAAATGAGAAAATGATAACTGCAGCGCCCCCTAACGGTTAAACACCATAACATCTATCTGAGAACCATTGCCGATAACCTACAAACCCATTACAGAAAACCGAATCGAAATCAGTTGAGTAGTTTTTGAGAACTTCTCAAGCGCGACTTATCTGGTTGCTGCAGCGCCCCCTGGTGATCTACCACCATGTAACTTATCTAAGAACCTGCTCTGAAATGAAACCTTTTGATTGCAAAAACCGCATTGAAATTGGCCCAGTAGTTTCCAAGGAAAATGGTAATAGACAAACTTGACTTATCTGGTTGCTGCAGAGCCCCCTGGTAGTCTACCACTATGAAACAAGTCTAAGAACCTGCTCTGAAATGAAACCATTTGAATGCAAAAAACCGCATCGAAATCGGCTTAGTAGTTTCCGAGGAAAATGGTAACAGACAAACACACAAACAAACGCACAACCTCTAACCCCAAACGCATATACCGCCTCCGTTCCGTTCCGTCTGTCGTGGGTAAAAAATGATGGAACTGCCTATAAATGTTCTAAAAACTACCCAAAGACATTTTGCGGAGAAACTAGAGATGGTACCCAAAATGGAGGTTATGCTATAATAAGAAGAGACGATGGAAGAATAATAAAAAGAAGGATTTCGAGTGTGATAATAACAGATAGGATAGGTGGTGCTCTACTACAATCCCTATCTATGTAAAAAAATAATGCTCACATAAATGTGGAAATTTGTTCAAGTGTCAAATGTGTGAAATATATAAATAAATATTTTTATAAAGGTCATGACCAAGCAAAGATACAAATCACAGTAGCGCCACAAGAGTTCAGTGATCAATCGACATCAAGCAATGAAAAGCATGATGAAATTATATTTGAATTTTCAATGCACAAAATAAGTCACACAATTATACAGTCAGGTGTTCATTTGGGAAACCAACAAACTGTCGTATTTACAAATCAGAATGTTCATGAAGCAGCAGCTAGATCAGCTGAAAAATCAACATTATTGGCATTTTTTGAACTAAACAGAAGAAAAGAAAGTGCTCGACAATATCTTTACACTGAAATTCCGACACATTTCAGATTCTACCTGCCCAAGTAGAGAAAAAGACTGAGTGCTTAAAACAGCGGTAGTTTATTTTGAATTAAAAAATATTTTTGTAAAAACTTTTGCAGTTTTTATTTACTATATTAAACACAACGAACGCAGCTAGGTATACGAATCTATGCCTTGCTTACCTTTAATATTCCTTGAGAACCGATGACTACAGAAATATCTACCTACATTTTGTATCTAGATGTGTATTATGAGTCATTTCACCCGAGCGAAGCCGGGTTTTCATCTAGTAGTAAAATATTTTATAATTTATTAAAATTGTTAGACACGTAATAAAAATAATGTAAAGCTACTAACCGATGATACGATATTCCGTGTAACTTTTTAACGTTTGCATCATAATTTTTGCAATCTACAAATGCGCCATTCGCCATTTTTATGTCACGTCAGTCACCGTCTGTCTACCATAGTCTTCCGCGGGTGACTGAATCGCGTTGGCCCTAAAATTGTAATTTTAGGGCCAACCAACTGGCGTCACTTCGTAGCGACGTTGACCGTGTCCTTACGCTAGTAATATACAGTCATCTTAGAGCATTTTCCCCACAGAAAAAAATACAAAAATTAATGCATTTTTCTAGGTGAAATTAATCAATTAATAGACTTAATTTTAGTCCATATAATAGTTGAATATGTTTTTTACGCCATTATCTGTTAGGATGACCACAATTTGTAGAATATTTTTAATGTTGTCAAATTGTCTATTGTTTATCAGAAAACTAATGAATACTGAATACTTTGAATAATACAGTTTGCTATGTACCCGTATAATGCGATCCGCGCCATTTCATTCGAGAAGGTATGGCGAAGAGTAAATTCTACTGATTAAATTACATCCTTTTGTATCACAAGCAAAGAATATTCGCAAGCACTCTGAAGGTCACTGAACCGAAACAGATGACAATGGCAGACAGACGACAAATCAGACTCAGACACAACATTATTAATTAAAAAATAATAATGATGACTCGTAAGTAAAGTTTTCTACCCTTCCACTCATCCATGCGTGAAATAGTAGTTTATGAAACTGACACATAAAGAGGGGTATTAAAACACGAGTGTGTGTTTAAAAACCGAGCCGTAGGCGAGGTTTTTAATAGTATCACACGAGTGTTTTAATACCTAGTTATGTGCAGTTTCATACACTACTTTATCTACACTCATACATTTGGGATTGAACCTACTAAATAAAAGATCAACGTTAGAAAAGAGAGAGAGAGACTTTGTTTGTATTACCTTGTAATAAGTCAATTCCTTAACTGCATCTAAACTAAAATATCGGGCAGAGTAAATTTTTTTCACATTTTAAAGCAAGAATAAAAAAAACCTACAAAATTCAGTAAGTATAACAAAATGTAAAAATTGAAATCAAAACTTTATCGGAAATGCTTGGCGCGCATTCCATAAGAAAAAAAAATAGATCAGTGCATTCCAACAAACTAATCGCACTAAAGTCATCGATTACCATAGAGTGCATTTTAATCATGAAAAATATGTGGGAAAATATCGTTGTTTTTTTTTAATGTTACGGCACTGCCTTCTTTTTGGATTTGCCCTGTATCGTAATGAGAAAAAAAGTTATTTTATGATGCAGTTGACTGCATCGTAATGAGTTTATTTTTTAATTTTACCTATCCACGAAAATAAAGTACGTATTTATATTACCTTTTTTGAATTCATATTTGGAACATTACGTTGTGAGTGTAGATAAAAGGCTTTATATAGTTCGAATCACGAAAGATGACCACAAATGGCGACCATCTTCGTATCATAACTCAAGATGAAAAGACTTAAGATAAAATAGAATATGAAATATTATTTTGGCGACAAATGGCGACCATCTTCGTATCATAACTCAAGATGAAAAGACTTAAGATAAAATAGAATATGAAATATTATTTTGTCTTAAGTCTTTTCATCATGAGTTATGATGCGAAGATGGGCGCCATTTGTGGTCATCTTTCGTCATTCGAACTGTACTTTCGGCCTTATCTTCACTTAACATCGGGTGAAGGCCAATCACTATCCCGGTTGTGGATAAAAATATTACAAAACTTTATCTAAGCTAATACGAGATTTATTAAAAAGGATTACCAAAATTAATCATAAGTAAGTAATTATTGTGTTGATTACATCTTTATTTAATGATAGAGTTTTCCATTTGGCTAAGTCCTACATTAATGTCGTTGGAAAATATTCAATTATTTTTGAGCGTCTATCTATGTGTTAATGAGATTCCGCCGCTTCTATCGTCGTAATTTCATCACAGGCCTTGACCTTCAAGATATAAGGAATTTTCAATTACATTGGTGAAAGCTTGACTACTGTTACAGGAATGAAAACTATTAATTAACTTAGTATGAAATGGCCGTTTTGTATGGAGAATTTTAAAGGATTCGCATTTTCCATACTTACATTTTCTTGATTTATTTGACAACCGTGAAAGCTAATGTTTTAAAACCTTTATGCACAAATGTTTAAGCACTCAGCTAACTAATGCCACACGTGTTAAGTAAAAAAAAGAATTTGCTAAGTTACAACGAATTAAGTGGTCATTTCTCCTAACGAAAAAAGGAGTCACATTTAAGATAAGTACTCTTTTAAAGTTCAGGAACAAAATTAAATAAAATGTAATAGAAATATTTTTATTGCTAATGGTGGGCCGTTATATGATTATAATTCGAAATACCTAATAACAAGTAATCGAAGCATCTTTAACATCATAGAAGATATGAGAGCCTCTGTGTGCGAGAAAAAATCGCCAATTTCATACTTTAACCGTGCTTTCACCATTATTATATTAGTAGCCTGTAATGTTTGTAATTATCTTATTCTCAAAACACTCGTATACCTGTTGTAAAAATAAATAAATTTAAAAAATATTAAAAACACGACTGCCCTGCCAAAAACGAACTAAAAAGATAAATAAATAAAAAACAAGGTGTCATTGCAGTCGGGGGACCATTTGGTGGAACGATTTTCAATTAAATAGGTCCCCGACTGCCAATGACACCTTGTTATTTATATTTTTAGTTCTTTTTTGGCAGGGCAGTCGTGACTTTAATATTTTCTAAATTTATTTATTTTTATTTCACACATTTTAGTGACAAATTATATAGTTTTGAAATGTGCTCATTATGGCCTTTCATTTGATGCCCATATTGTAATAATTGAAGAAAACAATTATTTTTCACATTTTAAAAGGGCGTGCTACAGTCGCCATATTGACTTAAAAAAAATATAGCCAGTGTCACTCGGAATTATGTAAGGATTCTAACGATACCCATACATCCAAATCCGTTGAGCCATTAAGAAGTTATGGTGGAATAAAGAAACTCACATACCCACAAACACCCTGAACATATATACACTCCTTTTTGGGCAGTCGTGTAAAAAAAGAATGAAGGTCCATATCAAATAAGGGGATTTTAAAACAAACACAACAAAGCTTAAACGCGTTTGCAGCCGAAATACGATTCAATTTCACTGATGACGATGATGACCCATGATAAAAAAATAAATTAACAAGGAGGTATACCGATCTTGACGCAGTTTTCTTAATTTGGCAGAGTGATTAGCTAGAACCACATAATAAACTCATAGGTTTACTTATTATTTTGTGCTAGAATGCTTTCTATGAGGCTAATTTGGTAGTCGGTGCATAGAAAAAAATACATTTTCTAAATTGTTTTGGTTTTTCCATCAAATATGCAACTTTTGTTCAAAATATTAGTGATACTTAGATTACAATTTTAATATAAATTCTATGAATAAGTTTTCTGTTTCTTATCTTTGATTGGATAAGTATAAGAAAATTAAATTAATCACTGACAGAGCAAATTTTCTAACACTTACATTATATATTTTAAAACCAACATGTTAATGTCTAACAACATTATGAAACATTGATAAAGACCTACCATTTATTTCTCCCACACGCAAAATCCTCCCGCAAAATGTCAGCTCATAGGCTTCCAAATGTCAAGAACTACTTAATACTTGGCCAAACATTACTCTTGAATATTATTTTCGTTATGGAAAAAAAAACGTTGTGATAAACTGATGTTTTCTTTTAATATATACCTAGTTCAGAAGTTAATTAAGACAGGATAAATCAGCAAACAAAATATTTTGTATCGCTTACAACAAAAACAGATCCAAGTCTCATTTTCCGCCAACTTTCGTAAGCAGTATACGTAGGTTCGCATATAATATTATATAAGTATATCAATATCACATAATAAAACACCTACTTCATGATTGCTTCTTGTACGAGTATAATGTTGACTTTATCACACTTTTTGATGGCGGTTGATTTTCATGGAAAGAAACATGTTTAAATAAATAAAAAAAATTTAGTAAAATGTGTATGAGATATGGTCATTGTATTCAAGAAAATTTTGATAATAGGTAAGATATAGAAATGTACCTATCAGTAATTTTTAAATTAGAAATTAGCTATAAGCACAGACATGCTATAAGTTATATTTTATTGTTTCCTTATTGAAAACAAGCCATTTTCTAAAAACATTTCTTTCGTAGGTATTTGTATACTAGAACTAGCGACCGCCCGCGGTTTCACCCGCGTGGTTCCCGTTCCCGTGGGAATATCGGGATAAAAAGTATTCTATGTTTTAATCTAGGCTATCTACTATCTGTGTGCCAAATTTCAACCAAATCCGTCCAGTAGTTTTTGCGTGATTGAGGAACAAACATCCAAACATCTAAACATCTAAACATCCAAACATCCAAACCCACAAACTTTCACATTTATAATATTAGTAGGATTGCCTAATATTCAATGATGTCACTGTGATCAACGCTGTTAAGACGGGGAGCGATCACCGATTGGTACGTGGCACATTGAATATCAACCCAAAGCTGGAAAGATCTCGACTGATAAAATCAACAATTCGACCATTGCCGGCCCATATTCAAAACCCCGAGAGCTTTCAACTCGAACTCCAAAACCGCTTCGAAGCCCTTGAGAACAGCATAGATGTGGACGATCTAAACAACATGGTAGTGGATACTGTCCGTACGGTAGGGTCCAAGCTCTTTAAGACCCGCCGTCCCAAGATAAAGAAACTCTCCGACCACACACTCCTACTCATGGATCAGAGACGTGAAATGAGGCTCCAGAGTTCAGTAGATGCTAATCGTTATCGGCAGCTTAATAGACAGATATCTAAGTCTTTGACGAGCGACCTTCGCCAATTTAATACGAATCGTATTAAAGAGGCTATCGAGCGGAATAAAGGCTCCAAAGTGTTCGCGAGAGATCTGTCTATTGGGCAAAGCCAGATGACGAAGCTGAAAACTGACAACGGACGCATCATTTCATCAAAGCCTGAAATCCTGAGGGAGATCGAGAGCTTCTATGGGCAGTTATATTCCACGCAGACACCTGTTGAAAGCAAGGCTAAAGACCCCAGAGCCAAGCTTACCCGACACTATACTCAAGATATCCCGGACGTCAGCCTGTACGAGATTAGTATGGCTCTCAAACAGCTGAAAAACAACAAGGCGGCGGGTGACGATGGAATCACTACAGAACTTCTGAGAGCGGGCGGTAAGCCGATACTCAAAGTCCTCCAGAAGCTCTTTAATTCCGTCATCGTCCAGGGCAGAACGCCAAAGACATGGAACATAAGTGAGGTGATCTTGTTCTTTAAAAAGGGTGACAAGTCCCTCTTAAAGAACTATAGACCCATCTCGCTTCTGAGTCATGTCTATAAGTTGTTTTCGAGAGTCCTTACGAATCGTCTCGCTCGCAAGTTCGACGACTTCCAACCTCCCGAACAAGCCGGGTTCCGAAAAGGCTTTAGCACCATAGACCACATCCATACGCTGCGGCAGGTTATACAGAAGACCGAGGAGTATAATGAGCCACTTTGCTTGGCGTTCGTGGACTATGAGAAAGCCTTTGATTCGATTGAAACCTGGGCGGTGCTGCAGTCTCTCCAAAGGTGCCAAGTGGACTATAGGTATATCGAGGTGTTGAGGTACTTATACCAAAATGCCACCATGACGATCCGAGTACAGAACCAGAACACAAATCCTATCCAACTGCAGCGTGGTGTGAGACAGGGAGACGTTATTTCTCCGAAACTGTTCACAGCTGCGTTGGAGGACATCTTTAAGCTCTTGGACTGGAAAGGACTCGGCATCAACATTAATGGCGAGTACCTAACACACCTTCGTTTTGCCGATGATATAGTCCTTATGGCTGAGACCATGGAAGACCTGAACACAATGCTCGAAGATCTCCGTAGTGCTTCCCAAAGAGTGGGTCTTAGGATGAACATGGAAAAGACGAAAATTATGTCAAATGCCCATGTTGTACCCTCTCCAGTTCATGTTGGGAACACTACACTTGAAGTTGTTGACCATTACGTATACCTAGGACAGGCAGTCCAGTTAGGTAGGTCCAACTTCGAGAAAGAGATCTCTCGCCGAATCCAACTCGGGTGGGCAGCATTCGGGAAGCTTCGAAAAATCTTCGCGTCCGACTTACCTCAGTGTCTCAAGACGAAAGTCTATGAACAGTGTGTGTTGCCAGTGATGACTTACGGCAGTGAAACGTGGCCGCTAACTATGGGTCTCATAAGGAGGCTCAAGGTCGCTCAGCGTGCAATGGAGAGAGCCATGCTCGGCGTTTCCCTACGTGATCAAATCAGAAACGAGGAGATCCGCAGGAGAACTAAAGTAACCGACATCGCTCGAAGGATTGCTCAGCTGAAGTGGCAATGGGCGGGACACATAGCGAGAAGAACCGATGGCCGTTGGGGCAGAAAGGTTCTGGAATGGCGACCGCGCACCGGACGACGCTCCGTGGGTAGGCCCCCGACAAGGTGGACCGACGATCTGGTGAAGGTCGCGGAAAGCCAGTGGATGCAGGCAGCGCAGGACCGATCGTCGTGGAGATCCTTAGGGGAGGCCTATACCCAGCAGTGGGTGTCGTGTGGCTGATATGATGATGATGATGATGAGGATTGCCTAAAGATTTCCAAATCTTAAAACTTTTACCGCTGCCTGGGTAAACAATCTTCTGTTACTCAAATTTTACTTCTACCACAGAATAGATAATAGTACTAGCGTTCTACTGTACACAATTTTTTAAATACCTAGGTCTTTTTATTAAAATCTCCAAAATATATTTCAGTTACGTTATGCATCCCACTACCTTCATATCAACATTTTATTTGGGTAAGTCTACTTGATCCTTCATTTTCTATACAGAGAAGGACATAGGGTACCTTTCATCTCGAATAAAGCATTGTTCCCGAGGGTTAGCAAAAACCTTTCCTCGCAGACGAAATCGCGGGCGGCCGCTAGTTTTAAATAGATCAGTAGTAGTCAGATAGTTTCACTCACATCATAATATGGTTTGGCATAACAGGCATAAAGTTTTTCACATTATGGCATATTCGCATAATGTTACATTGGCAGAATTATTTCATTGACATAACGATTACCTACTTGTGCTAATTTCATTTGGCATAAATGTCAAACGCATAACTTTAACACCTAAAATAGTTACTTAACATAATAATATACAAAAGGCAGAATTTATTACAATAAACCTATTCGGTATCAGTATTAATGTTATGCGAATTGATCATTCTGCCAAAAACTTTATACCATAGTATATTATGACTTAAAATTTTATGCATTTACATATTTTACATGAACCCTTACCAAACACATGTTATTTTTTTCTCTAGCCTGTAAACAATTGTGCTTTGGCAGACCTGTGCAACCATACCTGGATCCCAGAATGCGGGAAACATTGGAAAACATTAGAAATGAGGCTTTTCTTAGACGAATGTGATATGTTCGAATATAATTGCGACAGTGGGAAAGGTAAGCTATTCATAAAACACGTTAAAGCGAGTGAAAATTAACTGATTGCGTATCCATACAAAGTGGAACGTAACCACAGAGTTAAAAGGTGGAAAGGTGAAAAATGCTCTTATTTCGATTAAGGGTTAAGATACATTTGCCCACCCTGTACCACATTTTCTCATAGCTCTATCCCTTTTCGTGACACAGGTGCATAGGTTTTATAAAATGGTAGTTAGTTTTTTAATTTTATTAAAAAAAAAAGATAATATCTATAGTAACAATAACCAAA
Organism: Agriphila tristella; assembly: GCA_928269145.1. Classification (NCBI taxonomy): domain Eukaryota; kingdom Metazoa; phylum Arthropoda; class Insecta; order Lepidoptera; family Crambidae; genus Agriphila; species Agriphila tristella. Next base: position 34,362,812 of record OV743435.1, on the reverse strand, counting down.
ATTATTGCAGATTTTGTAACCCAGAAATACGCAGATTGTTTCATTCAGCAACCTGGAGCGTCGTGTCCCACTGTACCGTGTCCTTCCCACCCTCCCTGCCCAAACCACAGATTTCACAGGGCCGGTGACCACTACATGTTCCCCTCTTCAGCAAGAAGAATGCTTCAGACAACACCCTTAAGACCTCCTCATTCATTACCAGCTTACATGCTACATGGCAAAAGGAGATACACTCCAAAATCCAAGAACAGAAAACCAGTCGTTGAAAAACCACCTCCCAAAACAACAAAAAACAAATGCACTAAGATAACGGAGACACCGCTTTGGGTTTCAAAACCAAAACAAGTAACGAAGGCAAAACGAAATTATGTGATTATAAAAAAAGAGGTTTTTTTCAAGAATGGAAGGAAGGCAGTGAGAATTTTCAAGGGTAAACCTACAACTAGAAAACCGACGACGAGACGAATGACAAGCGCTTTGCGGAAAGATTCAGATTTCTTAGAAAAATAACATAATGTTGTTATTAAAATAATACAATACAAATACTATTCAAAATAATCTGCAATAATTTTTATTTCATTGAATTTTCTCTCCTATAGGTCTGAGGAGAGTGTAGTTCTTTATAAGCAAGAGCAAAACTACCGTAAATCACTATAAATGTTTTTTCTCCCATCAAAATAATTTATTGGGCAACCCTTCTTTCTTTCTTACATTTTTTACCTACATTTTATTTTGTTTAAAACTCTACGTTTGCGTTACTTACATAACACTATAAACTTTTTTTATTACAACAAGTCAAAATAATAAAACAAAAGTTGTAACATTTGAAACAAGTGCAGAAAATTTTGGAATTTTGTGTATAGAATATTTTTTGGAACTAAAATTCTTAACATAATCATGTGAGAAAATAAATGACTTAACACATTATAATGATTTTATTCGTATCAGGTCAGTAACTTTCTAATTCTCTTTTTAAGCTCTGTTAGTTAGAAAAAAACTACCAGTAGCTCACAATAAAATTGCGTTAATTCATGATAATAATTATTAAGTTTCTTTTTAACATTATTTTTCTTTAGACATAATTTGAACGGTTCAGATTTAGGTAGGTACAAATATTTAACTTTTTAACTGTGTATTAGATTAACAACGTAGTAGGTATCTGTTCCTTTCAGTCAACTTGATATTGCAAGTGGCCCCTACAACACAGCACTTTATTTCGGTAATTATTTTTATATTATATAAAAATAATTTATTATAAATTGAATGAACATAAATTAAATAAGTAAGTTATATTATCAAAATATTTTTTTTAGGTGAGGCATCCATGCTACTTGGCTCACAATTGTAATCACAATCATAAAGCAATATGTGCTTCTAATAAAACTAACAAAAAAAGATTATTTATGGACGAATGCAGCATGTTTGAATTCAACTGTGATAACAGAAAAGGTATTTGTCATATTATGAACTATATAAGTAGGTAGTTCGCGGTAAATGTACCAAAGATATAATAAAAAGGGACAACGTTTGTGCTTGAATTGGAAAGAAACGGTGTTCTTAAATTTATGAAAATATGTAATGGAATTTACAGTTTCTCACATAAATTATACAATAAATATAACAAGGTAAGTATTTAAAAATTTCTTTATAGGACATTTTCATAAAGTGGATCTAAGTGAATGTGAAGATTGTGACAGTGATTTTGTCAGTACGACGGCACCAAAAATATCTACCACACGTATCACAACTCTAATGCATTCGAAAACTGACGTATCTGTGGATACTGCAACAACAGCGACATCGGAAATTTCCACAGTATCAGATACAAATATGAGTCCCACGATGACTGAATCACCGAAATTTGATATCAAAACGATGACGATAACTACAACAGTACCAACAACTTCAACAGTACTAACAACTACAACAACCACAGCAGCACCAACAACTTCAACAACACTAAAAACTATAACAGTGCCAACAACTTCAACCGTGCCATCAACTACAACAGTACCAATGACAACAACAATCACAGCAGCACCAACAACTATAACTACACCAACACCTATAACAGTTCCAACAGCTTCAACAGTGCCACCAACTACAACAGTACCAATAACTATAACAGTGACAACTACTATAGCAGCAGAAACAACTACAACAGTGCCAACAACTACAACAGTACCAACAAGTGTAACAACCACAGCAACACCAACAACTACAACAAAGCCAACAAATTCAACAGCGCCAACAACTTCAAAAGCCCCAACAACTGAAACAATGCCAACAAGTGCAACAATGCATACAACTACAACACAAACAACAACAACACCGACAACTACAAAACAAATAACTACAACACCGACATCTAAAAAAATACCAAAAACTACAACAGTACGAACAACTACAACAACACCAACAAATTCAACAGTACCAACAACGACAACAGTACCAACAAATACAACAGTTCCAACAACTACAACCGTTCCAACAACTACAACAGTGCTAACAACTACAACCACCAAAGCAGCACCACCAACAACTACAAAAATACCAACAACCACAACAGTGTCAACAACTACAACAAAACCAACAAATGCAACAGTGACTGCAACTAGAACACCGACAACAACAACAATACAAACAACTACAACAACCAAAGCTGCACCAACAACCACAACAACACCAACAACTACCACAGTGCCAATAACTACAACAATACCAACAACTACAACAGTGCCAAGAACTATAACAGTGCCAACAACTACAACTGTGTCAACAACTACAACAGTGCCATCAAATGCTTCAGTGCCTTCAACTACAAAACTAACAACTCCAACAGTACCAACAACTACAACAGTGCTAACAACTACAAAAGTGCGAGCAAATGTAACAGTGCCAACAAGCGCAACAGTGCCTTTAACTACAACACCAATAACTACTTCAGAACCAACAACTACAACAATACCAACAACTACAACAACCACAGTAGCACCAACAACTACAACAGTGCCAACAACTACAACAGTGCCAAAAAGTGCATCAGTGCCTTCAACTAAAACACCAACAACTACTATATTACTTACCACTACAACAGTACCATCAACTACAACAACCACAGAAGCACCAACAACTACATCAGCGCTAACAACTACAACAGTGCCAATAAGTGCATCAGTGCCTTTAACTACAACATCAACAACTACTACGATACCGACAACTACCATAGTAGCAACAACTACAACAACCACAGCAGAACCAACAACTACAACAGCGCCAATAACTACAACAGTGCCAAAAAGTGCATCAGTGCCTTTAACTACAACACCAACAACTACTACATTACTGACCTTTACAACAGTACCAACAACTACAATAGTACCAACAACCACAGCAGCTCCAACAACGACATTATTTCCAATAACTGCAACAGTGCCAACAACTACAACAGTGTCATCAGTGACAACTATGCTTACAAAAACAACTCTGCCAACAACTACATCAGTGCCATCAAATGCAACAGTGACTTTAACTACAACACCAATAACTTTAACATTACCGAAAACTAACACAATGCGAACAACTACAACAGTACTAACAACTACAACCATACCCACAACTACAACAGTGCCAACAACTACAACAGTGCTAACAACTTTATCAGTGCCAACTACTGTAACAGTGCCTTTAAGAACAACACCAAAAAATTCTACATTACTAATCAATTCAACAGTACCAACAACTACAACGGTACCTATAACTACAACAGCCACAGTAGTACCAACAACTGCAACAGTACCAACAACAAAAACAATGCCAACAACTGCAACAGTATTAACAACATCAACAACTTCAACAGCCCCAAAAACAACAACATTTCCAATAACTACAAGAGTGTCAACTACTACAACAGTGCCAACAAGTGCAACAGTGCCTTTACTACATCACCAACAACTACTACGATACCGACAACTACCACAGTAGCAACAACTACAACAGTACCAACAACTACAACAGTGCCAACTAGTGAATTAGTGCCTTCAACTACAACACTAACAACTACTACAGTACCGACAACTACAACAGTTCCATTAACTACAGCTATGCCAACAACTACAACTGTGCCAACAACTACAATACTGCCATCAAATGCAACAGTGTTTTTAAATACAACACCAACATTTACAACTACAATAACTTTATCAGTTCCAACAAATTCAACAGTGCCATCAACTTCAACTATGCCAAAAACTACAACTGTGTCAACAATTTCATCAGTGCCAAAAAATTGTAGAGTGCCAACAAGTTACACAACAACTTATATGAACATTACGACAGCAGCACCTGTTTCTACTACAATTAATACTACAGCAGCGGCACCTGTAACTACTACTATGAAAACTGCCACAGCAGTACCAACAACAATTACTATGAAAACTGTAACAGCAGAATCTACAATATTTACTATGAATACTTTCATAGCAGAACCTACAATAACTTCTGTGAATACTACATCAGCAACACCTGCAACGGTTACAATTTATATGTATACTACAGCAGCAGAACCTACAAAAACTATTATAAACACTACAACTTCCACAGTTAATACTACAACAGAGGCACCTATTACAATTGCAAGTACTTTGTATAGTACAATAGCAGAATTTACTGCAGCTACTATGAATACAGCGAAAGCAGAACCTACAAAAATCACTTTGAATACTACAACATCAGCGCTTGTAACTTTTTTAATGAATATTACAATAGCAGCATCAGTGACTACGGCATTGAATACTGCAACAGCAGCTGCAACTGGTACAACTACTATTTATACCCCAACAGTAGAACCTTCAACAACTACTATGAATACTGGAACAGCAGCACTTATTACTACTACAATGAATACAACAACAGCATCACTTGTGACTAATACTATGAATACTACAGTAGCAGCACCGGTGACTTTTATCATGAATAATGCAATAGAAGCACTAGCAACTACAACTGCAGGTGAAATTATTACAACAATAGCACCAGCAATAACTACATCTTTTATAAATAGTACGGCAAGAGAATTAATAGCTATTGTCAAAACAACAAAGTCACAAACTGAAATTAATACTTTAGTAACAGTTTTACCAGTTCAGATGAATACAACAGTTATTGTTTTACCATTTTTTATTAATACAACAGTAATAGAGTCACCCACTGAAAAGAATACAACAATAACAGAGGTACTTAGTGATATAAAGGTGTCAGCAATAAATTCACCAGCCAATATGAATACTACATCAAATGAGTCACCAGCTGATATGATTTCAACAGCTACAGAGTTACCAACCGATATGAATACAACAGCATTAGTTTTGCCAGCCGATATGAATATAACAAAAACAAAGTTACTCACTGATATAAACGATACAGTTACAGAGTTACTAGATGATCTGAAAACAACAATTACTGAGATACCTGATGATTAATGCAACAATGACAAAATCACCATATGATTTGAAAACTACAGTAACAGCATCAACAACAGTTATGAGCACATCACCCATAGAGTCGCCACCTGATATAATCACAACAGTCACAGAGTCACTACCTGAAATGTATACAATAGTAACAAAGTCACTACCTCATTAGAGTGGTGGTGACACTGGTGACACCATTAGAGTCACAGATACATTAATTGATGATAATACTACAATACAGACAGACAGACAACACTTCCAGAGAAGAGATATCAACTGTTGTTAATTCTACAGCATGAGTAGATACTAAATAATGTTTTGGATATTTAAATAGTATATAAATAGTGTGTTGGATACTGACTAAGTGATATGAACTCAGCAGTAACTGTGTCATTTGAAATTGAAATCAAATTGAACAGTTTGGCTATTTTACGATACTAATTACTCTATCGCCTTCCGGTGCATAAGGTCCATAGTATCATTACGTCTACAGTATCATTTAGACATGTATTGGATATGTGAGTTTTATCAAAAAGAAGTGAATATTTTGTAATGGGTGATTTTTATTCTCATACAAAAAAAAAATATTTACGAAAAGATATTAATTATTTGAAATAAATATTTCCATTTTTATAGGCTAGCTAAATTGTTGTGACTATAAAATTACTAGTAAATTCTACATGAAATACAAAACCAGGTTGGTTTCATAAAAGCAAATCAAATGAAATCGGTCGATTCAGTTTTATTATTTTATGTTTTAGAAATAGCAGGAGCAAATAAATTTCAAAAATGTTTTGTGCACATACTAAAGTAAAGCATAATATATTGTAATGATAGGTATATGGCTTCTAATCGATATGATTGTAATTTTATTTTCCATCGGTAAGAAGAAAAAAACTGTAATTAATATTTTTGTCTAATAAGTTGTTAAGATAAGATGTAAAATAAAAACAATGTATATATTGTGACTTTATTTTTTCTAATTGCAGTCGCTATAGTATTTCAGATTTCTCCAACTAAACAACATTTTATCTCGGTAAATCAGTTCTATTTAAAAAAATATCGAAGCAACTACAGTCAAATGACATAACATTATTTATAAAATTTTAGTATGAACATCCTTGTTACTTGGCCTATACGTGCAATCATACAAAAGTTGCAATATGCGGTTCCGAAAACACAACTTCACTCAAGAAAATATTTCTGGATGACTGTCACATGTATGAATTCAATTGTCATAATAAAAAAGGTAAGTTGCTTCCTATTATATTTGTTTTTTTTTTATATATTTGGTTTAGCTGTAAGTTCACATTGTCATAAATAAATAAATAAAGTAAATATTAGATTTGCTTTGTTTTCAAGACAAGTAAGTATTAAACTATTCGATTAATAATCGTAGGTTATATTCAAGTGGATTTTACCGAATGCCATGAGAGTGCAGAGAAAGAATACAATTCTGAGTCCTCCGAACTCTTCAAAACTACGGAGACTACGATGCCACTGCCCAACCACACTACTCTTATAACTACAGCTCCAACAGTTACAACTATAACAACATCAACAGTAACAACGTCCACCACAGAGTCAATGACTACAGCATTAGAAACATTAGAAACAACAGCAGAACCGACAAATGGTGAAATGACAGAACAAACTAGACCTTGTGGTTGTCCTTTAAAAACAGAATCGAACACTCTAAAAACAACAAAATCGGATACAACCACCACCGAAATGACAGCTGTTCCCACTACTACTTCAACAACGATGATAACTACCTCGACAGAGCTAATATCAACCACAACGGAATTGGAAGCTTCAACAACAGAGCCTACAACTAATACTTCAATGACAACAGTTGCTACAACAACCACAACAGAGTCGATAACGACAAAAACAGAGCCTATAACTACCAGAACTGAATCAACAATAACAACCGAAACTAAACCTGTGCCATCGTGCGGCTGTGGCACAACAATGGAGTCAGCCAATAAAAATCTAGTAGAAACCATTAACAAAAAGATACAAGAGAGTTTGAAAAATATAACAGGATGTAACTGTGGACAAACAACGACATTTACAATAACTACCACTACAACGACAACTACGCCCACAAGTACAATAGAGCAATCTACAACTAGCTCAACAACAGTTGCTACAACAACCACAACAGAGTCGATAGCAACAACAACAACAGAGCCTATAACTACCACAAATGAATCAACAACAACATCAACAGAAACTAAGCCTACACCGTCTTGCGGTTGTGGCACAACAATGGAGTCAGGCAATGAAAATGTAATAGAAATCATTAACAAAAATATACAAGAAAGTTTGAAAAATATAACAGGTTGTAAGTGTGGACAAACAACTACAGATTCGACAAACACCACTACAACAACGTCAGTTCCGACAACAACCACTACAACAACAACAGACACAACAATTACAACCACGAGTACAACCGAGCAATTTACTACTAGTTTAGCAACAGTTACTACAACAACCCCAACAGAGTCGATAACGACAACAACAGAGCCTATAATTACCAGAAATGAATCAACAACAACAACCGAAATTAAGCCTACGTCGTCTTGCGGTTGTGAAACAACAATAGAGTCAGCCAATGAAAATCTAATAGAAACCATTAACAAAAATATTGAAGAAAGTCTGAAAAATATAACAGGTTGTGACTGCAATTCAACATTCACCACTTTAACAACGTCAACAGTCGTCACAACTTCAACAGAAGGGACAACTAAAACTACTGAAGCAAATTCGACAGTATCAAAGACTAAAACAGTTACAGAATCTACAAAAAAGGCAGAAACAACATTGGAACACTGCGACAAATATCCAAATGAATGTGATCGACCTGTCACTTGGGAGACCACTGCAGTAGGAGAGACTCGAGACTTTTTCCGGGTACTGAAAGAACGCTTTGGGAGACGTGTTATGTTGTTAGCTGATACAACCCACTGGCCTACGCGTTTAAATTTTTATTTAAGGCAAGGTAAAGATGCTTTTGTCTTTGGTAATCACAACGAAGTATGACTTTGAGCAAATGGATTTAGCTATTGGTCCGAAATGGCTCTAGAGGCTTATTATTTTGTAGAGATGGAGACAATTTAAAAATAAAATGCATTGAGAAGTAACCTTTTTAAAAGTAGATTCCAGATTTAAAAGATCTTTTTGCTTTTTCTCAAGCATCTCTTTTTAAACAGCATAATACAATTTTCAAAAAAAGCATTTAATATCATATCACCAAAGAAAATGTTTATTTTATGGTAAAAACTAGCTGACCCAGCGAACTTCGTACGCAGTCCTTCGAGCAACAAATCCCGTGTTGCTCTAAGCCGCAGTCGACTCTTTAGACATTACGTCACTCAATTGTTTTGCCTTCCCGTACGAATCTTTTGTATGGGAATATAGAAAAAAAATGTTTTTAGACTTTTTCAGGCATTTTTTTATTTTTCTCTCCGTAAGGCCTCGTACTTCAAGGAATATTATAAAAAAGGAATTAGCGAAATCAGTTCAGCTGATCTCGAGATTTGCGCTTAGCAACACATTTAGCGATTCCTTTTGTATATTATAGATAAACGCAATTTATTCACATACTTGCACTGGGAAACAGACTAAATTTTAAAGCTTACCCAATAACTTAATCTTTGTTCAGATAACTACACAGCATAATTAAGAGTAATTTGTCAGAGTTTGCCATTCAACTCTGCGCAAGATCATTTTCTCACAGTAATGGTGCGAATTCACGATACATCATAGTAATAAAGGGGATGTATTTAATAGCACTTTAAATTTGATGAAAACAGCTATAAAATTGTATATCAGCATTTTAAAATAATAATAGACCTATAATTTAATATTATCACTACAAAAATAATGGTATGCACTTTAAAATAATAATAGACCTATAATTTAATATTATCCATCTATTGGTCCCAACTCCGAAACCATTTAGTTTCTGTCCAACCATGTCAGACTGACCACTATTAAAAGGAGATGGAAAGATGAAAACAACTTGTGGCATAATGCATATACGCATAGCCTTCTTTAATTGCAAGCCGTGAACATAAGTTTGGCAACGTCTGTTACTGTCAGTTAGTGGTCATGTCGTCGGCCAGTCTCCATACTAAATGTATGGGAATATTTCAATTTTAAGAGGTCGATATTTTTATTCCTAGTAATCGTGAGAGGTTTAAAATATGAAAATAATTTAGTTCTTTTATTGAAATGCTTTGTATATTAAACAATAAGAAAAATATCAATGTTAACCAGGAAAAAATGGCTGTCAAAGATATCATCTTTTTTGTTGATTTTCTTCAGCAGGGAGTTGATTAACACGCCCTCTAGCAATAAGTGATATATCATTAGAAAGGTCTTTTAAAGACAAATATTTGCTGTTAATATATTTTTATATCAATTGTTATTACTTTTGGAGTTAAAGGTTATTAAAGTATAAAAGTGGTTTATTGTCTATAGGAGTTGATCTACCACACCTATACAAGGTGTTTGGTAAAAGCCTTATAAAGCCGAATATGGTAGATAGGGACCATCAAATTGAACAACTTTTACTATGGGACCAACTCCGAAATCGCGAAAAAAAAATCAGCTGTTTCATACAAAAAATAATAACGAAAATATCAAAATGTATGGAACAGCTGATTTTTTTTTCGCGATTTCGGAGTTGGTCCCATAGTAAAAGTTGTTCAATTTGATGGTCCCTATCTACCATATTCGGCTTTATAAGGCTTTTACCAAACACCTTGTAGAAATGAATGATATATCTTAAGAAAGATTTTTGTATGACAAATATTTGCTGCAAACATACTTTCTATTAATTGTTAGTATTTTCGGAGTTTTAGGTCATTAATGTTAAAAAAAATTGGTCAAGTTTAGAGCGTTATAACTCTCAAAGTACTAATAGTTGACGTTTATAGTAATATAATAAAGTGTTTCAAATTTAAATACCTTTCCAATGATGTAAGATTTATTGCTACAGGAGGCTTAGATCAAAATGCTCATCGTACTAAAGGTCCCCCAAAAAGTTCAAATAATTTGACTCAAACCTTATGTTCTAATAAATAAATAATAATAATAAATATAAAACTTCATTGAAATAATCTTACATCACAATTTACAACTATTTTAAACATAGATATTATAGGAAAAACAAATAATAAACAATTTTTAAAATAACTTTATACTATGTGCTTGACCACATGCGATGTTGCCGTTCTGCTCAACTTCAGGGCTTGGAAGATATAGAAGGCTATGATATACGCCATCAGGTCGGTTCTGGCGTTGTTGGTCACAATGGAACCTAACCTCCTCCTGGGCTCCTCTCTCGCTGCGCCCGCTCGTCGTCGCACCTAGACGTCTGTTTACCAGAGCTGAAGTTATAAAATTAATTTGTAAGGTGCCTTTTAAAGCTAAGCAATTAAATTGTATAGTGAAAAGTATTAATTTTAAAGCTTAGCATATTTATAGTGGAAACCATAATTTTTTTTAGTTCATTCAATAAATTTTGAAGCTAAACTTTTTAAAGTGTGTTACATTATTTTTAAAGTGCATTTATATATATTCCCCGTAATGTATATATTCTGTGCCGTAATAAAGTTCATTAGATTGAATTAGTTAAATTAATTAATCAAACGTGAATAATAAGATTAGATTTTTAGAAGATTTGCAGGATATGGTCTTTTATTTCTATCTTACTAAGTTCATTCAAGCAATGTATGCAAGGCAGAAAGGTTCTGGAATGGCGACCGCGCACCGGACGACGCTCCGTGGGTAGGCCCCCGACAAGGTGGACCGACGTGACGGAAAGCCAGTGGATGCAGGCAGCGCAGGACCGATCGTCGTGGAGATCCTTAGGGGAGGCCTATACCCAGCAGTGGGTGTCGTGCGGCTGATATGATGATGATGAAGCTATGTGTTTGTCATGGATATTTATACAACGTGTTACAAAATAGCCCTTAATGCCTAATACGTTAGATAGGGACGAAGATAGGGACCATCAAACTGAACAACTTTTATTATGGGACCAACTATGAAATCGCAACAAAAATGAATATAGAAAATATCAAAATTTATGAAACAGTAGTTTTTTTTTTCGCTATTTCAGAGTTTGTCTTGTCATATAGTAAGCGTTCTTCAGTTTGATAGTCCTGATATACCATATTCGGTATTAGGGGTTATTTTGTAACACGTTGTATAGACGTTATCATGAAAACACTGTATTAATGATCATGGTGTAGACAATAGCTTAAAAATACATATTTTTTTAGAGTGAAATCAGTTAAGTTTATATGAAGTATTTATACTTATAATTTTTAAAAATACTTAATGATTTTAATCTATATGACAAACTCTGAAATAGCGAAAAAAAATCTGCTGCACTGTTTCATAAATTTTGATATTTTCGGCACAGTTCGGCGGGCTGATTATCTAATTAAAAACCACCTAGCGACTGGTTGCAGTTCACAGATGATCGTGATCCATTGCTACTTCTTTTAGGGGTTAACAAAAACATACCAAAGAAAAGTGGCAATGTATGTCAAATGCAACCGGTCGCTAAATAGTTTATTTTTAGATAATCAGGGTGCCGGTTAAGAATAAGACTGTCCCATCTCATCCCGTGGGTATCGTAGAAGGCGATAGAGGGAAGTTATAGGGACCCGGTATAGACCATCGCCCAAAGGGTCACTCGAATGGCAGCGAGGAAACTGTCAACAACAGCATTCCCGAGGAGGGTTGGTGTCAGGCAGGCGGCCGATCGTAAAACTTTGCCAAAACCTAATGCAGTATGTATTACATGCTGCGCCGACCCCAATAGTGGTCGTTCTACGAGCGCAAAATTTTATTTTGTGTAGACATAGCACTACAAATAAATTGGGATAAGGACAGGAGGGTGATGATGACTGATTTTAATGAGGGGTTTTTTAAATTGACATTTAAAAAAAAGAAAAGTAACTATTTGCCTCACTAGATGGCTTCCCTCTTACCGTCAACAGACGGTAAGAGGGAACTCAAAATTGGAAGTAAAAAATACCTTGAATCCCCTATTTTTTTCAACGCCATCTATCGAGCCTACAGCTTTTTGTCATTTTGAAAAGCCCTCGAATCAAAGTAATAACTTTGTAAGGATCTTATAGAATGGTATGGTTGCCTTTGAATTTAAAAATGATGTAAAGAGGTTTATTTATCATGCATAGTCTAAAAGATCTTAGAACGTAACGTGTGAAATGGGTTTTACGTTGAAATAGTATGTACTAACTAATGTCAAGGTATGATGTAGATAACAAAATGATTGTTTGCGAATTTAACATTGTGATTGTGAAATCACTTGTAAGTACACACATCACGTTGTAATTTTGGAGTATGATTAAAAAAAAGTGAAAGTGTAATGTTTTTTATTTGCTTACGAATATTGTAACCTGATGATTGGAAAACCAAATCAAATTATTTATCTTCCTCAAAACATCGTCAATAAATATTACAGCAGGTAGTAATTTTTAGGTTTTTTAACTTTTAGGTGAAACAAATTATCAAATTAAAATGAACTACTTAGGTATAACGTGTCACTTGAAATGTCTCGGGAAAATAAAAAATCAAACCATGAAACCGCGCTAGCGCTAGAATCCGTTAAAAAATGTTTTATTTCACTTAACAAAATACTTACTACATAAATATATTTTATAATCTATCATGTTAATTATGTTTTTTTTATATTCCATTAACAATAACATATATTTTTGATTAAACTTAAAGAACCTTAGATGCGGTTATGTTAGATCTTCTAACGAGTAGTAACCTTGTCGTTCACATTGAACTTGACCATGAGTTTGATGCTTTCTCGAAGATTATTTACCTCAAAGTTTAACGTCAGTCATGTTTCATTCTGACCTTTTGTTCAAAAACGTGGCACAATATCTAAATTACATCTTCCGGCACTAAAAATAGGTAGGTAGTTAGGAGTCAGGGTCAAGCGGGTGGTGAGAGGTGAACCTTTGCCTGCCTTGCACGACCCTGGCGGACGGGGGAAAATGGCCAAACTTACCCGGCCATTCCCCGGGGGAGGAGGCCGGGATGCGGGCAGGCCGCTTGCCGTTGAGCTGACTGCTACAACTGCCCCTCACACAGCCCTACTGGCTGGCGGCATTGGCGGCGAAAGGGTAAGTGCTGGGGTTTTTTAGTGGGTATTCCCTCATCCCGAGATCCCACCGAACCTCTGGGTTAGGTGGGATCACGGGAGGCAGTCGTGGAGGGAGCTGCAACGCCGAAGTTGCGGTCTCCTCCTGGCGAGTCCTACATGCCCCCCTCTCGCTCACCTGCGGGAGGGAAGCGCGTAAATGCGTTTTTCCTCAGCATACCTACCTATCGATGTAATTTTTCGAAATTACGTTGTTCATTATGAATTGACATCAGCCATTTTAGCGTCCCAACTGCTGGGGCACAGACCTTCCTTATGGGTGGATAAGAAGGATGGGCCATAACCCCCCACGCGAGCCCAATGTGAATTGGTGGGTGTTAGCCGGGACCAACGGCATAACGTGCCTTCCGAAGCACGGAGGAGCTCGAGATAGGTAATACATTTTTAGTCACCCATCCCATTGCCGACCCTTGTGAAAATTGCTTAACCTCCACAATCGCTGGGCCTGGCGCTAAACCACTGCGCCATTGAGCGCCTCATTATGAATACCTTCATTTAATATGTCGCTGTACCTATTCAGTTTTTTTTGTATTCATACTGACCGCTGAGTTTACCGAATAGTTAGAAGATTCGTTCATGTTTCTTCTTTCTGCTTCTTTCTGTCGAGGACTTTTTACTTTTTTTTGTATCCTATCCTATGATAAGTGAATACAACAATCTAAGTAGGCACGTGTCCATCTGCAAAGATGATGATTCTTTCTAATGTCAAGGCTACTTCCTCACATTGATGAAAGAACGCTTTCGGCAAATAGAAAATTTCAATTATGTGACGAACGACTCGGTTGCTCAGCTGTCAGAGCATTTTCAACTAGCAAGCAACTTCAGTTAGAATTAATATTTTATTTAGTTTTTATAAAGTATAGCAAATTTAGAACTTGATTAGTTATCCTAATTTGAAACTTACCTACCTTTAGTTCTATCCATAATTGACTTAATAAGCTTTATGTTGACATTTAAGTTCGTGACTCTACCATCAATTACTGATATGCCCAACAATCTAATGCTATGATGCCTGGAATGTTTCTCATAATTACATATGGACCGGATTTCTATTCTATGATTTTTATTGTTGTTGTGACTACTGACTCATGTAGGTATGTGACAAAAAATGTATATACGCAAGTCAAAATAGGTACTGATACTAGTAAATGAGCAACATCAGTTTTGGATGAAGACAGTCAAACATCGAATATACGATGTTGATAATAACCAACTTGGCAAGAGTGGAAATTATAGCAAACGTCTTGACATTATGCAAAGTTTTAGTTGTGTTGTTTATTTACTGTAAAATTAAATGATGATTGCTACAAAAAAAAGTTAAAGCTTAATTTGTAAGTTTTATTTACTATAATGATCTGAAAAATCCTGTCATTTTCCAATTTCCGCCGGAATCCTGACAGGAAACAAAAAATCCTGACGTCTGGTTGACTCCTACAGGAGATTCTCATACACGTCCCGTAGTTGATTTAATGTGGCTGCTGTGATGTGATGATGCCAATGAACATTTTCTTTCATCATCAAGAAGGTTTTCGCTATCATTTACTACCAACGTTTCTAAAACTATTTTAAGAAGGTACTTAATCATCCTTTCAGTAGGTACGTCTCTAATACTTAGGAATTTGAACATTATTGATAATTATTACCAATAAAAATATGTTTACTCAACACCAGTACCTATTTATTTTACATAAGGTTAAAATACGAATCCAAGGATATTTATGCAATAAAAACTTGGTCATGTGATCATAGAGGTCAAATTCCTTTTCAAGAGTAAAACATTTTTGTTATTAAAATGTATCTTGTATGCTTCTTAAAAGAATCAAATAATTTAAATATCAGGCTTGTTAGCACAATTTAAATAAAAAAAAATATTGAATTGCCGCACCCAACTGTTATTTTAGTTGTATATTTTTTATTTTTTCCTACTTAGAACACACTACCTACTTTTTGGTATCGTGTTTCTGTCGGAGTATTATAAAAAACTCGTAAATAACTTATCTTTACCTTAATTTTTTGAAGTTCAAAACTCTTCATTCGACTTTCAAAATTCAGCATAGACACTCAAACCAAACTCTGCACTTAGTCATGATATTTCGTTATTAAAAATTACTTGCGTTGTTTTATTGTACATTTATAAGTAAGTATACAGGGTGACATGGAAATTCGACCTATTCCTTGAAAGGGGTTATACTAGAGGTCATTAGCAACAAATTAAGCCTAGTGAACCAGGGGTCAAAACTGGATGGTTACTGAGCTGTAATGGTTCTTCGATTTTTGATAAATTTTCTGACTTGTTACCAAAACGAGGCTGGCAATTTTGTATTTATCTATATATTAATTTATATTAATAATATGCAGATAAGTCAACGTTCGTCGGCTAGTGTTTAATACAGCTAATGTGTTCTATGCACTGAATAACTCTGGATAACTGCCCATAAACGCCGTTACACGAACTATATATGCGCCTCGTAAAAGGTAATGTCGGGGTTACGATTTAGCTTTATTTTAGTACCTATTATTTTCTAATCAGATAGTCGGTTAGTTGGAATTAGAGATGGGCAAAAGACCCGGTTTAAACCCGACCACTGGTTTTAAACCCAATAAAATCCCGCACTGTATGTTATAGATTTTTTTTATAGTTCTTTTATTTCTATTGATATGTCAAATGTGACGTTGCTATGGAAACAATAACTTGTAAAATCAATACAGAAAAATATTCAAAGGACGAAACATATCTTATTTCTAAAGATTTTATTTAGTTCAATAAAATGTTCTATTGGCGATAACTGGGTTTAAACCCAGCAATCGGGTCAAAATGGGTCCTTTGCCCATCTCTAGTTGGAATTAGTAAGCCATCACAATAATGTTTTTATAGATCTTGGCCATACTATAAGTTATTTTTAATGAAACGATTATAAAAAGCATGGAATTTATTACTTAGATGTGAATTTATACATTTAAAAAAAATTTTGGTGGTAGGCCTTATTTCAAGTCCGCCTACCACCATCTTACTTAAGTCTGACGCCATCGACAATTTAAAAATGTGTTCCGGCAGTTGACTATCAAGCCAGTTCCTCAGCGATGAAGATTCCGGGTGTAGTGCGCTTCTATCTTCGGCCTTATCGTCACTTAACATCAGGTGAGATTAAGGCGAAGTACCTCTAACTACCGGAACACAGCAATTTTTAAATTGTTGTTATGGCGTCAAACTTAGGTAAGATGGTGATAGCTTGCCAGGCGGACTTGAAATAAGCCCTACCACCAACCAAACCGAATACGAATTGTACCCCCATGGGAATCGAACCCGGGACCCCGGCGTTACACGGGTGGGCGGACCACTAAACCACAGAGGCGGTTAAAATGAAGTAAGAACTTGGACAGATTCTTTGCCAATTTGCACCAGAATTGCATCAGCATCGCACAATTCTTTGTTTTGTTATTATAGTCACGATTACGGGCGATGTAACAGATTTCTGCTACAGTTCTGTGTTGAATATTAAACTAAGTTAAAATAAAACCTTCCCTTTTAAGTTAGGATGCAATAATCCTGCTGTATATAAAATTAAAATATTCTTTGAAATTGACCCTTAATTTAATTAACTTTCAAAGGTTCTTGTTAGGTTACAAAACACTCAGGTGATAAATATAACTCACGAGATACGCAACGTGTTAATGAATTAACGCAAAATGAGAAAACCGTTTCTTCGGACCATCAAACTGAACAACTTTTACTACGAGACCAACTCTCAAATCGCAAAAAAAATCTGCTGCTTCATATGTTTTTATATTTTCGTATTAATTTTTGTATGAAACAGCTGATTTTTTTTCGCGATATTAGAGATGGTCCCATAGCAAAAGTTGTTCAGTTTGATAGTCCGAAGAAACGGTTTTCTCATTTTGCGTTAATTCATTAACACGTTGTATAAAGTAACATAAGGCACGTTAAATATCTAAGGAATTTTATGTATGGATTAAGCTGTCTGATAAGTTATTTGTTCCTCTCCTAGGAAGCTCTCCTATTAACATGATTTTGCGAAGAAAGAACGTATTTCTGGCGCCCGCAGGGCAGCTTGTGGTGAGCTGTTGGTGAGTAGTGACACCATGGGCCCGAGTGCTCTAGGGCAGGGGTGGCCAACTTGTCTAGGGCTGTGATCTACTTTAAAATTTCCGGGCCTATTGAGATCGATTTAAAGGATTTTTATTTTTGGGGTATTTTTTACTACAAAACCGTAGCACCGGCCTTCCGTACCGTTCTATTGCTACTAGCTTTGCTACCACAAGCAAAGCAATTTTTGTTATGTCTCTCGCGATCGACTGCACTGTCTCCAGAGATCGACTGGTCGATCGCGATCGACTTGTTGGCCACCCCAGGGAGGCGATTCAGGCCTTCGTCTCCGTAGCAAGGGTGGACTCTAAGGTGGCCTGGAGACTCCTGCCCCTGGCTCGCCTTTGCCAGCCGTCCAGGGGGGAGTCATTAGCGTGCGCCTGAGACGCGTGCGCCCGTAAGCAGCTGTCAACGGAATTTTGCTGCCGTTGCTCCCGCCAAGAACTCAAGGCCGCAGTCGCAGCAGCCAGCTCCCGTCAGTGGAAAAGCTCCTTCGCATGATGTCGTCCGACCGGTCTAAGATGAAGACGGCTTCCTCGAGGTTTGGAATAAAAAGCGACAGCGTCAGCGAACGAGGCAGAATCACCATAGCACCGCACCGACAGGGCCCAACTTCCTGCTGCGAGCTGCCATACCGACCACGGCCGTGTGCCTGTCCCGCCTGCACCACACCACCACCGTGCAGGACGTGATAGAGTACATCAAGAAGAAAAGCAACTTTTGTTTGAGGGTTCAGCCTCTGGAGTCGCGCCATAACACCAATTTCAAGGCGTTTATGGTGCGCATCCCGACAATAAGGCTGGACCTTTTCATGAAGGAGGACTTCTGGCCGCAGGGCGTGGTGTACAGGCGCTTCCGAGGGACATTGCCCTGTGCCCCCGATTCGACACAGAAAATAGTGTCAAATTAATTCTTTACTAACATTACCATTAAGTTATTAACTAACACAATTGTTTTATATTTTTATAAATGTTTAGTTTTAAGGTATATATCTATGGGCCTTGTTGCCTGATTATAAATAAATAAATAAAAAAAAAAAATAGAGATTTTTCTCGAAGATTGGAAGTGTAAAATGGCGTAAAGCTGGAGTCCTGCTGACTGGTGCGCTCAGCACCGGGAACTGGCGCTCCGCAGCCTCGCCTCTCTACACCCTCAGTTGGCCATACAGCATTGATCAGCAGTTGTGGCCAATTTGGGGTGCTGATCTAGCGGATGGCGAGCCACCTTCCACCATCATCGGTTCGAGTTGTGAGATGTAGGCCAGCCCAGTATTCCATTCCACTATCCTTCACCTACTAAAAAATTAAATAAAACTAAACTAAATTCTGATAGGAGATCTTAAATAAAAGCAATATGTTTTGTCAACATCGATGATTTCCTTAGAATACCAAGAAACGTACATCAGTGTCGCAACTCGCAAGCAGTTGACTAATGTTAGTTGACCTGCATTCCTCATTTAATAGCTATTGCTTGTCATACACTTTCAATATTAATACAAGTAATTGTAAACGGAGTTTGCAATTTATATTGCATTTTTGCACAACGTAATTTCAATCATGCCGTTCATTTGAATATAAGGCCATGTGCATTTTGTCTTGAATTGGAGGCTCTTAAAAATCTCAAGAAAATTGTAAGTACTTACTTAGGTACGTTTGTAAGTTACATATCTTGTCTATACTTAAAAACTAAGTTTAAAATGTCGTTATCACTACACATCTTGCATTAAAACTGCGTAATTTGGAACGCAATGTGGTTCAAGGTTGGTGTCTAACTCGAGCTTAGAAGCACGTACACAATTTGTATCTGATGATGATAAAAGAGAGATTTTTAAAATTTTAGAGTTTCTTGCAGAAATGAGCAACTATAACAACCATAAAATTGTCAACGCTGTTGATTTATTAGCAGTTAGAAAGATAAGAGTTCTTAATTTTCCTTTCTATTAGTAACTTTAAAAAGCTTCATATGAAAATGAGGCTGTAACTGTAAACATAATAGTAAGAAAAACAATAGGATTAGAAAAAAACCGGCCAAGTGCGAGTCGAACTCGCGCACGATGGGTTCCGTACCATAAAACGGCAAATAATCACGTTTGTCGTATGGGAGCCCCCCTAAATATTTATTTTATTCTGTTTTTAGTATTTGTTGTTATAGTGGCAAACATGATTTGTGAAAATTTCAACTGTCTACCTGTTGTCGTTACTAATATCGAGCAATAAACGGAAAAAAAATCACGTTTGTTGTATGGGAGCCCCCCTTAAATATTTATTTTATTCTGTTTTTAGTATTTGTTGTTATAGCGGCAACAGTAATACATCATCTGTGAAAATTTCAACTTTCTAGCTATCACGGTTCATGAGATACAGCCTGGTGACAGACAGACAGACAGACGGACAGCGGAGTCTTAGTAATAGGGTCCCGTTTTTACCCTTTGGGTACGGAACCCTAAAAATATATTTCTCGTCTGGGATTTACTCAGTAATGATCACGACGAGCGGAAATAGTATCAACCATTCACAAGCCGATCATTGGTATATGAAAACTAAACATATCGTGGAACAAATAAATGTGAAAGTCCGTTTGTTTGTTTGTTACGCCTTCACGTCTTAACTACTGAACCGAACATCATGAAATTTTGCATACACGTTGTCAGGGGTACAGACAGGGGCGTAGCTACTGGCGTATCAGCCGTATCAATTATACGGGGCCCCCGGGCCACGGGGGCCCCCAACGCTCGTAATCAAAAATTAATAAAAACTTTAAACTTTGAACTTTGAAAAAGTGTTGATAAAAAATGGGTCCAATTGCTTAAAAGATTACTTAAAGGACAACAAGTTAAATGCCTTATTTTGCGTTGTATCCCTTCAAATTCTTATGTTAAGCGAGTATTTTCCCCTAGGACGCTTAAATGATCTAATGTTAGAAAACGTTGCTCTGCTGATTAAATGATAGCAGAATTGCAAAAGACATGTCTTGTTCGGAATGAGAGGCCCGTAGTAATACAAAATATACATGGAAACATAGTCAAAATAAAAATAAAACATTAAATCAAATGTTTCTTCTTTCCCTACAGCCAGGTTAGTTCTAATTTTTTATTTACCTCTCACTTTGCTGAGCCGCCCCTTTGCTTCCATTCATTTTCAGTATTTTAATTACAAACAGCCACATACATTCAATATGTCCTTCATTTATCAGTTACCAGTCTCTATCTCTACAGTAGTTTTACTGCCAGTAAACATTTAGATAAAGGACCAAAAAATTTTTGGCGTCTCGCGCTTCGCGCTCGCCGCCGCCCTTGTTCCAACTTTTTTGTTCCTTAAGGTGGCAACCTCGTAAGGAGGTCAATGTACTTGTAAAACTGAACACCTACCAACAGAAAAAAAAAATTGAACAATTTTTTTTACCCTTCCTAAGGGCCCCCAAACAAATTTTTATACGGGGCCCCACCAAGGCACGCTACGCCCCTGGGTACAGAAAAGGACATAGGCTACCTTTCATCCAGAAAAAACGTACAGTTCCCGAGAGCTAAAAAACTGTCCACGCAGACGAACTCGCGGGCGGCCGCTAGTTATTTATAAACGCTTTTGGGGAGCTTTAGGCTTCACGGAACGGATATAGCCAAACGCCGGAAATGTTCACTTCCGAACGGCGGCGGCGCGTCACAACGAATGACAGGTGTTTAAGTATCCTTACTAATATTATACATTTATAATATTAGTAAGGAGGAAAGTCCGTTTGTTTGTTTGTTTGTTACGCCTTCACGTCCTAACTACTGAACCGATCATCATGAAATTTTGCATACACGTTGTCAAGGGTACAGAGAAGAACATACCTTTCATTCCGAAAAAATGAATTGTTCCCGTGGGATAGCAAAAAACTTTCCACGCAGACGAACTCGCGGGCGGCCGCTAGTTATTTATCAACGCTTTTGGGGAGCTATAGGCTTCACAGAACGGATATAGCCAAACGCCGGAAATGTTCACTTCCGAACGGCGGCGGTGCGTCACAACGAAAGACAGGTGTTTAAGTATTCATATAATAAATGAGGTTTTTTTAATAAGTTTCTTCTAAATCGTAATAAACCACAGAATAGAGAGAGGACAGAGTCAAGCTTAGTGCTACATGTGCTCGAGCAAAGCACACTAACGCCCGATTGCACTAAACTTAAGGATCGCCTAATATAAGTCTTTTCCTAACTACAACACGACCAAATTAAAACGGTGTCATAAACCTAGCCGTCATGTAGCTGTCATTCGCCTAGTTATCTTGGTCGAGTTGTAGATAAGAAAAGACTTAGGCGATTCTTAAGTTTAGTGCTTTTGCACCTTAGTGTCATGTCTATGTGTTTCTTATGCACTACGGGATAGTGCTTAGCCTTCACCTCACCTGATGTTAAGTGACGATAAGGCCGAAGGTGGAAGCGCACTACACCCGTAATCCTCACATCACTGAGGAACTGGCTATCTTACCTCTAACTGCCGTAACACAACTATTTTTAAACTGTTGTTATGGACTGAGATGGTGGTAGCTAGCCAGGCGGACTTGAAATTAGCTCTACCACTGACCAAACCGAGTACAAATTGTACCCCCCCTGGGAATCGAACCCGGGACCCCTGCGTCTTACACGGGTGGGCGAACCACTAGACTACAGAGGCGGCTACGCGTGCTCACCGACACGGAATCTCGGACCAATCTCAAAACGCGTTCGCGTGCGTGACGCAGTGTCGTCGGTCGGTGAAAGCTCTCTATGTGTTTGTTTGTTGCGTGCGAGTAGGTAGGTACTTAGCATGCTCGCAGACTACAGACTTTCTATCGGCCGACAGTTTAGTCGGGCTCTCCAATCGATAGAGTCTGCGGGCACGCTGAGCTTGACTTCTGTTCTCTTTATTTTTTTTCCTACAGCGAAGTTCCAATCATTCTTCTGAAAGGCGGAACAAGATGCTTCCGACTCCAGGGGCAAGGTGATCCGCTCACATGATCCATATTAGCTCGCATGAATAGACTCACTTATGATTACCATTGAACTGATAAATTACTCATAGATATATCATGTGATAAGAAAAACTCGAAGACAAAATTCAAATTTATGATTGCCATCAAACTATTTTGATTCCTTATATCATAGTTAAGAGAAATATAAACTGAATAAAAGCTTTTTGAAAATGTATTGTTTTAGTCCTTCCGTTCCACCGCCAAGATCCACTTGTGGATAGATGGATACATTTTCTCCTTGTCAATCCACCAACGTGGGGGATCCAAAAGGTAGGTTCTTATATTTTGGTTGATGATTTACGAGTAAATAGTAATCAGGGGGGTTACTCCTGACGCGATCGAAAATATCAAGATCGAGTAAACGTCAAAACGGTACTATGGAAACCATGGAAACCGTTTTCAATGTTCCAAAATATGAGATTTTTGACGCTTATTCGAACTCTCGATCCCTTCAATTCCTGTCGCGAGTAGGGGGGCAGTTTTCAAATGGTGCGGTTTTGTATTTAAAATTAGTGTGTTTTGTAGGTGCATTAGTTTTATTGAAAAGGTTAAGATTCTCGTATTAAAAGTTTAACGCTCTATTTTGCAAAAAAATAACCAAATATTCCCAGAGTAGTACTTGTCCCGGAAGCGATCAGAAGGTTATTTGAAAAGGCTATAAAATGGATGCGATGCAAGCGCGCGCGCACTGTCCGCACAGACGTCGCTGTTTATACATTGACCGTGACTTTTGAAGTAAGTGACGACTGCGTGAGACGGAACGTTTTTTGTTGTTATTCGAATTTCGAATGTGGAGTTCTTTGTTTCGGTTTTAAATTTGGAATTAGATATGCGATTGTGTTTTGTTGGTGTGATTAAAAAGGTGTTATTGTGATTCTGTGTATCTAATGGTGCATTGCAAAGTTGTGGATCTGAAATACACGGGTTAATTTTAGGTGGAATACAAACCTACGCAATTTGGGCAAGTACCTGCTTCAGCCACTAAGTCGCCATGGTAGCTATTAAAGATAAAATAGTGAGTGTTATGTTGAGTGATAAGAGTACTTGTCCAGGTTGCGAGGTCGTAGGTTCGTGTTTTGCCTGTTGACGTCAAAGCTGCTATTTTTTCGTGTGTAAATAATAGTAGTTAATAAATAGGTTCTTTTAGACTATCACATCTACCAACGTTACTCTGCTGAACGTTTATGTAGGTACATATGTTATTGAAATCACTGTTGGTGTACCTTAATAAATAAATAAAAAATAAATAAATAAAAAATCACATTTACTGTTCATTATGGTAAAATTCACCAAGATTTAAGAAAACATAGAGTACCTCGTTAGTTTTTATCCGGTCGGGGAACTAACTTAGGAACTCAGAGACGGTGGGTGAGACCGTGAAAACCCGGTTGAGTTAGTATTCTGGCTATACAACTTGTAACAAAATTAATAGCTAAACTAAAATATGGTAGATAGGGACCATCAAACTGAACAACTTTTACTATGAGACCATCTCTGAAATCGCAAAAAAAATCTGCTGTTTCGTACAAAAATTGAAACAGCAATTTTTTTTCGCGATTTTAGAGTTATGTACCATTTTCTGGTTTAGCTATTAATTCTATTACACGTTGTATATTTAATGTAAGTTTTATTTGCAATAGTCTATCAATAAATGTGCAATACATAATCCAGAAAGCGTAATATCGAAATAATTGTTTTTTCCCTCGGAATATAAAGTTTACAGAAGTCCTTAGGGTGTAGACGCGTATCACGTTTTATTTTTAAATTTCGTCGTATTTTTATTTGTTACAGCTGAAACGTTTGTGAAAAATACCTATGACAAGCAAATTTGAAATTCCACTTAAACAGATTGTCTTCGTTTTAAAAATACCTAATAATTTATTATGTTTTTATCTCTATACGGCACTAATTTAAGAATGTTGCTTCCTAAACCTAAAGTTTACATGAATAGTACCTAATGCTTTCATTCTTTAGCTAACTTCTTTGGAAAAACGCTTATTTCTTTGAAATGCGGATATGTACACTCTTAACATCATTTTAGATTAATGAGTCAATTTGTAATTACCTACCAAGTCCCTAAAACTTTATAGCCTAGGGCTTAAATAATTTACGATCTTGGTTCCTTGAGTAAACGTTATCACGTGTTATTGCGAAGATGTTGTGCAAATTATAGTTTTGTTGTCATAGGTAAACGAGTTTGTTTATGCAAATTATAGTAAACATACTGTTGTAAAATTATGTTTTAGTTTTGCACATATTTGTTAATGGTAGGTACCTACATGGTAATTAGTCAACAGTTTTGTTTATACATGTTTGTACAGTTGAAGATTTTGAAATTAGGCCGTGTAAATAGTTAAGTTGAAGGATAGAGGTAGTCTAAAAAAATCATGAGTCAATAAAATGAAGAGTTGCAATACGACTGAATTAAAAATAATTTCCTGGAAAACTTATAGACTAAGTTCATTGAAAATTACTAACGTTCGAACAATGTTAATTTCTTTCAGTTACGTCTTTAATGGGCAGTTAGCTCTGTTGCTGTTTGTGCAATCAAAGCTTAGCAGTTTTGCATTAAAAATAAAATCATTTTTTGTTGTTATTTTTATTTTATTAAGAAGCCCATGAAACTAAACAATTTTCTCCAAGAAACATGTGTCAAAATTAGCTTTAAAGTTTTGGTTATCCACTAAACTTATCTTGATTTGTAAGGATCGTTAATAGTAGATTGTTATACAAGACGCTAAAATGACCCATTGCATACGAGGTAGTTTTATTCCCGAGCTTTAGCGAGGGAATAAATAGAAACCGAGTTACAATGGGTTTTAGCGTCGTGTGTTACACTCTACTTTTCACTACGAAGGCGAGAAAATAAAATACAATATTAAATACCTAGTTTATACTTACGTAAACGAATCCACTCATTTTTCTATCCTCCACTTCATAAACTTTTCATACAGTATTTAAATAAATGATTTGTGCTTGACGGCAAAAGATTAAAATTATTTCTTTCCTATTACTTACAGTCACACAATACAATCAGTTTGGTATTAGAGAAAAATTCTAAAGATTTCGCGCCTTTTTTAATTTCTACTGTAGCAGCTAAGAAACACAATGCACGCATTCTACGATCAAACTTAAAGTCACAGAGTATAAATAAGTCTATGATTTCACCGAAGAGATCGCTGCTTTTAGTTCCATTTTCAAAAATAAAAATGAGAAACAGTATTAAGCCGAGCGAGTCTTTGTTCGTGATTATGAATAAAGACTTTTTCGTTTTAGTAGGCTCATTGGTAATAGACAAACATTAAAAAAGAAAAAACTTTATCCCCTAGGGGTAATTTTGCTATTTTATCCTGGCTCTTGTAATGACGGACTTTTAGAGCAAGAGGAGTGAATAAACTTTTTTACATATTTGGCCCTATGTTTCTTAGAGAAATTTCTTCAGTTTAATAGACTGAACATATCCTCAAAATTTGGATGGTGACTAAAAGATAAACCTGTATATTGTTTAATGCCTAATAAATCCGGCTGATAAAAATTTATAAATCGGAGCGTCTGATATAAAATATCTGGAGACCGTTTTGCTTCGAATACAAACTTACTGTAATAGACCATTATTTTCTAATACTCATAATATAATGATATGATGTTTCTCTATCATTGCAGATCAAAAAATGCGTCGCCTACTGATCGCCGCTGCAGTCTTTGCAGTAGTCAAAGCTCGACCAGGCCTGCTCTTCGCTCAACCCTTCCACCCAATAGGGATCGAATACGCCCAGACCTCAGTACCGGCAGTCAGGCCTCATCCGGCCGTCGAACTGAACGCAGAGAGTGAATCCCTCCTACCACGAGAGCTGCTGAAGTCTCACGATTTCTACGACAACCCGACTATCGCTGCTGGCTTAGCTAAGGAGTCTTGGTTCACGAATAAGGAAATGCAGGTAGTGGAAAGGGAAGCGGAGAAGATTCCGAGGGAGAGGATCTACCATATTGTTAAGAACGCCGGTTTCTTAGATAGACATTAAGATGGATTACACATACACACACACTGCCATATGCCAGTCTATAGAAAAATGCAGATGCGTTGTTGGTGTGTTTTATATCAAGCGTGATTTCAATAAAAACTAGATACTTTATACATCACGCATCATAATGATGCGTTGCATACAACGTCTATGTTATAGCAGCAGTGTGTCATAGCTCAAAGCGGAATGCATTTTTGATTTAACACTATTTTTACTTAATTAATAGATTTTCTCTACTGCAATTTTCTATAAACGTTGAAATAATAGATACTTTTGTTATTTGCGGTGGTATTTTACAGATGTAGTCAAGTCAATAATCATAATTAATAGTTAGGAAATGTAAAAATAATAAAAATGCAACGATTATTATAATAGTGACTTTATTAATTTAGTACATGCATGTTATTATAACACTTAATAAGAAACTTAACTCAATAGGTAAATTTTTGTAAATAGTATTTTACATATCGTCACCTTGTATGTATTAAGGTAAAAATAAATATTATAAGGTACATATTTTTAAAAGTAGGTCAAACTAAGTCATTATAGGGTTTGTCATCAATTAGAATAAGTAAATAAATAGGATTTTGATTCAAATGATTCATTTAAAACAGCATTAGTATGTAAAATGTAAATAAATGATAAATTATGCGTAGTTATTTTAATGTTGTATAATAAAACCGGTTTTGCTACTATATAAGTAAATATTTATTTAATCATAATTAGGTTAAAATTGTTAAAATGTTGTGATCTCGAACAATAAGTACTTTAAGTAAGTTGTTGTTCAATTATTTAAATAAAACCATGTGTGATAAAAAAAGCATTTTTATTTTTATTTTATACCATGTTTTGGACGTCACAGTCGGCACTGAATTCGGGTTTTTTGAAACTTCTTCCTCTTTTACACGTCACCCAGCATTCATGGACGGGTTTTTGGACAAAATCTAAAAAAAAAATCAACAGGGCGCTCAAAATCTACAGGGTGAAATCGCAAACAGTCGACATTTTTTTTAGATTAGACCAACTTAACCAGAGCAAGTAAAATCAGATGTTCCTACAATTTGGTCGAGTAGATATTTACGTTTTCTATGAAACGGCTGA
Source organism: Agriphila tristella (assembly GCA_928269145.1). Lineage (NCBI taxonomy): Eukaryota > Metazoa > Arthropoda > Insecta > Lepidoptera > Crambidae > Agriphila > Agriphila tristella. Next base: position 34,334,897 of record OV743435.1, on the reverse strand, counting down.
TTATTTTTTTGCTCTGATTAAGTTGGTCCCATATACAAAGTTGTTCAGTTTGATGGTCTAAGGTCTCAGCCACACCACAGAATTTGTCGACTTGATGATCTTTTGAACCATTATGTAGAATGAATATATCAATAATAGTAGATTGTACAACAAGTGCATAAAATGGGTTTTATGTACGAGTTATACACTCTGCTTTTTACTTCGATTGTGAGGAAATTAAACAACAATAATGTAAAAATAAAAAAAAATCTTGCATTTTAGTGACAAATTATATATTATTTTTGGAATGTCCTTATCAAGGCCTTTCATTTGATACCCATATTCAAAAATTTAAAAAAATATATTTTTCTTAATTTTTTGTGACAAAATAATATATATTTTTGGAATGTGCTCATCAAGGCCTTTCATTTGATACCCATATTCAAAAATTAAAAAAAAAAAAAAACATGGTCTTTCAATAAAATTGATACCTACGGCGCGGTTTCGGACGTTACGGTGTCGCCATATTGTTTACATAGACAACATTCAACGCCGCTATATTACGGCCGTAATATGACGGCACCGTCATCCTAGGAAACCCTAGCTTAAGCCACTGCGCCATCGAGTTCCTCAAGGTATAAACTTATTCTTCGTTTATTTGTACGTCATAATGTTTGCCTACCTTTCTTACTATCACAGTTGAACTCATGCATGTCGCAGCTGTCGATGAAGGTCCTCATCTCGCCGCAGGAGTCGATTCCGCACATCGGCACTTGGTCGTGCCGACAGATGTCAGCTATGTTGCATTCTTCTGTCAGCTGTAGAATGTAACTAATTTGGTAGGTACCTACTTTTGTTGAAAAAAAGATGGCGGCCAGTAAGTGTATATCCGACAGTTACTGAAAATTTTGGCCAGTTACTTACTGTACCTACTTTTTGGGTACTTTTTGAATAATAACACATACCTAATTTATGAATTTTTGGTCCTGTTATGTAATCTGCATAATATAAGCTACACAATCATATAAAAAGTATTTAATCGAGTATTTGGAATCCGACATGATACCCCTCTAAAGTGAAAAAAGGCCAAGTGCTTAAATGTCCAGTTATTGTCTGTTACACTACACCCTACTTTACATTTTTTAACAAAAATAATCAAAATAGTGACGTCACATTTCACTATAATTGTTCTAACAATTATAAAAAATATAAACATTGTTCTAACAAAACAATGTTTCAACAATAATGTTTCAACAACAACATTTTTTTGAAATTTTGTATATCCATACGATTATTAGAATCCTCTAATAATCAACACTATTTTGTCACTGGAGCATTTTGATTATTAGCGTCTAAGGCTCGTATTACAGAATCAAACTCAAACTCAAATCTCTGCTTGAGTACAGTTAGACAGGGATGGCGCTATATGCGATGAATAGCACCATCCCTTTCTAACTGTACTCAAGCAGCAAGCAGTGCTTGAGTCTCGTCCTATAATACGGACCTTAGAAATCACAGTAAAATTCGTCAAATCGAGCCGAAATTTCGCGTAGGGGTTTTATATTGCTTCTATTTTATCCAAACAAAACGATTACAAACATCATGCTGATTTAATTTATAAATTTTAGATGGAAATATTCTCTATTAAAAAAGTTTTGTCAAAAGTTCCTTAATTATTTGTTTCTATGATTCTTTAATCAGTATTGGCATCGTAGTAACATGTAACTGTACTTACTTTAGCAGCTTTAAATCGAATACTTACTTTAGCACTGTCCACGTGAGCGTAGCAATAACTTATCGAGTTCAGTATAAAAATAAACATAAAAATGTACATTTCAACATACTACTTATGTTGTAATGGAAATAAACTGTGGCGTCTGTTACCAATAGGTAGTACTTCCATTTCAAAGCGTAATAAAACGGAAAAAGTATTAAAGTTCAAGAATGCATTACTCTTGGTACCACTCACATTGTTTATGATCAACCTTCTGTGATATATAATTGTTATAGCTTGATTTATGTTTCATAAAATGACCGAGCCGCCATACATGAAAGGTTGAGCAATATAGATTAAATAAACAAATGCTTTTGGGAATATCGTTGACTATGACAGACAAGATCAATGAAAACATTCCTCTAAGCTTAATACCTACCGGCTAATCAAGCACTATATTTATCGATCTTTTTTTGTAGGGAAAGTAGGCAAATTGAAAATGTAAAAGTCTTATTTATTTTTTGTAGAGAGCTTTCAAATATGAAAAAACATCGAATCGAAAGTGTTAAAGATTTCCTTGTCATTGAGTTCGTGGCAAACGGTCGTAGAAAAGATAGTGCCTAGCGTGGCTACAAAAAGCTTGGCATAAAGGGATCTCCCTAGTTTCCTTATTGACTTTCCACATTTTTCCATAGCTCTTTCTTCGCTTATTTTCGCCACATAGAAACATCGTTCGCTAGAATGAGCACATTCAGCGACCGAAAAGCGCGAAAGCGGCCGGCCAATCGGTTTTCCCGCTCTAGTGAACCAAGTATCTTTGTGACGAAAATAAGATAGCATGAGAAAATGCGCATAATGCGATACAAATAAAGCTAAGCCCTAATGCATTAACTATAAAAACTTATCTACTTATGAAACTAATCATAGTAGAGTTGTTTAACTGTACGCTCAGGGACCTCTAGATCAAGTTTATTTTTGAACTACCCTGAATGATATATAGTGTAATATGTTCTTGATGGTACCTAGTCCAAATAAAGAAATTAAATACATGTAATAGTTTAGATGTGCATAAAGAGGTGTTTAAAATTAATTGTCATTTATCTGCTCTTTTGATATTGGTAAGTTGATATTAAAGCCACCACTATTAATAAGACTCAAATATTACTTTGGCTTTGTTATAAAAAGTAAGTAGGTAGTCCCATAAAGCCGTGCTAGTATCCGTTAAAAGTGTTTATTTAACAGCCCCATTAAATTAATGGGATATACTTGCCACATCATGGGAATTGATAGTTATGGAACTTCTTAATGTGTTTCATACAAAAAATAAAAAAATATTAAAAAGGCGAAAAGATTTGGAGAAGAAAACAAGACCATTACCATCTGATGATGAGTTGATTTTTTTCTAGTATATTTGAATTTACTTTTTACGTAAAGTAATAATAAACGTAAAGTACCTAATCTACCAAATAATACATCCTACTATAATAATAATAAATATTTTTTAGTTTATGTTTAAAGACAAATTCTTAAAATGTTTTAAGTGCTATGTTGTTGTTAGCTTTTGTCACATTAGTAAAGTAATGAGTATCACATAATTAGCCCGTGGATGATGGTGTGGGCTTCACAATAAGCAAAATTCAGCTAAATGTTTAGATCATAAGTCACATTGTGAACGCTGTTTATTATCCCAAATAAATAAAAAAAAAAGTGCTTATTCACATTTATTAAAAATAAAAACTTGAATTAAAACGCCTGTTGGATCAAAGTCTGTTGTTTGCCTTCACGTTGATATTGCAGTCGGTTCTGAACTCCGGCTTCTTGAAGGATCTACCTCGTTTGCAAGTCACCCAACACTCGTGGATTGGACGATGTCTAAAATCTAAGTAACAATAAAAATTAAACAAAGAATGTATCAGTACCTTATGTTTTCATACGGACTGGACTTGAGGTAGAGCAACAGTCTTACTACGACTAATACTGTGGTAGAGCTTAGCGCTCTCTGAAATTATTGGAACTGCCTGGATAGGTAAAGCTTCATCTTCCACAAGACCACTTTGGAAATATATTACTTTTGCTGGTTTTTTGGTGATTGCTAGTTTTTTTTGGCATTATAAAGAGTTGTCAGAACTCTGTGGCACACACAATCGTGTAGCGCATTTGTCTTGTTCGCCCAATTAGGTATTCATCTTTTTTAAGCTCTATCCTACACTTAGTATGTTTTGTTTGTCCAGGAAATAAACCAATGAAACTTGTTTTATCGTTATGGTGGGCTTCCATGGTACACCCACCTTGTATCAAATACACCCTCGTCATATCGACGGTAAAAGGGAGTTTATGTATTTTGCTAGCCTTTTTTCGTGCCAATATGTCAATAATAAAACAAATTATTCAAGCCACTTCACATGGTTATGTTTTGGCAAATACACCAACATGAACAGCCATTGAAGTGCCATTAATATAGGTAGAGGTAAGGGGTAATATGGTGGATCGAATGTTTTTTCTCACAGTTTTACGTTTAGCTTTTGTTTCTCACTCCTGAAAAGTGGACCTGACTGTGAAGCAAAGATTAATAAATAGTTTGACGTCTGTAGCACACCTTCGCCACGAAACAGTACTAGCGAGACCGCGGTAGTTCCGTCATAGTCCCGCCATGAATTTGTCTTCTATCGACGACAATATATGAGGATCACATCTACGTAGCAGTTTCGCGTCCTCCTTACTTTCGCGGGTGCCAACGTTTGAGCCGATCGGGCGGAATCGCTACGCATTAGAACAGGCTGTTCGGTTTTTTTTCGCTTGTCGTAGTCATGGCGGAACCTACTGCGGTATTTCGCGGCGGAGGAGTGCTACAGGCGTGTTTATCCTTTTGTTATTGTTAATTGTTAACCTTTTTTACTGTCGCAATTGAACTCATGCATGTCGCACGTGTCTATGAAGGTGCGCATCTCGCCGCAAGAGTCGATCCCGCACATGGGCACCTTGTCGTGTACGCACAAGTCTGCTATCTTACATTCTTCTTCGTTCTGCAATTGTGGTTACAAAAGTGACGTTGTCATTATATTTTGCTTACATTCTATACCTACTACATAAGTCCATTATGGAAGTATTCACCTCTCAAGCTTACGCGCTCACTAGACATGAAATAAAACGCTTTTTAACGGATACTAGCGCGGTTTTATTGAAAGTACTTAGGTAATTAGTAGTATTTGGTTTGATTTTTGATTTTCTCGACGTTTCGGCACCTTGCAGCAAAATATAAAAATCAAACCAAATACTATAACGAATTACCTAAGTACTTTCAATAAAACCGCGCCATTATGGAAGATTTAGTAGTGGCATTTACTAATACTGTACTATGCTGAAAAAGGGGGGGGGGGGGGTCACTTAAATGCATAACTATATGTAAAAGGTGTAAGGTAGTAAGGTAATTACTCTGTTACACATCGGATAGCGGCGAAATGTTGGATTCTCTACAAGTCTACAACCAGCATTGTTTACCAGTTTTTGTTTTAGTTTGGTCGCGTTTATTTATTATTTATCTTATCAAATTATTATAGAGTGACGTACCTTTATCGCTTCACTGTGTGCATTCACAAACGCAACTAAGTACGCTAGAATAGCTGTAAAAAGTTAAAATTATTATTTTAAATTTTTATAAGCACCTACTTAATAGACTTATTGATTACTTGACAAATATAGGTACATTTTCTTAATGTTTCTTGTGAGTGAAATTTTGGTCACTAAGCCAAAGTGACCAACATTTCACTCATTAGGCTACTTTAGTTTGACTTTTTTCTAAAGAACTCTACCAAATGAAAACTACTTTTCGTCTTTATAGCTCAATTATTAAAAATACAACAAATTGAGTGAATTTCCTAAACTTTTCACAGATTACAGCGCGCGTAATCCAGGTGTTTTATTTTAGAATTATTTCGTTTGGATTTATTGGTTTTTGATTTCCCGACGTTTCGACACCTTTCCAGGGGCCGTGGTCACGGGAAAACTTTTCTTAAATAATTGATTAAGTCCAATATAAACATACCAATAGTTATCATATGCTTCATAGTACAGCATATTTCATATTTCCTTTTTATTTCTTCCAATATTACAGTATCGTATTCAGAATTCAATTGGTTAAAGTAACAAGAACAAGAAAAAGCAAATATTTTACTCGACTACTTTATTCGATACCAATCACGTATTGCTATGATTTTGTTTTATTGTTTATGGAAATACCATTACTTCCTTTATAATGTAGGTATTGAATTTTTCTGAAATCAAATTACCTACATGGGATTGCCTGCGGTTTTTCCTTATTTTCTTCTGGTTTTTTATTTTTATTATTTAAAGTACCTAAGTGACGATAATATTTTTTAAAATAGCCAATCCTAAAATGGGTTTATAGTAATTTTGTTGTATAGGTATTTTCACATAGAGCTATAATAATTATATATAAACTAGCATCCGCCCGCGACTTCATCTGCGAGGAATTTTTTTTGCTTCCCTCGGGAGCAATACTTTTTTCTGGTTGAAAGGTATATGGCCCTCTGTACCCTTAAAATGTGTATGTAAAATTTCATGATGATCGGTTCAGTAGTTAGGACGTGAAAGCGTAACAAACAAACAAAGAAACGGACTTTTGTATTTAAAATATTAACTAGTACGTCTGGAACGGGTGGTAGGAAAATATGGACGATTCAAAAGTGCTGAATTATTAAGTTTATTTCAATAAAGACACTTTGACTTTGAGTAAGAAAAATGGAAACAACTGAAAAAGTTAATGTGAAGTTTATAACGACCTAATTAATGAGTTTATGGCGTGAAAAAATTCGAAATCGTAGATAGTGCAATTAGGTTCATAAAACCAGTCAACTTCTGCCATAATTCAATCAGTGCTCTGCCTTCTATAAATCATATTCAACTTTCATGGAACTATGGCGAAAGAAAAAAATTGATCGTTGAATGAAAATAATCCAAAAAATATTAGACATGCTTGATACTTATATGTATTAAAATATTAATAAGGAAATGATAATATGTATAAGACCCAATAGTTGCAGTTTAGAAATATGACTGAGCGAGCTCGAAGCGTCTCCGTGTCAGCTTGGGCAAAAATGCTTTCGTATGTCTGTCCCGCTGTCCGTCTGTTCTCTTCCTCAGATCGCATTTATCAACCAATTCTCGTAAAATTTTGTGATCACGTTCGATTATTATATATTCTTTTGTTGATTCAGTTTTTCGATTTTTTCAAAATGGCGGAGATATGGGGAAAAAACTATAGTAGGGCCACTTTAATAGGCCACATTTGACATATGTCAGTCCATAGTGTAATTTGTCAAAATAAATCGTAAATTTGCTTTATTTCCTGATTATTATAATAATTATGTATTATGAACTGAAAAAAGTTAAGCAATTAATGCCTTTGAATAAATAAATATTGTGTCCCCACCGTTAAAAGGTTACGTTGTTGAGTTTTCATGAACTGTCAAATGTGACCTATTAAAGTGGCCCTACCTTAATTTCAGCCATTTCGAGAAATTATCAAAAATGTCATAAAAGAGCCACTAGTAATAGTAATAATAATTTTAAAGTTGATAATAGTAATATTTGACAAAAAATACTTAATCACACAGATTAAGATTAATATACATAATATTGATACCACAGATTTTTGTTTACCATGTATTCGAACTGCCCTTTAAGATGTTAACACTACCTACATTTGACGAAGTTATCATGAAGCTTGTATTTTGAAATAAACTGACACTGTCTTATACAGAGATGTTTCACAAAACTGGAGTGCAAGACTGTTCTAACAAAACCTGGTTTAATCCTTGTAAACCAATCACAATGCACCTTTTTATCCTTAAACGGTGGGACTAAACGTTAAACTGTCACTCTGAATACGATTTGCGCTAAAATGGCGTTAGTCTGCAGTCTAACGCCATGTTAACTTTGGCCCTAGTTTAACGAACGCACTCTGAATAAGACGGACAAAGTTTAAGCTTAAAATTAACATGTCTGAGAATTTAAAACTTTATAGCGATTCAGTTAAATTCTGATAGTAAATGCAAACACATTTGGCATTCTGTAATCATTATGATTAAACGCTGACCTTTACTTGATGTAGGTACAGTTAGCGTGGGAGAGACGGATCGGTTCTATTAAAATCAACCTAAGCTAAGTAATAAGATACCGTACCTAATTACCAGAACGAGGATTAAGTAATTAAAATTGAAAAGTAATTAGCTAGGTATGTTTTTTATTCCTTATGGTCTTTTGGGCCAATTCATAGTTATTTAATATTGTTGGTTTAACTCTTATAGTATCCTTTTCATTAACAATTTTAACGATATTTTCATTCGAGTAAGTAATAGATATTAGGATATTGATAGCAAAACCTTTTATTTATTTTAAACAAAGTTATACTTATCGATTCTAAATAAAGAGGTGAGAAGTTATTTCGTCAGATGTTTTATTTTAGCAAATTCATCGAGTACCTACAGGTAGATTTTTTATTACATATGTGAATTACCTACATTCGTCATATTTTCTCCATAATGCCCTTAAACCAGGCGTATGGCAAAGTAAATAACGCATTAATAGCTTATTTAAATTATGCAGTAGTTTGTAATTACGTAGGTACGTCATACAAGTCACATCATAATATTACCTTTAGATTTAGTACCTACCTATAATATAAATTTTAATGTGGAGATTGTAGTAGATATAATAAAATAAAATAAGATCTAACACTACAACACAACACCTTGAAAAAGAAATTTGTAAAATATATAACATCTAAAAAATATTATAGCTACTTTTATTGTTACATATTTTACTCGAAGCGGATGGAAGCTATTTAGATAGATGTACTAGTACTTATCGAGAACAGAAAGTTTCGATGTAAAACAGTCGCGTCGTACAATTATTTTCAGACACTCGATCAATAGACACACTTTCTTTAATAACAAAATAATATGTATTTTTTATATTATGACAAATAAAAAATCTAAAAGTATCAAGTCCATTAATATGCGGTACTCAATTACGAGGTTATAAGTAGCTGAAGCCTCACATCCATACTAGAGGCAGCGTCCTGATTCAAGAGAGCTTCACCATGGAGATCCTATACCTCGGTGAGCATTCGATAATCAGCTTTCGATTATAGGAAATAAGATACAAAATAGGGATATCAATCTGGAAGAAAAAGGTAGCTACTTGTGAGGTTATTGACACTGCTTAGACTGAGGGAGATACGAGTGCAATTTATATAGCCCATGGTATTGAGGTACTGGTATCATGATAGGATAGGATTAAAAAGCTCTTTAAAAAAAGCAAAACCTCCTTCAAAAATCTTAAAAAAACAGCTCTATAAAAAGCAAGAAATAATGTTCAAATCGATTAATTAAAACACGTCTATTGGAGTCGGGTGGAGCTGAAAGTATTTTTTTTACTTATTGTATTGTTTATATTCTAAAATCCCCACCCGACTTCAATAGACGTGTTTTAATTAATCGATTTGAACATTATTTCTTGCTATTTATAGAGCTGTTTTTTAAGATTTTTGAAGGAGGTTTTGCTTTTTTTAAAAAGCTTTTTTATTTTAAACTTTTTGTGGTAGGTATGTAAGCGAATATTTTATAAAATCAAACGTTATAATGTTTCACATTTTTCAATGATAGGTATACCCCGAGTAACTCAATTTCCACAGGAGTTCCGTTGGGCCTTCGCAGTTCAACTCTAGTCCAGAACGTCCTTGACAATAGATAGGTCCTTAACTTATTTTTGTAGCAGTTCGCAGTTCAACACTGTAGGTACAGTTCCTATTTGATTTTGAGGAGTTCCCTCGTTTATCTTTAAAATTCAAACCAATACCAATGAAATTAATATGGTATCATCTTTAAGATGTCTTCTTTCAAACAAAAAAATAATCATCTAAATCAGTTCATAAACAAAAAGTAATGGTTGAAAATCCGTTTGAATTCATATAAAATGGTAACGAAAACGACAGTATTTTCAAGATTACTCAAAAACTACTGAAGATTTCAAAATTTCAAAAAATGGGACCAACTTGGGTACAAACCTCATGTTATAACGTTTGAATCATTTCAATCGGTTCAGACATCTTCGAGTAATAGTTGTACATACATAGTAAAAAAAAAAAAAAATCGACGATAACCTCCTCCTTTTAAAATTTTTGAAGTCGGTTAATAAGATGAAAATCGGTGATCTAAGTTTCAAATTAAGTAACCGTAATTCTTAAATTAATCAACCATTGTTTCAGTGTGGGCTTTAATCCTTCTGCACTCTGTCGAAGTCAAATTATCACCAATAGATTTATTTGAAGAAACGGCTTCTTCAGTTAATACCAAGGTGAGTTATTTTATTATGAAATCATAATCAAAATGGGAATCTAGCATATACATGGTGCATGGTGTAACCACTCTCCAAATTTTAAGGATGTGTTCAGTCCATGAAACTGAACAACTTCCTTCATGAAACATGTGTCGAAATACGCCAAAAAATTTTGGTCACCCCATACTAAACTGATCACGCGATCTCTTTGATTTGTATGAAAAGTCATTTTTTTACATATTTGACCCTATGTTTCTTAGAGAAAGTAGTTCAGTTTCATGGACTGAACATATCCTTAAAATTTGGAGAGTGGTTACAAATGCACCCTGTATATACGCAAATAACTTTGAATCTAAATTCAACATAACTATTTTTTTATTAGAAACTACAAAAGCGAGAAATTTCAAAACGGAAACTTATAGAGGAGTTCATTGAAGAGAAATTGGTACAACAAAGTCAAGCGTTGGAGCACATAATAAAAATTGTCACGAAAAACGAAGAGATGACGGAGAAATTGGTTGAAAACTTAAGTAAGACAGCCGAAGAGCCTAAGCTACCACATAAAGTCGAGGTACATAAAACTAGACGTAACAGTGATGACGAAGTGGAAGACCCGTTTGATAAAATTAGTAAAACATTACCAAGATACGGTACCCTTTTAAAAGACGTTATAATGCAAAAAATACGAACCCAACAAGATCCCATCCCTTTGATAGAAAATGTTAAGCCTGTGTCTAAAAATTTACGGCAGGCTGTAGTGGCGCAACATAAACAGAGGATTTAACCTGAATGATAACTATATATTTGGTAAATAAGTTTTCATTTTATAGAAACTTATTAAAAATAAAAAAAATCTTAATTGGCTTCTTACTTACTAACTTACTATTGTGGCAATAGAGCACGCCATTCCTTCCTATTTAGTGCCAGCTCTGACCAATTTGTGGCTTCTAACTCGGCGAGATCTTTGGTGACCTGACCCCCTAGCCAAAGTAACATTTGCAAATTTTCGCTATCGCTTCGCTTCGAAACATGTATGGATTTGACGTTTTTAAATTCGATAGTTAACGAAACCTTATGTCAATCCCATACATGTTTCGAAAGCGAAGCGATAACGAAGATTTGCCGATGTTACTTTGGCTAGGCCCTCAGATCTGCCCAGCGATATCTGGGTCTGCCTATCGGGCGGCGCCCCGTGGGGACTCCCATGTACGCTCTTTTCACCGCTCGATCCTTCTCGCTCGATAATTGGCTTCTGGCTTACTATTTCTTTAACTAATTAAACGTCGTATCTATTAGTTCTTTACTTCTTCAATATCATAACTTTGTCACTACAAAATGCTTGTAACATTGAAAATCAGAATCAAGAAAAGTTTTATCGACTAAATGAAACTTAAATCTACTTGAACAACTTTAAAGTTTAAACAGTTTTCGCAACTAAAGCATTATAACACCTTTCACTAAGAAGGGGTATCGAGAAAATCTCTAAAAGTTTCTGTTACATAATTATAAACTCATTGTTGCTACAATTAAAGTATAAATTAAAAATGTTGTTTTATTTAATCCTTTTCAGTTTACCAGACGGTCTTTTAATGATAAAAATAACAAACAAATAGCTACAGAGAAGAAAATAAATACGTGGTGTTCCATTGGGCTACTTTGTACTGATTCCCATGACCCTGTATGCGCATACGACGAAAAATTTGGCTACGGGAAGTTTGAAGATATATGCCATATGGTGCGTGTAAACTGTTACTGGAAGTACGGTAAGATATTATTTTAATTTTGTTATCAATTTATTACCGTTTAATTTTTTTTAAGTTACCATCAATGCCCGCGTGGCCGCGTGCGGCCGGACAACAATAAAAATCTTTTGTGTCTCATTTTCTGGGCGTTGAAATGTATCTCGGTAATATTGGATTTCACAGTGGAGATACAAATTCAATTCTCCACAAACTAGAGAAAATGAAATAATTTTAAATTATTTAATTTTCTAAAGTTTGTTTTTCAAAATAGTTTTTCCTGCGTTTGATGATATTAATGAAAATATTTGTTTCAGATTTCTCGCTAGTACCTAACTGCAAGCCATATGTGTGAATATTGTAGAGTCAAAAATAAATATTCAGCGACATAAAAAAGCGAGTGACATAAAAATAAACTACTAGGTTTTTTCTGTCAGTTTTTGATATTTAGGTGGAAGTGTTTATGAGTAAACATTGATAGTCAAATTATCGTGATTTTATTTTAAACCATTAAAAATACAAAAAAAATGTTTTTTTTAATTAGTTACTAATGCCATTAAAAACAAAAGAAAATTAGGATTGAAACACTTTAATATATAAATCAATTAAAATTACTTACTAGTAAAAATGATTGAAAAATAGTATTCTTATATTTTTCTATCCCAGTCCAACCCCTAGCTCCTTAGGGTTAGGACAGATATCCTCTTCTTCCTTGACGTGCCTGAAAACTAAATAATATATTTGTTCATTTTTTTGAATTTCAAAAATAAACATATTTTTAGGAAAGGACAGGATCTTTTATAGAAAAATATATACTATTCAAACTATTATCGCCAGTGGCGTGCACTCCATACATGCAAATAAGCACTGCATACCCTGTGTAGTCCCATAAATAATATGACCCTAATTCCCGACCCTATTATTTGTAAACAACTTATAATTAAAAAGTTATGTATGACCCATCATCGTGCACAGCACCGTGTCTATTAGTTTAAGCGCCATCTATTTGTGTTTTTTTGAAACTAACTTCACACAAGATCCAACGATCGGCCGGGCGACAGAGGCGCCAATTATTTACCGCGTGTCCATAAGCAGTACTACGGCCTGCTTCTTTTTCATAGAACGAATCTCGTGTAGTACCATAGCCTATAGAAGGCTATGGTAGTACACATCAAAAGTGTGCCTGTGTGCGTGAAAATGTATGCGCGTGTTTAGGTTTTGGAGGCACTGCTTATTTGCAACCCGACCGCGTCATGATTGCATTGCAGAGAGTAGCGTTTTTTAGTTTGCCCTTGCAGTTGCAGTTAGTTTTGCTTTGTTTTGATTGTTTTTCTTGGCGCAAGTAATTGACTATTTTAAGTAATAAAGTAAAGTAAGTAATTATTTCGTAAATTTAATGTGAAAAATTCAATAATTTACATGCGAGACCTATGCTGCCAAAGTTTGTTTAAATAAATTAAAATTTGCCGCTTTATCGAGGTTATCTTTTGAGGATAAAGTTTAATTAAATTGATTGCAAAGGGAAGATGCGTTGGGTTGGGTTTAAAAAAATGGTAGTTAAGTTATGAATGCCCCTCGTTTTTTTCATTAAAAAGATTTATTATAATTAATTATAACTGGCTAACAGCTTGTGTACGTACCTACACACAAATCAATTGTATTGTTTTCTATGCATTTTGTTTCCAATCAAGATTATCAAGATGATAAAAATGTTTGGATTTCGTTCAGTATAGGTTGGTAGGTACATACCGAAACAGTGATAAAATTGGTAAGTTTTTTATTCGTGCCTACCCTGTCTAAAATCTCTGTGCACGCCCCTGATTATCGCATTATTTCTTTACTGAAATTAGCTCACAGACAGAAGATGTATTTTGGTAGAGATTGATTTGGTAGGTTTGATGTGGTTAATTTTCGATTTTCTTTGTGACGAAAAGTGCTAAATGTAAAAATGCGAAGCCGGGTGATTCAATATAAGTAGGAACCTTAATTATATCAGCCCCCCTACTCAAATGGCTAACTTTATATTTGAACTTTAAAATTACTTGTTGTAGACTTATCGATTCTATAAAATACGAAATTAAATAAACATTGATTTAACTTAAAATTGAATATTTATTATTGGCGACGATGCCAGAGATCTGGGACCCTATTTTTGAATCGCTCGTCTGGCGTCAAGCGCTCGTTTCTACTGATTTTCGTTCGACAAATCAACTCAAATGTATGAGATGTCGAACGAAAATCAGTAGAAACGAGCGCTCGACGCCAGACGAGCGATTCAAAAATAGGGCCCCTGGTCTCAGACAGAGCGCCTCGGACATGCGAGAGTTCGCTCAGGGCGATCGAGTACAGGCCCGGGACTACACGATCTCAGGGCCAAGGTGGCAGTTCGGGGTAATCACCCAGCGGCTTGGTCGCGTACACTACCAAGTCCGGACTGACGACGGCCGAACCTGGATCCGTCACCTGGACCAGCTCCTGTCGGCTCTCCTAGTCGAGGAAATCGCGGGGGAGACGTGACATATACCTGACACCGGACAGTTGCTTAGATACCGTTTAGTTATTGAATTACCTAATGGAAATAAACATTGATTTAACTTAAAATTGAATATTTATTAGATAGAATATCTGTGATTTACATAAGCTTGCGAAATGTGACTTGATCGTCTAATTTTGCTTATTTTTAAGCTTTAAGTAAGCGAACGAATAGAATTTTGGCCATTTGAGCAGCAAAAGTATAAAGTTACTTGTTACTTTCAAAATAGTTTATAGTTTCAATCTTTAAATAGTTCAATCTGTATTTCTATATAGATGTAACTATTTCATAGTTTTCAATCAACTTATCCAGGATAGGGTTCCCATATCTAATTACAGTTTGAAATTCAGCAGCTACAGTACCTAATTAATTCAGTAATTATGATTTCGCTACCAACAGAAGTTTTGCAAGTAGGACGACGGAGCATTGAAATTCATAGCTAACTAATTATGTTAGCTAGGAACTTTCAACGGCAATATTTAGTTTAGCTTTAGATTTTTAAAAGTTTCATCAACAGAAACCGTACAATATCACATTATTGTCATTTTTATGAAAGCTATGTAGTAATATTATTTGTACTTTTTGTATTAAAATAATATAAAGATTATTATTTTGTTTGAATCCTTTTTGCGGAGTCTCCAAATGAACTTATTTATGTAAGTATCTAATACCTATATAAAATCGTTAAACCAGAACGAGACAAAAAGCAAGATGGCGCTCTACGAAACTTTTTTGACACGTTTCTCTTAAACGGCACAATATTTCTCGGGAATTTGTGTGTAATTCGATTCCTTGATGCCGGGAATCGCGAAAAACCCAAGAAAATATGACATTGGGTGTATAAATTTTGAATTATAAGCAATATAAAATCGCAAATTTTCGTAATAATATAAGTAATATAATTTTCACAGGGTTGCTTAGTTACCACTGATTGACTTATTTTATAACCTGTTGATTTTCTCTGATTGTCATCTCAATTGTCATGTGATTGTCATTACAGCAAGCAAAATTATTATTTTAATAATATAAAATATGAGAGAGAAATCACGTTTTTATTTCGTCGATTAAATATTGCCATCAGTGTCAATTAAAATTTAATAATTTCAACTGTGTATAAATACGATAAGAAGTTACGATGCGCAAATTGTCGGCGAAAGCGCTATGAACTGTTTCGGCAATTTGTTTGGCAAGGTTTCGTGAATATCTGCGTCCAAATGGGGAATTGGATTCCGTTCGCTCAGAATTTATACCAAGGAAGCTGCTTAGATTATTGAGACATATCAATAATCTAAGGGAAGCTGCAAGGAAGCCTGTGCTACGCTGCAACCGTATGGTACCGATGCTCCTCAGTTTTTATTGTAAAAAGAGCTTCGCTCAGTACACAGAGAACGGCGCTTATTTTATTGACGAAAGCTTATAGGACGTGTAGTTCCACGGCGTTACCTGTGCTTGCTAGAGTTTTCCTTGCTGAACTTGAGATTTTTCGCGCGGGACCATTATTGCGGAGGAGGGGAGCCTCCTGGCTCCCAGGGAGTGCCGAGTACTAAGAAGAACTATTAGAGAGGAAACCGTCGCTTTTTGGCAGAGATGGGACTAGAGTAAAGGCGGATGCGAACTCTATAGATTAATTCTCGATATCGCAGTGAGGCTCTCCGAAGATTGAACTAGGTTCCATCGTCTCTCAACTTCTGACCGGACATGGGTGTATCACGCAGCGATTTCGGAAGTGTGACACCGGAATAACCAAGCTAGCCAAGATCACCCACTGTGAGATTGTTTGCTGTACGACGAAGCTAAACGCATTATGCTGAATTAGACCAAGACCCAGAAACTGGACCCGTTAATAACCAGAACCCCATCTGTTGCCGTGAAAACTTGCACGAGTTCGCGCGCATCTGGCACACCATCAGAATCGTATGAATAGGTCTGAATTATTTTAGAGATTAGCGCGACGCGATGTACCGTTTTGTGGATCCAGATAAGCGTAGATCCAGATGGGGGAGAGTTAAGAGATAGCTAAAAAGGAAGGACGGAAACAGAATTTGTAGGGAGTTATAAAAGTGCAAACGGGGAAAGCACTCTCCCAAGATTTAGTCCGTATACACCGAGAAGGTAGGAAGGACCAAGGCTTGGTGGAGAATTGCGTCTATGGTAGAGGTCATGTACTGTAGGTCCTAAACTGTTCATTTTCTGTAAATTTTTTTTCTTTATTTCTCTGTCAATTAATTGTTACTAATAATCTCTAAATACTATGTTACTATTCTGTAACTAACCTGTACATTATTTATTATGTAAATAACAATTTATGCATTTAAATCTTTTCAGAGCATAAACAGTTTAACTATTTAGTGATATCACTGTGGTTTTGTAAAAATAAATTGTTTGTCATAGTATAGTTTCGTCCACGCGGGCGGAGCCGCAGGCAGACTCTAGTGTACCTATATTTATTATTGATTATTCTGTGGCATATTTCAATTTAATATTCTACTTTGCCTTAAAAAATAAAGCCGATTTTTATAATTCAGATTTATAAAAGTCGGCTTTTATCAGAATATAATTTTCAGAATAAATGTGTTATTTTCTTTGTCTTTAAGTAATTAGTATGTATTTATTATCTCTCAAAAATTATATAAAAGTTGATATCTATTCCTTTTATTTGAACAAAGTAACTATATTTCTTTCTCAATCTTAAATATTTAATTGCTTTTCGTCCTCTTTGTAGAGCCGCCCACTCAAAATAAAATATTCTTGTCTGACTGACAAGAAATAAAGCAAATATTTTCAATTAACACTGATCAAAGTTGAATTTATTAAACACTATAGAATTTTTTGTTTCTTTAAGCTAGGGTTTCCTAGGATGACGGTGCCGTCATATTACGGCCGTAATATAGCGGCGTTGAGTGTTGTCTATGTAACCAATATGGCGACACCTTACGTCAGAAGCCGCGCCGTATTGTTTACATAGACAACGTTCTACGCCGCTAAATGACGGCCGTAATATGACGGCACCGTCATCCTATAGGAAACCCTAGCTTTACGAGTGCACGACTGTAGTGCGGGCGGTGCGGTGCAGTAGGTACGAGTTAACGTTTTAGTTAGTAGTTTTTATGACCTGATTTTCAGGCAATATTCAGAAGTTTAGGAGCGCCACTGCGTCTCGTCATTGGCGTGTTTTTTACTTTTGTATGAAAGTACAAAACGTGTTAGTACAGCTCTTCATTCACGATTTACGCGATGGACGTTATAATATATTAGGGATCGCCCTAATAGAACGCGACTACGCGATCATCGCAAGTTCGCGCGAATTTTAGTCGTACGAATCTGCGATCAAACATACTGATGTCAAATAGGTGTCCTAATTGGCATTTGCGCGATAATCGCGTCGCGTCATCGGTGATGGTCGCAACGCAACGATCATCGCGTGAATTATCACGCGATGATCGTTGCGTTGTATTTAGGATACACATTTCTTGTCATTGCGCGAACACGCGACGGTCGCGTTGCTTACTCGCTCTATGATCGCGTAGTAGCGTTTTAATAGCACGATCCCTTAGCTTATACAGGACATAAGCGGATTCATGCAATTCCGGACGGCTGTTACCGCGTGGATAACATACGCATCTGAGTTGCACTGAACCAGACCCGTTCCAATAAGACGAAGCTGAGCGGAGAAGTGCATGAATTGACCAATCACGACAATCGATATCTCGATATAGGAGATTTCACTCCGCTCGGCTCCGCTTTATTCAGCTTCCCCACAGTGGAAATGCACCTTAATATCAACTTTTCTCTCTCTTACTTTTTCTAACTCACCCATATTGTGTTCGCAAGAGTACTCATACAAGTCACAGAGGTCCAAAAATGTTCTGGCCTCGTTGACTGACTTCCCGCAGATGATGACTGTGTCATGGAAGCAGGCGTAGGCGTGCTCACATAACTTCTTCAGCTCCGACTGTAATTTCGAGAGGTAGATTAGCACCAATTTTTCACACTGACATCGTTTATAAGGCGACTAATGACATAATTACAGTAATGCCAGAATGAGGGAAATCACTCCAAATTGGGGGTTCTTTCGTCGGAGTTGTGGGGGATTTTTTTACCTTTTCATACAAATTATATTATTTTGGGGGGATTCTGAGTGAGGTCTGGGGAGAACGCAAAACGGTCATCTGTCAACACATTAAAAGGCGTACAAGGGCCCAATCACGATAATTTTCAATGATAAAACCTGTTTCAGTTCCGTTTACAGGAAAATACACGCTTTGGTTTTGTTAAAATTGATGAAAACTATGCCTAAGGAACCTAGAATGACAATCTTGGACAATTTAAATAAAAATTCTAAAGCTAAACCAAAGATTTTTAGGTGTAAATATAACCTATGACAACGTAATTGGGTTTTATTGATCAGAATTAGCGCGATTGGAAGATCTAAAATCTATGTACCGTAGGCATAATGGGGTATTTACATGGAGCGATTTGGCAGAAGACTTAGCAGGCGACTTTAGTCAATTAGCGCTTTTTATCGACAATTTCTTGTAAAAAAATCTAATCGCAAACCCAATTTCAACGACGTGGCCACATAAGGCCGCGAACATGACAACACCGCTCGCTCGTCTTGTCCTACGTCTAGCGTCTCGGCAAACACTGCGCGGTCGCGACGACGAGCTGAGAGGCCGACATCTAAACAGCGCAGCGGGCAGCTACAAGACGCAAGACGCTGGACAGGACGTGCGTGCGGTGATGTCGTGGTGGGCAGCGGTGATATCTTCGCCGATGGAAATGTCCAACCTGCCATCTCCAACTCATCTGTCAAGCACAAAGGCAAACGGTAACCTTTTTCGTGATTTAAACGTACCACGGGCTACTGTACTATTCCTAAAAATAAAGTGATTTTAGAGAAACTGATATCTTCGCCGATGAAAATGGTCCAACCAGCCATCTCAAACTCATCTGTCAAGCACAAAGGCAAACGGTAACCTTTTTCGTGATTTAAATGTACCACGGGCTACTGTACTATTCCTAAAAATAAAGTGATTTTAGAGAAACTGATATCTTCGCCGATGAAAATGGTCCAACCAGCCATCTCCAACTCATCTGTCAAGCACAAAGGCAAACGGTAACCTTTTTCGTGATTTAAATGTACCACGGGCTACTGTACTATTCCTAAAAATAAAGTGATTTTAGAGAAACTGTTATCTTCGCCGATGGAAATGGTCCAACCTGCCATCTCCAACTCATCTGTCAAGCACAAAGGCAACCAGTAACCTTTTTCGTGATTTAAATGTACCACGGGCTACTGTACTATTCCTAAAAATAAAGTGATTTTAGAGAAACTGGATGATTAGAAACTGTTTATCGTGTCTTCACCTATTTTTTTGTATACTCTACAACTACATGGACGTGGCTCAGACTCCGTTCATTTTGGGACATCTATTTCGGAAATTACTGCTGCCGAGCAGCTGCAATGTATCCTTACTATAATATTATAAATGCGAAAGTCCGTTTGTTTGTTTATTTGTTTGTTACGCCTTCACGTCTTAACTACTGAACCGATCATCATGAAATTTTGCATAGACGTTGTCAGGGGTACAGAAAAGGACATAGGGTACCTTTCATCCAGAAAAACGTACAGTTCCCGAGGGATAGCAAAAAAACTGTCCACGCAGACGAAGTCGCGGGCGGCCGCTAGTGTTTTATAAGAGTGTTACACCGCCAAATCTAAAAAGCCGGATAAAGCCCGGACATGTCCGGATAAATTCAGACGGATGGTAACCCTAGTCAAGAGTGGAGATTACAGCAACACCCTCTCGCAAGGGGAGACCTATACGCCCTCCAGTCATCTTCCATAGTGACTCAAGTTTATAATCCTTGAGTCGAACAGTATGTATTTACCTGCCATCAAGAAGCTTATACCTCCCTCCAATGGAGATTGCACGGCCAGTGTCATAGTGAAGATAGAAAAAAATTCCTTGAGTGACGTGACGGCTTATTGCAACCTCTTTCTTGAGTGTTACAATACGTGTTCGTTGTTCGTTCGTTCGTGAGAAACGAAAACGTATTGTAAAATGAAAAGAAAGAGATAGCAAGAAGCCGTGACATCACTAAAGAGTCTTTTTTCAATCTTCACTATGATACTAGGCGTGCAATCTCCATTGTGGGTATGGCGGCCATTACACACGTCAATCTGGTGTGATCTGATCAAAACCGCAGATTGATGGAATTTGATGCGGTTGGTTTGCGACGTTACACGGTCAATCCAGCGAGATCTGGATCGCAGTAGATCTTGGTAGATTGACAATCTACCACGATCCACGGTGGGCTTTGGCAGGGTTGCCAACTTTTTGCATTAATTTTCGCGTGATATCGATCGATGACCTGAGTGGTGCAGTATTCAACATGCCAGTCTACCGCGCAAGAGATCCTGGGTTCGATTCCCGGACGTAATTGAAATGATGAATTTTAATTTCTGTGACGGTCTGCGTATAATAAGTACCTATCTATTTCGAAAAGTAAGTAAGTACCTAGTAAAATCTGTTGTCTAGCACCCATTTTATGCCTTGATTAGTTAGGGTTAGATGAATATCGATATTTAATTTTACACGCACAGGTGTGTAAAATTTCATCAAAATCAGTTCAGCCTTCTGAAGCTGAACTGATTTGGATGAAATTTGGCACTCAGTTCATAGCTTGGTAATATCGTATTAAAATTTATAAAAAATCGTATTAAAATTTATAATACGATATTACCAAGCTATGAACTGAGTGCCAAATTTCATCCAAATCAGTTCAGCTTCAGAAGGCTGAACTGATTTTGATGAAATTTTACATACATCATATATAGTTTATAGCCTGGTATAGTATAAATATCGAGGTAAAATAGTATTTTTCAAAACATTGCAAAAAATATAGTAGGTAGGTTTATGGGAAATTTATGAAAAAATATAGTCCTCATTTATTTTTAACTAGCTTCCTTTAAAAATTAAAAATAGGGTACATACATAGGGTAGGTACTTCTTAGGGTATCAAACTAACTGTGTGCCAAATTCTATCATCTTTTACTGCAATCCAATATTTTTAACCGACTTAAAAAAGGAGGAGGTTCTCTTTTCATCTGTATATTTTTTAAGGGATTCTTCAAATGCCCACGCGCATGTAGTCACGGCCGGAAAGAAAGTTAAAGTTCAGCTTTCATAAAAAACAAATATACAGACGAAGAGAGAACCTCCTCTTTTTTTGAAGTCGGTTAAAAACATCGGATCGCAGTAGATTGTGCTAGATTGTCAGTCTACCATAGATTGACAATCTACCACAATATGCTTGCATCGGATTGTGGTAGATTGACAATCTACCAAGATCTACTGCGATCCGATGCAAGCATATTGTGGTAGATTGTCAATCTACCATGGTAGACTGACAATCTAGCACAATCTACTACGATCCGATGTTTTTAACCGACTTCAAAAAAAGAGGAGGTTGTTTTTCTGTTCGTCTGTATGTTTTTTTTTTGGGTATTTTTCAAATGTCCATCCGGATGTAGTCGCGGGCGGAAGCTAGTTAAAAATAAATATGGGCTATATTTTTAAATATAAATTATATTATATTAGTTTTGTAGTCAATGTGTCATTCATTACTAGGTACCTAGCTAACTTATTATTTTCAAGACTGTAAACCAGTTATCTCGAAAGTTAATCTATATTTTTTTCAAAAATAGGTTTTCGTGATAAGAAATCATAAAAAACCTTCATTGATCGCGGGCAACGCTACGCGCTATATTCCCAAACAAACTTTGGTTAGGTAAACTTCCGCTCAGTACCTATCTAGGTGTAAGCTGAACTGATTTGGATGCAATTTGGCACACAAATAGTTTATAGCCTGGTAATATAGTATTGAATATCGAGGTAAAATAGTATTTTTTCAAAAAATATAGCACTTAGTACCTACAGTAGGTATAGTATAGTAGATAGTAGTATTTAGTAGGCTTACACCTACTTTTGGGAAATTTATGAAAATGTTTAGTCGTATTTTATTTTTAATTACCACCTACTTACCTAGCTTACGCACGCGACTTTGTCCACGTGGACATTCGAAAGATTTGACTGGTTTTTTTTTTGAGATTTTTCAAATGTCCACGCAGATGTAGTCGCGGGCGGAAGCTAGGTAGTTAAAAATTAATGTGGACTTATATCCTTCCTTACTAATCCATACTTCCATACTAATATTATAAATGCGAAAGTAACTCTGTCTATCTCTCTGTCTGTTACGCCTTCACGCCTAAACTACTGAACTGATTTGGATGAAATTTGGTAGGTACAAAGATAGAGTATAGCTCTAGAAAGGACATAGGCTACCTTTTATTGCGAAATAAGGGTTGAAAGGGTTGAAATAGAGGACGAAAGTTTGTATGAAAGTCTGAAGGAGTTAAAAGAGAGGAAAAAGCGGGGCAGTGTGGTGATGGATGACCACGTAAAAACGGTTGATCTGATATTGATGAAGTTAATACATTGAATACTATTTATCCTGGGCCCTATTCAATAAAACTTACAATCCTACAAATTTGTCAATAAGTGACATATTTGTCAAGTTGTATGACAAGTGCTGTTCAATAAACCTTACAATTATGTAAGAATTTTACAGGTAAAAATCTTACAAATATTACAATTGTAAATGCTGTTTAATAAACGTTTACATATGTAGAAATCACCTGTAGATTTCGATGACAATATTCTATCTACAAATTTGTAGTTGTAATTTACAAATTACATAAATTTGTAAATTGTTTTTGTCCATCAGCCATTTTTATGTCCCCACTGCTGGGGCACAGGCCTTCCTTATGGGTGGATAAGGAGGACGGGCCATAACCCACCACGCGGGCCCAACGCGGATTGGTGGGTGTTAATGACTGCTAATGCAGCCGGGACCAACGGCTTAACGAGCCATCCGAAGCACGGAGGAGCTCGAGATAATAAATTTTTGGTCACCCATCCCATGAGCGACCCTTGCGAACGTTGCTTAACCTCCGCAATCGGTGGGCCAGGCGCTAAACCACGGCGCCACCAAGCTCCTCGAAATTTTTGTTGAAGATTCTTAATTAACGAGGATAGATTTCAAAAATCTTAGAATTTCAAAATAATTGATAGTTGCCTTACTTACCCTAAACTTCTCATTAAATGTGAAATCAGTCACATCAAAAGAAAAAAATATTATGTTTTAAATATTAACACGTTTTTCTTCTTTGTCGTTCGATTAACACGATTTCATCGTTATTACTCCTTTACATACTGGATTATGGTAAAAAAAGCAGCTAAAACAAAAAAAATGCCGAGTTATAAAATTTTACCGAGGGTGAGGTCACCTGTCAGAAATGTATTACAATTCTACAAATAAGTAAACTTGTAAATACAATTATGCGTTTGTCAGAAATAGTCAGAAACATGGAGAGAATTAAAACAAAATAAATCAATTTAAATAAAGTAATGTTTATTAAATTGAATCGTCCAATTTCTTTTAACCTACCACCTGTTCGGACGTCTTTTTTTTTTAGCTGAGAGAAGAACAGGCGGAAGAAACTCGTCAGCTTTATCAAATCAGATATTTACAATTAAATCGTTACAAACTACAACAATATAATCTTAAAGGTATCGGTTAATCTCTTTATTAAACTATGATACTAGTTACCAAGCAAATGCAAAAGAAATCTGTCTATGATGTACATTACTTATTATTACTACAAATAATCAGAATAATCATAAAATTGGGAATGAAAATTAACAGCGGGATAGCCTTTGAAAAACAATCAAGTCACACACAAAACAATTAATTCAAAATAACACAATACAATGAAGAATTTACTTAACTTAAATCCCGTAGTGCTCCAAACTTAAAAGTGAAACGTATGCTCCATTTTCCATTCCTTAAATACCCACCAAATTCAACACAAAAGGTTTACCCCTCACACCATTTTCTCAACCAATCATAATCGACCATACTATTTGTACGAAAAAGTAATATCAGAGATAATATTTTATAAAACAATTACGTTGTAATCTTTTTGAAACTAAATCCCAATGAATTACAATAATTGTTATATTCATTATTGTAGTATTACTTGCTTAAATTCTTGAAAATACGTTCAGCCAATGATAGGCGTTACAACTAACTATCGTGAAATTACCAAATATAATAAATGGTTACTCTTTTAAAACTTGCTAAGATATGTATAAGATATTTACATTATTTATAAAAGAACTGAATCAAAATTAAATGTTAAACAATACATGATTTGATCACACTATTACCAAACATTATTTATCTGAACGTGTAAGGCAAAGGCAAATGTTCATACAGCCAAAAATACAATTATTAGGAAAAAGCTTTACTTAAAATCCGTCACGTTCAATAAAGCAGTTTTTCCTACAAATTTGTAAATTTTCACCTGTAACAGGAAAATGTTTATTGAACAGAAATATGTAAAATTGTAAGTACAATTCGACAAATATGTAAATTTTCCACCATTACAAATTTGTAACTTGTATTTTTTATTGAACAGAAACTTGTAAAATTGTCACCTGTCACCTGTAATTGTAAATTGTAAGTTTTATTGAATAGGGCCCTGGTTAAAGGTTCCTTTATGATTTTCTCGAATATCCAAGCGGACGAAGTCGCGAGCAAAAGCTAGTATTATAAATGCGAATGTCCGTTTGTTTGTTTGTTACGCCTTGACGCCTTAACTACTGAACCGATCGTCATGAAATTTTGCATACACGTTGTCAGAGGTACAGAGAAGGACAAAGGGTACCTTTCATCCCGATAAAAAGTATTGTTCCCGAGGGATAGCAAAAAAACCTTTCCACGCAGACAAAGTCACAGGCGGTCGCAAATTTTCTTATAAATTTCCTGAAAGTAAGTACTTACTTACTACATATTAATTTCAATGTTTAAAAAAAAATACCTAGGATACCTTTGACCGAGATAAAAAGCATCCTATGTTTTAATCTAGGCTAATAAACTGTGCCTTAAATTTCATCTAAATCAGTTCAGCCTTAAAAAAACATGTATCGGATAGCAGTAGATTGCGATGAGCAGACTGCAAGTTCTCTGTTCGTTTGTATGTTTGTTTTTTAATGATTTTTCGAATGTCCACCCACGCGGATGTAGTCGCGGGCGGAAGCTATTTAAAAATAAATGTGTACTACATTTTTATAAATATCCCAAAAGTAAGTACTATAATGTTTAAATGTTTTGAAAATAATACTTATACCTCGAAAAAAAGGTGCCAACCCTAAGCCAGATTGACATAGATTGACAATCCAGCACAATCTGATCACGCCAGATCGCGCCAGACCGCGCCAGATTGAAACAGATCGCGAACAACGTTACACAATCAATCTCTGTCAATCTTTGTCAGTCTGGCGCGGTCTGGCGTGATCAGATTGTGTGTGTAATGGGTGCCTATAAGCTTCTTGCCTGCCATAAATAAGGCAGTTTTGTTTTTTCTTCGTAAACAAGTGTTGACACACATGAATGACGTGTGTTTATAAGCTTAATAAATTTAGTTGTTAACACACGATATTGCCAAAGCTTCTGTTTAGGGAATGAATTAATGTTTTATTGGCCAAATAAATAATGAGAAAACTGGCAAATAAATGAAGACATAATTTACACGAGAAAAGTAGAAAATGTTAAATGGAAAGTTAGCTACGACTCTTTTATCTTTACTTATAAGATTTCTTAATAAAAACAATTTAAGATTCAAGACTTTAGGCAATAGTTGGATTACATGACGTAATTAAAAATAACATACCATGTACATCTTATCCCCCATCAGATGGCCATTTACCAACGTCAATATATGTACAACTATACACACTAACAAATGTTTTTCGACATACATCTTCCACAAGTCTACGACGCGTAGGCGACTAGATTTCCCGCTAGCTGAAACTACCTACGAAGTAAATTAAACATAGCTAGGCTGGTTGCACATGGGAGTTCTAATGATATTCATAAATCAGGTATTGACGTGTTTACATGTTATGATAAAGTTGCTAAGTCGGTAAAAGATTGTAGGCGTTGCCTAATGTTATTAAAGACTGGAAAAGCCACTAACTATTTTGACTTATTCAAACATTTAATACGTTCTCAAGTTTAATTATTTTTTAATCGCGAAGTTAATATGCAAAAAAAATAAGAAAAAATTGTGAAGGGTAAGTTTTCAAAGCTTCAAATGGTTTCAGTAGAGATAAAAGTATGTAATAACATACAAACTCAGTGAGAAATAATAATTGTTTTGCAGTTTGGGTGGTGAAAATAGCCAAAAATGGCCGTCGTTTTGTGTTTCTCGTCGTGAAAAACCTCAATATATTATCTGTCATTAAGTTTGTCAGAAGTTTCATAACAATCGATTTTTGCGAGCATCAGCCTTACCTATCTCTAATTTCAAAATATATCACACTAGCGGCCGCCCGCAACTTCGTCTGCGTGGAAAGTTTTTTGCTATCCCTCGGGGACTATACTTTTTTTAGGGATGAAAGGTACCCTATGTCCTTCTCTGTACCCCCTGACAACGTGTATGCAAAATTTCATGATGATTGGTTCAGTACTTAAGACGTGAAGGCGTAACAAACAAACAAATAAACAAACAAACGGACTTTCGCATTTAGGGTTGCCAGGCGTTCGGCTAAAGCCGGTGCGATGTGGCGGTTCGGGATGTAAATAATAGACTGACTGCGATCAATAACTGATTTATTGGAGTACTGTAATGAGTTTATATATGAGGAGAGATGTGTGTGTTAGACATATTCGTACACACACTACACCTCCCCCCTAAAAAAGAAGAAAAAATATATATATATATAGTAAAAGATATTTTTTTAACTAGTAAGTACATTGTTTTATCTAAAATTTCTGATAAAGGTAAGTAAGTACTACATTTTCATTCAAAAACAAATTACGAAGATCAAATAATAATATTTTTCTTAACAATACATTTAACAAATGTTATTTTTCAGCACAAAATTTGTTTATTTAAAATATTAGAAATATATAAATTCATATTAAAATTATTAGGTAGATTCATTAGAGGTATTACGATAAAAAAGAAACAAGTTATTTACTTTAAAATGCATTGAAACATGGACATTATGTTTGGAAATACCTAACTAATTATTTAAGTTGCAGCAATTATACTTACAAAATCTACATTTTTATCAATTTTTTATTAAGTTTATTATTTTAAACGCCTCACATTATAGTTTTTGTTTGTACATTTTATCAATAAAAGGGTATCTGCAGAAATAGAAATTAAATTGTTAAACAAAACAAAGTGTTAAGTAAATAAAAGAGTAGGTATGTGTTACCTAATGTATTACCTACCTATTACATAAAATATTTTTTTTTCATGCAAATGACATCTCAAGAAAATCTAAATCGTATAATAATAGAACATTATTAGGAATCCATACTTAAGTATTCTTGATTTTATTTTATTTCAAATAATTTTACGTAATATTTTCCTAATTATTATAGATTTAGTTACCTACCTAGTTACAAATCATACGCGCAATATCTTATACATTATTCTTAAAAATAAAAATAAGCTAATTACTAAATTATTTCACTAATGTCACTGTTGCTGACAAACCTAACATTTTCTTTAAACTTTCATTTTAAGAAATCGACATCAAATTTCAAATACAAAAGAGACACTATAATAATAGTATTATATTATTCAAGTAAATTATACATGTAGTTTCTGATTTATACTGGACTGGTATAAGTAGATTGCACAGACTAATATTTCATAGTAATAAAGAAAACATTATATTTTCCCTTAAAAAAACCTCTTGTCTTTTATTCAATAGTTGAAAAGATAACTGAATGAAGTATTGAACTTTAATAAAACTTTTTAAGATACTTTTCGCTAACACACTTATATGAAACTTCCACTATGTAATCATTCCTCACATTAATTATTCCCTTTTATTTAAAATCATCTTTCATATTCTTATCACCACATTTACAAACAAAATATTCCTTCCTACAAACCTTTTAATCAAATTATAATCATTCATTTCATCTTCCCAATATAAATATCCTCAAACCTTTATTGTTTATCACATAACCTCCTATTTTGTAATATTCCTATCTCTCAATATTCTTATCTAAATTATCCTTTGTCAATAAATATTTACTTCACTTTAAATCCTACTCTTGCTCGTTATATCTCCATAATTCATAATAACACCTATCGGTACACTTATTTACACATATCACCTACTAGGTACTCACATTTAATTCGCCCGGCGCCGGCGCACTTTCATTTTTATTTAACTCATCATTTTTGGTACATACTTTATCATATTTATTTATAGTCGACTTCATTATCATCATAAAAATGGACAATTGCCATTTTGGGCTGTGGCCACAGCTCAATTATTAATGGGGGCAGTTTTTTTAAGTTCTCGGACTCCAACTAAACTCACAGAGGAAATCTCGTCCACACCATGATCGAATAGAAGGATCTGACACCCCACGTATGTACCATTATTTAATAGGGTCATGAATTAAGACACATACTAATTTGGTCTCCAAACAGGATTCAAAGGGGAATCTCGTTCACACCTTGATGCAACTGAAGGACCTGAACCCTATAGTACCTCTCCTTTAATGTGTACCGTATAATCGAGCTTTTATATTAACCATTTCATTCCAAAAACCTATCAAATAAACTAACGATCCTAAATTGAATATAAAGTAAATAAGAGATTCATCGCTTTTGGGTGATCAGTCCAATCGCAAGTGAAACCTTATAAACCGTATATTCCCTAACTTCTATAAATAAATCCTTATCATCATTCCAAATCCTACATAAAAAACGCATCACATTACCTAACCTAAACCTTGCTGTACCTAATTGCAAACTAAAAAGCTACAAAAAGATTTTTAATACAGCTACATTAACTTTCCTACAATATTCCTTCTACATATAAAATCTATACCTTTGCTTTATTCTAATCATATACCTACCACGCTTTAAAACTGTTCCTCTAACTTTTTCCTTTCAAACCTCAACTAAATATTATTTCCACAAACATAAATATCTCAATCATACCTCAACATAAACTTCCACATCCTAAATTAATAAGTTCCATAAAAATTTTCTTTTCCATTGAAGTTAATTCACGCGTTATCTTTTCCAATGTTATAACAATAACTATGTTTTAAATTACAGCTTGACTAGCAAACCCGTGTGATATTTTGCGACAAGATTTATATTACTGCTTCACCTAAATTAAATATCAATTTGCATTAGTGCAACTGTGCTACTTCTTTGTAATCTACCGATATCGAAATACAACACTTAGACTCCAATACCTTGTTCGTTAAGTTTATCAAAACAATAAGATTGCATCACTTCTAACAATAAATTTTGTCACATGATAATTTGTCATCGATACCTATTAAATTGATTCGTGTAGATATTAAAATTAAACTCAAATAAGTTAACTTCAAATTCAGGACGAAACGAAAAATAATTTTACTTTAAGATATTACTCATTTGTATTTAAAATAAAATGCTAAGACACTAATATGAAGAAAATATATAAAATGATAATAGGTACTTTTAGTTAAAATAATTTTGTCTTTTCAATAGTACCAAAGTATACCTACGTAATCAATATTTCTGATCATAAAATCTTTTCTTAATTTCACTCCTAAAACATAAGGATAATAATTTCACCACAAAAATTAATAAAAGGTATATCGGAGCGTTTATTTACTTACTATACGTAACAAAATTATACATAAATAATATAAGCATGCTATTCGTAAAAAAAAAAACTAGAGTGGAAATATAATCTTTCATTATGATTGTACGCAAAGTAATGAAATCTAATTTTTGTTTTGTCATTGTCATACTTATTATAAAAAAAAAACATACTCATAAATAAAATTTTGTCACTTCGAAACTCAAATCCATTTTCGATCATAAGATAGAACATAAGTAAGTACATAGATATAAATTACTTGTAAAGTACCTAAATATACCTAATTTAATAGCAAAGACAAATATGTACTGAACTGAAGACAAAAAAATAGTCTTTTTTTTTAAATAGATAATTTAGCTAATTAGTTACGTTTAAAATTAAAAGTACTTTTAATATATATTTTTTTAACAACTCTAACAAGTCAAATGATGTTTCTAATTCTATTGAAGACTAGTTAAAAAGGTATAAATAATACGTCATAGTGAAAAATATTAATAAATTACATAAACTAATATAAAACTTAGCAATAATGAATACTTAGCAATAAGTACAATATCAAAACTAAGGGATAGGTAAAAGACCATTACTTACGCGTATTTACTTACCTTCTTTCAAAAAAAATCATACCTAAATAAAATTTGTTATCAATATTAGTGTCCTGCGAAAGAAAAAGAAATCTACTACATATTCATGACGGTTATAACCATATGAAATTATTTTTTTGAAAATTTTATTTATACTATACTTTCATTAATTTACGACGGGATAAAATCACTCAAATGATATTAAAATTCTTTTAGCATAACAAAAATGATACCTACCTACTTAGTTGCTATGTTAGCAATTGTTAGCTTGCGTGTTGCTATGTTAGCAATTTCGATGTCGTTCACATTGTGCAATTACGAAATCCAAACCAAAAACCTACTTATGCAAAAACGATAACTTCTAATAGACATCGATAAAATATATCTTTCAAATTGATTTATGTAATGAAAGCTACAAATTAAATTAAAATATTATCTTTAACTACAAAATTAATCTTTAGAATCACATGAAAAAAAAATCCATCATCATAATAAAATTATATATCAAGTTAAAAGAATCAACACTTTATAAATGCAAATAAGAGTTACCTTCATCACCACGCTGAATCTCCGGAAAACTTACTGTGAAAATAAAAATCTAACATAAACAAAAACCAACACCTCTAAAATAATATTAATTACTTTCTTTTTCTGTGCAATCGTAGTATAAATCGGAAACTTTCTTTTAGAGAAAAAAACAACATAAAACTATCTACTTATACATTTTTTAACACTAACATCTTTTTTTTTTTCAAAATTCCCTTCTTATCAATACTTCCTATAAAATTTTCTGTTTAGGTGCCTAATTTTTTAAACTTATTGTCACTAACAAAATTTCTTATAATAACACAACGATTAATGTTTTTTTTTAATAGAAAAAAGTAGTCTTAGTATATAATTTTAAAATAAATCCTTCAAATAGAAATAACTAGTTATTTTTCTAATAATTATTAAACACATCATATTTTAAATGTTGGAGAAGTTAAGTTAAAATGAATTTTCTTTATCGACCAATGTTATTATAATTTTACCGTATGAAATTGACAAAATCTCTGAATTAATCTTAATAATTAATAACGTTCAAAAATCAAACTACAAAAGTCTTTGGAAGTAATTTCGTTCTCGCTCCACGCTGTTCAGTTTGGCCACTTTCCGTCACTAAATCCAGCTCCTTGTCCTCTATTGACTCCATCATCGGCTGGCAGCGTCCACTTCCGACACCAACGTCTCCCGGCACCCTGCTAATCCTGCTATTCATCTCCACATCATTAGCAACAAAGTTCGCGGCAACGATCACCTTTAGTTCACATTGTATAATTTTGAATGTTCATTTAATGACTTTTATTTTAGTAGATGTAAGGGACATCTGAAGAATTTATTTTCTAATATATATTTCATATCACTAGGTATTATAATATTTAAAGATAATTCATTATTTATAGTTCATAATATTTTTTTTGTCCATTTTTAGCACCCACATCACTTTTTGTCCATATAGTCTAATAATTGTCCAATCTGACCACTTTTTTTTTTTAACATCATTAAACAAAACCGTCTGCGCAGCGCCGCCGATAGGCAGCACTGGCAGGGTCGCCATGCGATGTGGCGGTTCGGGATGTAAATAATAGACTGACTGCGATCAATAACTGATTTATTGGAGTACTGTAATGAGTTTATATATGAGGAGAGATGTGTGTGTTAGACATATTCGTACACACACTACACCGGACATAGGTAGGCTTTTTGATTCAGTGTCCGGCCAAATTAAACGGTGTCCGGCCTGTCCGGCTTTTGTTAGGCTTTTTACACTTACCACTTACTCATGCACGTGGTCGTTCGAGCGAGCAAGCGGCGCGACGCGAGGCAAGTCGCAGAGCGGCGCTTCGTCGTTTCTGCCCCACATCGCAATTTACCTCGCAACTTTTTTTTCGGTAGTGTGACGCGACTCGTGCGTGCCCTAGAGCGAGGCAGCGATCACCGATTATCAAAAAACCTAGTTATTCGTAAAAAATGTCCTATTATTACTTCAAGACACAAACTCCTTAATAACTTAGGGTGTCCGGCTTTTTTACCCAAATGTCCGGCCAAACTGACTGGTCTGTCCGGCTATTAGGTTAGACGACCTGGCAACCCTATTCGCATTTATAATATTATACTAGCGGCCGCCCGCGACTTCGTCTGCGTGGAAATATTTTTTGTTATCCCTCGGGAACTATACTTTTTTTCGGGATGAAAGGTACCCTATGTCCTTCTCTGTACCCCTGACAACGTGTATGCAAAATTTCATGATGATCAGTTCAGTAGTTAAGACGTGAAGGAGTAACAAACAAACAAACAAACGGACTTTCGCATCTAATATATAAAATCGTTAAACCAGAACGAGACAAAAAGCGAGATGACGCTCTACGAAACTTTTTTGACACGTTTCTCTTAAACGGCACAATATTTCTCGGGAATTTGTGTGTAGTTCGATTCCTTGATGCCGGGAATCGCGAAAAACCCAAGAAAATATGACATTGGGTGTAGAAATTTTGAAATATTAAGCAATATAAAATCGCAAATTTTCGTAATAATATAAGTAATAGTATTTTCGCAGGGTTACTTAGTTACCACTGACTGACTTAAGTCCACTGACGTCCATTATACAAGTACCTACGCTGGACAGGCTATTGTCATGAAATGACAGCAATTTTTTGTGCCGATTTGAAAATCGCCATATTGGCGCTGAGAGCAGCAGATTCTGCTCTCAGGAGGAGTGAGTGAAAGCACTCGCTACTGCCATAGTAGAATCTACTGCTCTCAGCGCCAATAAGGCGATTTTCAAATCGGCACAAACGATCGGTGACGTTCGCCAGTCCAGCGAACGTCACCTCGTCAACTTTGTATAATGGACGTCAGTGCTTAAGTCTTAATAACCTGTTGATTTTCTCTGATTGTCATCTCAATTGTCATGTGATTGTCATTAGAGCATGCAAAATTCATAAAGTTAATATTACCTATATATTAACTTTATGGCAAAATTATTACATATTTTAATAATATAAAATATGAGATGTCGATTAAATATTGCCATCAGTGTCAATTAAAATGTAATAATTTCAACTGTGTATAAATACGATAAGAAGTTACGATGCGCAAATGATCGGCGAAAGCGCTATGAACTGTTTCGGCAAGGTTTCGTGAATATCTGCGTCCAAATGGAGAATTCGATTCCGTTCGCTCAGAATGTATACCAAGGAAGCTGCTTAGATTATTGAGACTGCTTAGATTATCAATAATCTAAGGGAAGCTGCAAGGAAGTCTGTGCTACTGCAACCGTATGGTACCGATACACCTCAGTTTTTATTGTAAAGAGAGCTTGGCTCAGTACAAAGAGAACGGCGCTTATTTTATTGACGAAAGCTTATAGGACGTGTTGTTCCACGGCGTTACCTGTGCTTGTTAGAGTTTTCCTTGCTGAACTTGAGATTTTTCGCGCGGGACCATTTGCGGAGGAGGGGAGCCTCCTGGCTCTCAGGGAGTGCCGAGGACTAATAAGAACCATTAGAGAGGAAACCGTCGCTTTTTGGCAGGAACGATGGGACTAGAGCAAAGGCGGATGCGAACTCTATAGATTCATTCTCGATATCGCAGTGAGGCTCTCCGGAGATTGAACTAGATTCTATCGTCTCTCAACTACTGACCGGACATGGGTGTATCAGGCAGCGACTTCGGAAGTGTGCCACCGGAATAACGAAGCTAGCCAAGATCACGCACTGTGAGATTGTTTGCTGTACGACGAAGCTAGACGCAATATGCTGAATTAAACCAAGACCCAGAAACTGGACCTGTTAATAACGAGAACCCCATCTGTTACCGTGAAAACTGGGAAGCACTGCACGAGTTTGCGCGCATCTGACACACCATCAGAATCGTATGAATAGGTCTGAATTATTTTAGAGATTAGCGCGACGCGAAGTGCCATTTTGTGGAGCCTAGATCCAGATGGGGGAGAGTTAAGAGATAGCGAAAAAGAAAGGACGGAAACAGAATTTGTGGGGAGTTATAAAAGTGCTAACGGGGAAAGCACTCTCCCAAGATTTAGTCCGTATACACCGAGAAAATAGGAAGGACCAAGGCTTGGTGGAGAATTGTGTCTATGGTAGAGGTCATGTACTGTAGGTCCTAAACTGTTCATTTTCTGTAAATTAATTGTTACTTATTTGTAAATAATCTCTAAATACTATGTTACTATTCTGTAACTAACCTGTACATTATTTATTATGTAAATAACAATTTATGCATTAAAATCTTTGCAGAGCATAAACAGTTTAACTATTTAGTGTTATCACTGCGGTTTTGAAAGAATAAATTGTTTGTCATAGTATAGTTTCGTCCACGCGGGCGGAGCCGCGGGCAGACTCTAGTTTATAATATTAGTAAGGAAGTAAGGATATATTAGTAAGGATTATATTGTTTTTTGCTGTAATGAAAAGATACTCGTATTTAAACAGGTGAATGAAGATCGAAACAATTAGTTAATATTTAACTCATGTACGTTACAAGTTTGAATATACCCTTACTGACAATGAACGGATGTTGGCCACAATATTCCGAGTAATTTAGTCCAACCGTGCCTGAAGCTTGTATCTCTACATACAACAGGTAGGTATCTAATATGTTTTGTATTGTACTTACTACGTCTAATAACAAAACGTGCAAATGTGATGAGAACTAAGCTCTCAGGGGAATATTGGCATGCGTAGGTACATTTTCGAAATCATAAGTTGTCTCTATATATCCACTGCTCGTAGTTCTAGCCTGCTACAACATGCTTGTGTGATGGACAATTAACTTACCTACTTGTTACTTATACAATCCAATATTAGTGAATTTTTAACCGACTTCAACAAAAAGAGGAGGTTCTCAATTCGATTGTATGTTTTTTTATCGTTGTTCACGCATATCTTCAACATTTATGGACCGATTTTAATAATTCTTTTTTTGTTCGATTGAATTTGCTTGCGAGATGGTCCCATTATTTTTTTTTAAATCGGTCGAGTAGTTTTCAAGTAATCCTGAAAATACTATAATTTTGCATCAACTACCTTGACGACTTTCTTATTTATGAACTGAATTAGATGTTTTTTTTTGTTGGAAAGGGGATACACTAATGTATGCTTCGTAGTATTTTTAACCGACTTCAAAAAAAGGAGGTTCTCAGTATGTATGTATGTTTCTCCGCGATTATCTCACGTTTGGCCGAGTCGATTTTTCTACTTAAATAATATACTTAATACAAAAAGGTACTTACACTAAAAATAAAAAAAAATAAAAATTGTTTAAAAAACATAAAACCGACTTCAAAAATCTGCCTATAAAAAGCAAGAAATAATATTCAAATCATTAGATATGCATTATCATTGTTATAATAAAAATACGTCTATTGAAGTCGGGTGGGGATTTTAGAATAAAAAAAAGGAAGTTGTACTCCAGCCCCACCCGACTTCAATAGACGTGTTTTTATTATAACAATGATAATGCATATCTAATGATTTGAATATTATTTCTTGCTTTTTATAGGCAGATTTTTTGAAGTCGGTTTTTTGTTTTTAAACAATTTTTTATTTTTTAGCGATAAAATAATTGGTGTGAATGGTCCTCAATGACAATATAATAAAGAATAGAATAGTAAGAGAAAATATAATGAAAAGAATAGTTAAAAGTGTGTAAGTACCAAAATTTTTGAAATAAGTAGGTGGGAATGGCAACGCAATGCTAATTAATGTAGATGTCGCTGCGTACGCTTGTTCCTAAGACAGTAGACGTTCAGAACAACGTGACGTGACGACGACGCCAGACGTGAGTGAGACTTTGAATTAACTGAACTTTCCAGGCAGAGTCTCTTTTGATCTTGCCGCTTTATTCGTTCGGGCCGTCGATGTATGCTGGACTTCACTGGACTCTCGTCTAAAGGTGCATGGAAGAAAGTCCCAGTCTTAAAGATCGTAAGTTAGGTATTACGTGATATGCATTGCATTTTTCTAACGTAACAATAGGTCTAGTCTAGAAACGTTGGTCTAAACAGCTATGCCAATAATACTCAATAAAATAATATACTTACTAGAAAAAATACGACTCGCACCAGACCAATTCTCGGACT
This sequence comes from Agriphila tristella, assembly GCA_928269145.1. Lineage (NCBI taxonomy): Eukaryota > Metazoa > Arthropoda > Insecta > Lepidoptera > Crambidae > Agriphila > Agriphila tristella. The sequence continues at coordinate 34,298,081 of OV743435.1, read as the reverse complement.
GGAGATCAATTCTCAATCTGGTGCGAGTCGTATTTTTTCATAAAGTTAACATACTTAAGTTCTTTATTGGAAACCTCTGTAAAAATAATAAAATATCGGTCATGTCCTTTACATTATTTATTTATTAACCACACATGTCTTAAATTAAGTTTAATTAAATGCGGAAAATACATTGAATGAGTAGATTAATTTAATAGAAATAGTTTAGTCATCATAGTAGCTGTTTGTTGGTCGACGTGACACCGTCAAAATAGATTTGTCTTCTGGGCAGGCGGTTTGCTTGTAATCTGAAAACAAAATCGTGTTTTTAAGTCAGTTAATAAGTACCAATCAATAAATAAAATTAAAAATACTCTGGACGAATCACACCAATTATTTAATCTATTAAGGAACGATCGTACTAAATAATGGTGATTTAATATCGGCTGGAATAACTCAGATAGGAATATAAATCATGACACAAATGCTGATGCTTATTTTATTATATTACACAAACATTTGCCCCTACTAAGAATCGAAACCGGGACTTTTGGTTTAAGAAACGGTATCGATATCTTCAGGTACAAAATAAGTTGCTTAGTTGTCTAGATATTTCTGTTAAATGACTTTGGATACTTCTAGCCAAGCTCGCTCCCTCTTCGGCCTCTTCTTAGCCTTATGGTTCTCGAATGTAGCCAAGACTAAGCCCATTTAATGTAAAAAAAAACATAGCAAAGCACCGCAGATGTATTGACACTGACAACTGGAACGTCTGATGGGATAGAAGGGAAACGAAGGACCGATGAGGCTAGGAACCTGAATGCAACCGAGATAACTTAATTAATAATTCGATTCCCAGGGGGGGTACAATTTATACTCGATTTGGTTGGTGGTAGGGCTTATTTCAGAGGAGCTCGGTGGCGCAGTGGTTTAGCGCCTGGCCTAGCGATTGCGGAAGTTAAGCAACGTTCGCAAGGGTCGGTCATGGGTTGGGTGACCAAAAGTTTATTATCTCGAGCTCCTCCGTGCTTCGGAAGGCACGTTAAGCCGTTGGTCCCCGCTGCATTTGCAGTCGTTAACACCCACCAATCCGCATTGGGCCCGCGTGGTGGGTTATGGCCCATCCTCCTTACCACCCATAAGGAAGGCCTGTGCCCCAGCAGTGGGGACATCAAAAATGGCTGATGGATAATAGGGCTTATATCAAGTCCGCCTGGCTAGACCATCATGTTACCTAAGTCTGCCGCTATAACAAGCAGAGGTAAGATAGCCAGTCATGAAGATTCTGGGAGTAGTGCGCGTCCACCAACGGTCTTATCGTCACTTAACATCAGGTGAGGTGAAGGCCAAGCACTGTGCACTTGTGCATTAATAAAAATACCTTTGCTTAGCTAGATGAGTGGGAGTCACGATCCTCAGCAGTTAGGGAATGATTAAGAAGAAAGAGGTCTCTCTCCCTCTCTTTCTTTTTGGTGCCATTTTGTCTCGTTTTGTTCGGTGGCTATTTTAATTATTTGCAAATTGATTCATAGTGGATACAGTCAGTGGCACGAATCATGAAAATTTTTCGACGGAGTGGGGATAAGTTCGCGCATGTGCTCTTGTGAGCGACCAATAGCACGCGCCCCTCTCCCGCCGCTCGCGCCCCTCACCGCAACGCATACCCAAAATACGCGTTCCGCGCAATCCCCACCCGATTTCATGAATCGTGCCACTGATTGTACTATGTCTTAAAATTGGTGTAATTTTACAAGTGTGTACGCAACTGAATGATATGTGGAATCATTGAAATAGGCACGATCTCGGTCGTGTGTAAGTGTCGGGATTTTAGAATAAAAAAAAGGAAGTTGTACTCCAGCCCCACCCGACTTCAATAGACGTGTTTTTATTATAACAATGATAATGCATATCTAATGATTTGAATATTATTTCTTGCTTTTTATAGGCAGATTTTTTGAAGTCGGTTTTTTGTTTTTAAACAATTTTTTATTTTTTAGCGATAAAATAATTGGTGTGAATGGTCCTCAATGACAATATAATAAAGAATAGAATAGTAAGAGAAAATATAATGAAAAGAATAGTTAAAAGTGTGTAAGTACCAAAATTTTTGAAATAAGTAGGTGGGAATGGCAACGCAATGCTAATTAATGTAGATGTCGCTGCGTACGCTTGTTCCTAAGACAGTAGACGTTCAGAACAACGTGACGTGACGACGACGCCAGACGTGAGTGAGACTTTGAATTAACTGAACTTTCCAGGCAGAGTCTCTTTTGATCTTGCCGCTTTATTCGTTCGGGCCGTCGATGTATGCTGGACTTCACTGGACTCTCGTCTAAAGGTGCATGGAAGAAAGTCCCAGTCTTAAAGATCGTAAGTTAGGTATTACGTGATATGCATTGCATTTTTCTAACGTAACAATAGGTCTAGTCTAGAAACGTTGGTCTAAACAGCTATGCCAATAATACTCAATAAAATAATATACTTACTAGAAAAAATACGACTCGCACCAGACCAATTCTCGGACTGGAGATCAATTCTCAATCTGGTGCGAGTCGTATTTTTTCATAAAGTTAACATACTTAAGTTCTTTATTGGAAACCTCTGTAAAAATAATAAAATATCGGTCATGTCCTTTACATTATTTATTTATTAACCACACATGTCTTAAATTAAGTTTAATTAAATGCGGAAAATACATTGAATGAGTAGATTAATTTAATAGAAATAGTTTAGTCATCATAGTAGCTGTTTGTTGGTCGACGTGACACCGTCAAAATAGATTTGTCTTCTGGGCAGGCGGTTTGCTTGTAATCTGAAAACAAAATCGTGTTTTTAAGTCAGTTAATAAGTACCAATCAATAAATAAAATTAAAAATACTCTGGACGAATCACACCAATTATTTAATCTATTAAGGAACGATCGTACTAAATAATGGTGATTTAATATCGGCTGGAATAACTCAGATAGGAATATAAATCATGACACAAATGCTGATGCTTATTTTATTATATTACACAAACATTTGCCCCTACTAAGAATCGAAACCGGGACTTTTGGTTTAAGAAACGGTATCGATATCTTCAGGTACAAAATAAGTTGCTTAGTTGTCTAGATATTTCTGTTAAATGACTTTGGATACTTCTAGCCAAGCTCGCTCCCTCTTCGGCCTCTTCTTAGCCTTATGGTTCTCGAATGTAGCCAAGACTAAGCCCATTTAATGTAAAAAAAAACATAGCAAAGCACCGCAGATGTATTGACACTGACAACTGGAACGTCTGATGGGATAGAAGGGAAACGAAGGACCGATGAGGCTAGGAACCTGAATGCAACCGAGATAACTTAATTAATAATTCGATTCCCAGGGGGGGTACAATTTATACTCGATTTGGTTGGTGGTAGGGCTTATTTCAGAGGAGCTCGGTGGCGCAGTGGTTTAGCGCCTGGCCTAGCGATTGCGGAAGTTAAGCAACGTTCGCAAGGGTCGGTCATGGGTTGGGTGACCAAAAGTTTATTATCTCGAGCTCCTCCGTGCTTCGGAAGGCACGTTAAGCCGTTGGTCCCCGCTGCATTTGCAGTCGTTAACACCCACCAATCCGCATTGGGCCCGCGTGGTGGGTTATGGCCCATCCTCCTTACCACCCATAAGGAAGGCCTGTGCCCCAGCAGTGGGGACATCAAAAATGGCTGATGGATAATAGGGCTTATATCAAGTCCGCCTGGCTAGACCATCATGTTACCTAAGTCTGCCGCTATAACAAGCAGAGGTAAGATAGCCAGTCATGAAGATTCTGGGAGTAGTGCGCGTCCACCAACGGTCTTATCGTCACTTAACATCAGGTGAGGTGAAGGCCAAGCACTGTGCACTTGTGCATTAATAAAAATACCTTTGCTTAGCTAGATGAGTGGGAGTCACGATCCTCAGCAGTTAGGGAATGATTAAGAAGAAAGAGGTCTCTCTCCCTCTCTTTCTTTTTGGTGCCATTTTGTCTCGTTTTGTTCGGTGGCTATTTTAATTATTTGCAAATTGATTCATAGTGGATACAGTCAGTGGCACGAATCATGAAAATTTTTCGACGGAGTGGGGATAAGTTCGCGCATGTGCTCTTGTGAGCGACCAATAGCACGCGCCCCTCTCCCGCCGCTCGCGCCCCTCACCGCAACGCATACCCAAAATACGCGTTCCGCGCAATCCCCACCCGATTTCATGAATCGTGCCACTGATTGTACTATGTCTTAAAATTGGTGTAATTTTACAAGTGTGTACGCAACTGAATGATATGTGGAATCATTGAAATAGGCACGATCTCGGTCGTGTGAAGCCAAGATTCTTATTGTAGTGGAACAAGAACTTATACCGACTAAACTGACTTGATATACTTGGTGCCAAATGTTCTAAGAAGCATTGGAATGCGATGCACCCGCATTCCGTAAACCGAAACAATATCACTGAATTCTACCCCAACACTTGAAATTGGCAAAAGTATTCCCAGGAGTGAATTGCCAAAACAAAAACAAGAAGAATACGAAGAGGAAAGAGGTTGTAATAGAGGTAATCATTAGGGCCTCATCCACTAGCGTTCATTCCTGTCGGAATGTACAATCCATAAAGGCGGAAACATGTTGTGTCGACACGGCACACTGCAACAAGTGTTTCTAGCCATACTAAATGTATGAAACCGACACGCTTCTGTCGCGATACAACACAACAAAACAGAATAGTATGTTTCCGCTTTTATGGATTGTACATTCCGACAGGAATGAACCCTAATGAGGCCCTAATATCTTACTCCGTCTCCGGATGCAGTTGAAGTCGAACATGTCGCAGAGGTCCCTGAACCCCATCACGTCCCCCGCGTGGCTCAGCCCACAGATAGGCACGCGGTCGTGGTTGCACACCTTAGCCATGCTGCACCACTTCGCACCCATCTGGTGGAAATATTTAATAAAGTATGCAGTTTTATTTATTACTACTGATCCTCAGACGCATTCTGAGTCCTAATGATACACAAGGTGCATAACTACAGAGTCCTTCTAAATTCACCATCCTTTTAAAGATGTGTTCAGTTCATGAACCTGATCAACTTTCTCAAAGCTCAAACAGGTCAAATATGTAAAACAAGAATGTTTATCCATACAAATCACGAGATCAATTCAGTATGGGATGACCAAAATTTTGTGGCGAAAGGAGATGGAAATTCGTGGGCCAAAATGTAATGACATGAGGTATGGTCTAAAAAAATGGGCATATTTATTTATGTTGAAATATCAAAAATCAGCACGATTCTCAATCTGGAAGCGAAGATATATGAAAAAGATGAAAATACATATTAGATTATCGATTAATAGATTATGTAAAAGAATCTTAGAGCATTAAGTGTAGAACTATTAGTTAACACAATTATAAAAGAAAACCTTTGCACTAGATAAATAACTTAAAAAGGCATAATTACATAAAAAAGCATAAAAAACAATTTATTGTTTTTTATGCTTTATTGATCGACTTTCAAAATCGATTACTTATTTATAGTTTATGGTAATCTGTGAGCTGACTAGACTGACGTTGACTTGACAGTGACAGCACGCCTCGCTCGCTCATACATTTCGTATTTTCCGCTGCGTTTTGAGTATTTTTTCCGATTTATTTTCAGTTTCAACGACCATTTCTTTGTTTATGTCGTCTGACTTGGATTGTTATATTGGATTTTACTGCCGGCTTGTGGATTGGTTTTTGGTGACACTATGGATCGCTGTGTAAATTGTGAGATAGCAATTAATCTCTGCAATACATTAGGCCGACGATCCTTAGACGATGAAACAATCATTGAAATCAGCTGTTAATAGGTAAAGATTGTAAATAACCTCACTTTTACCACTTTTACTAAACCTCTATTAACTCAGCTTTGAGATTGTCAAAACTCACAGAATTTTCAGTAAAGGACCAATGAATTTCAATCTATTTATTCACACCATTTACATATTATTACATTCAGGCCCAAGATTGTATGTAATGGTTTCGGTCTCCTTTCGACACATGTTTCTTGGAGAACGTTGTTTAGTTTCATGGACTAAACACATCCTTAAAATTTGGATGGTGAATATAAAATGACCCTGTATACAGCGTGAGATTTTAATCATTTGGTTCCCACAGTGGTGTGGTTTACTCATGATTACAGGCAACTTTTACTAAGAGCCAACTCTGATACGCGAAAAAATTCAGCAGCCGACTTTTTCGGGCTTGCGCTTTCGCTTTTGTATAGAAGAGCTGCTCTTCTATACAAAAGCGTATTACCAGCTTATTGTTTTTCGCGATATCTGAGTTGGCCCTATAGTAAAAGTTGCTTGTAATCATTAGCGGAAAGTGGAACCACCCCACTGCAGGAACCAAATGATTAGAATTTAGCCTGTACCTAAACCTATAAACTATACAGTACTTTTAGATTTAAAATTAAATACCTATGAGAGTCATTGCGAAATTACCACATTTAAGCAAAGTTTTACTATTAAGTTTTAATATGATGATATTGATGATATTGCATGACACGGTATTAATTTTTTACTTATTTAACATTTTTTTATGAAATACCTTGTGAAAAACCAATAAAAGCCTTTAAATTTACTTCATTCTTTGATTTTTCTTTACGCACTCTATTCTTTTATCCTCTATTTATTTTTTAGTCTTCTTCCTCGCTTGAATGAAACCCCTGGCATACAATTTCAATAAAACCTTAGCTTCTAAAATAAGAACAAAAATGTGGCGTATTACTTTTTTTACCTTCCTTCCCATCGCGATATCTTCGTTGTCTCTATCCTGCGGTGGACCGTGGGCGTACACTTTCGCTAAGAAACATGCTACTATGAACACTGAAAAAAAAATCTGGTATCAGGAAAATCGCTGTAAGAAAACAGAAAAACGCTAGGAGAAATGAAAAAGAAACAAATTTGCGTTTTACAGCTAAGACGCTTTCATTTTAATTAGGTTTTTCTTTAGGTAAGCTTTAGGGTTTTTAATTATTTGCATTAAATACATAGAAGGTTCTACTTTTTTCCTTTTTTTTCCGAGAAACAGCTACTGAATTACTAAGGTGTTAAAAAAATTACCGAATAGGCTACTTAAAAAAAACGTAGTTTTAACGTGTAGCTTTTTGGTTCTGGGTAAAAGTAGGTCAGAATAGGCTTGTTCCTGTTTACCAAAATTCTTGAAAATCACGATGTCGTTGTGGGTTTTCGGATTTTTATTTATTTATTTTTATTTTTATTTCTCGGAAGGCCAACAGCACCAAAAAATAATAGGTAATGGGAATTGTAGAAGATAGCGAATTAGAGGCCCTCACAAATAGTAATTAAAAAATACTTACGACCTAAAATAATACACGTTGCAAGCACTATAGATTGAGAAAGTCGTGGGTTCAAATCCTTAATTTATGCTTTGCTACCTACTTTTCCTACGGAATTGAGATTGATGATTTTTGTATTAATGGCATTTATTTATTTACCAAAATTCTTGAAAATCACGATGTCGTTGTGGGTTTTCGGATTGAGAAAGATCTTGGGTTCAAATCATTACATTATACGTCGCTACCTACTCTGCCTTAAGAATTGAGAATTGATTTTTTTTTTATTATTTATTATGTAAATTAACCTTCGATCAAGAATACCCTAGATTCTAGATAACAATTCACGAAATAAAACAGCAAATATGGCGCCGTTTGAGAAAATAAAAAGCGATTTGAAATTTTGAATTACCAAAATATCAAACCATATTATAAATTGTATATGACAAAATATAATTTAATAGCAAAATGATAACCTTTTGAATTATTAGGCAACCTAACACGCTATCACCGTTATTTCTAAAATATAACATACATTCACGAAATTAGAAACAAATTCAAGTAGGTGAACATAGGTACTGTTAACTTTATTTCATCTACCTACTTGAGTTTGTTTCTAGTTTTGTACATAAATGCAGGCAGCCCTATCGTATGTTGACGTACCGCGCGGCTCAAGTTACGTATTTCAAGGACAGGCTCGAGTTAGAATACTGGTAGTATCCTATTACCGTGACGTGGCAACAATAACTATTTTCCAACTTGAACTTTTAAAGAGGAAAAAAACAAAAAAGATTATACCTTGTATAAAATATGCTCCCAGTTTGAAAGTGGGGCGTAATTTCAAGGTGCCGTTTTAGAGACTCTGACCGGACTTTGTAGGGTATTCTTGATCAAAGAAAGTAATAAATAAACGAACTTAATACCTTGTAAAGTAATTTTCCATGAGGCCATTATTATGAACCTTCCCAATGCTTTCTAGACTTCGAATGGCTTCGCAAGCACTAGTCTAATCATGTTTACACTTATGATCTATTGTACTATACCTAAAACTTCCTGTTTAGCTTCCAGAAACTGGTGTATAGTTGTTGTGTAAATATTTTACAGTGGAGGCACATGTGCGCATTTGCGTTTATGTGCTATGTTGAATCCTGAAATTATAAACATTGCAACATTTCATAAATTATAGAAAAAATTTACGTTCTTCAATATTCTTCTGGGAACTACCCTACGCTTACTTTTAAAGCTTAAATATGAGGAAGAGGAGATTATGACATGTTTGCAAATTAATCAAAGTCTGTGTAAATTGTTGCAAACTTATGTAAAATTGACAAACTTACGGCACGTAATTTTATAGTTTACTGCTTATTTTAATAGCGTAGCGTTCAAACGCATAGAATGTTGGCCATTAGAGTAGGGGGGGGGGGGGGCAGGCAACTTCATGCTATCTATCTTCGTAGGTGCAAATAATCGTGAAAAAGTGTTGTGTCCCCAATAAGAGTGCACTTTTTAAATGCGCCTTTTACACCCTGTTAGTTTGGGACAAAAGAATTGAAAGTTTTTATCAGTAAATTATCACTGACTTTAATAGCTTACTTCTCTTATATTCACAGTTGAACTCCAGCATATCGCATTTATTGAGGAACCATCTAACTTCTCTGTTAGTGGGGTCTAACCCGCAGCGCCTGGGACCTTTGTGGATGCAAATATGTGCATCCAAACAAGTGTACTGAAAATTTATCATGAGGTTTTATGTAAGTATTTATAAACCGCTCTTAACGTTGAGAGCTATCTTGAGATCATACCGGAGATGCCCCGTATTTATAAATGGCTCTTAACATTATGAGCTATCTTGAGATCATACATAAGATGCTGTGCCTTTAAGAAGAGCATCACAAGTGTTATCTCAAGATAGCCCTCAATGTTGGGACCGGTTTATAAATAAGGGCCTTTTTTATAGTAAGCTTTGGTTTGCAATAATTAACAACTAATTTATAGAAGGTCAACTCTGATGACATTTTTAGCACTGGCCGAATACTCAAACGCTAATTAACTTTGAGGGGCTCTCAAACGTTGTCCTGTCGCATTAAATGTCAAAGATATGACAAAGACAGTATGCTGTTTGAGAGCCGCTCAAAGTTAAGTTGCGTTTGAGTATTCGGCCAAGCCAAAAATTAAGAAAGTACTTTTAAATCAACGATAAACACTGTTCGATTTACTTCTTTTATTGTTTAGTTGTAGTTAAGATAAACAGTAAAGAAAAAAAATATCCTCAGAGTAAGTTAAATTAAATAGGTGATCATGATCATACATATTATTTACAAATGTAAATAAAAACACAAAAATAAAAAGTTTTCATACTATTTTAGAAGGCCTGTGACATATCACTGAGCTGAGGAAAATAACTAAAGTAAGAAACTTCAGAAAAACCAACATTATTATATTATTTATATATTTATAAACAGCAGAATAAAGAAATTCAGTTTGTAGTTAAATTGAAAGTCATTTTTATTACTGCTACTGTTACAAATCTTGAAGAAAAACTATAGAATAGCATAAAAGTTTGTATGTTTGTACGAAGTTTGTATGAAATGTTGAACACTGAATATACCTATAAAGATTTTGCAGAAAATAATTACTGCTTAATGTTCACCTTATATTATGGACGGTAATTTAGATAATTTATCTCATAATAAGTATGTGACGGGAATAGTCATAGGTAAGTACCTATAGCATAGTAGAATCAAATCTACTATAATACCTATAGCAGTCTCAACTACGGCCTTATTCATAAACGAAGAGTATGTGTACGCCTGATTTTACCAAAAATTTGCCTTAGCAAAATTATAACTCCTTTGACGCCTCCAAGTGTCATAATCCTAAGCAAACTTTTTAATTAAACTAGGTGTAAACTTAAAATTCGTTTATTAGTAAGGGGGCTATAGTTAATCAAGTTTTCTCACACCTTATAAAATCTGATAACTAAAATAATATCTTTAGGCCACGACCATACTGCAATTTCACCTGGGGTTTGAATTAGGATTTTAAATTAAAATTCGAATTCAAAACCCAGGTGAAATTGCAGTATGCATGTAAAAATCAATTGTGCATTACTGCTTATCGCAGTTGCAAGAATTTCACGGTTCATACAGCGCAAGATAGAACTGATATTATGAGGATCATATTATTTCTAGGTAGGTTTGATATTTTTTTGTTGGAATAAGTTATGTAATGTTTTTTTACTAAGTGTACTAAGGTACGTAATGTACCTATTTACGGAAAATATACGGATAATAAATTTCACGGCAAAATAGTTTGATCAGGACAAAATCGGTTGATCTTGTTTCAGGGTATTCGTCATAGTTTCGTTATAACGGGTGAAAAAGACCCTTGACGAAGCCGAAGTCCACGCATTCCGCTCATCATCAGAATCATTTTTGTCTTTTAGCTTCGATCAGATAACCTGTTTTTTTTTAGACTAAACTTAACTGGGAAACCAATAGCTACGAAGTTTTTGAAGGTCAAAGTAAACATTTTTTTTCCAAATTATTATGAAATCTTATACTATTCGTTATTTCCAAATTTTTGTCCAGAGAAACATTATTAAAATTTCAAGTACTTCGTAACAAACAATGGCTTCAAAACGTTATCACTCAATGTACGCCTACTCATGAGCACGCACATAAACGCGGCTTTCCAACTCGGCCGCACACAGCTGTGTAGTATACACTCACAGGCGCGGTCTGTAGTACTCGTTATATTGCGTGGTAATGTATGCAATGCCTTTTTAAAACCAAAAATTAAATTCGTTTCCCAGCAATAATTTTGAACAGAAATGGTCCTGATGATGGCCTGAATACGTAGACCTCGGCTTCGTTGAGGGTCTTGTTACACCCGGTATATAATCTTAGTTTGGTCTAAATACTATACAAGCTTAAAACTAGTTTGCTCTTTATTCTTCATACAGCGGTAATTTCTTTAGTTTCAGCTTTCCTTTGTACGGTATTCGTTTATGCAGCGAAAAAGGAACTCGTAAGTGTTTTAGTAAATAAAATAATTTTGCATAATTAAAACAGTTGCTTCAGCCACAGTCTAAACGAGAACGTTTCACCCAGATTTTTTGGTTTACCTACCTCATTAAACAGACCTATAAAGGGTGTAAAAGACCCTTAACGCAGCCGAAGTCCACGCATTCCGGCCATCATCAGGATCATTTTTGTCTTTTAGACTATACTTGGGAAATCAACAGCTATGAAGTTATTGAAGTTCAAAGTCAAAACAATTTTTTAAAGATTTTTATGAAAACTAATTTTTAACTTTTATTTCCTCAAAATTTCAAGTATTTCGTATCAATCAATGACTTCGAAACGTCATCACTCACTCAATGTATCTCGTGAGCACGCAAACAAACGCTGCCCTCCAACTCGGCCGCACGCGGCTGTGTAGCACGCACTCGCAGAGGCGCGGTCTGTTGCGCTCGTTACATTGCGTGGTAATGTTTGCAATGCTTTTTTAACACCAAATAAGAAATAAGAATAGATCCTTTCCCAGAAATATTTTTCAACAGAACTGGTCCTGATGATGGGCACAATACGTAGACCTCGGCTTCGTGTAGGGTCTTTTTACATCCTGTATAAAATCTGTTGTTTGCCGGTCAGTTAACAGCTACGGATTAATACTTATTAGTGATTTAGCCACTGACGCATTTCATTTGCTTAGATAAGTATATTTTCTCTTAACTTAAAGTTTTTTATTAAGTTTGTTTACTTATTTATTTAAATCATGTTTCACTTTTAGTCAGCATGTTACCAAGCGAAGACATGTATTCATAATGCTCAAGAAAAATGTGGAAAGGACAAAGATGGGGATTTACGAAGATTCCTTGATTCTTGCGATATGATGGAATACAACTGCTTGAAATCAAAGAGTAAGAGAAATAAATTTAATTCTACTTTCTAATACAAACAAAGTAAGATAAGAGAAGAGATGAAAGGCATTACTAGAAGAGTAATGGATATGAATGTTGAGGCCTGGAAAGTAAGAGGAAGATTGCAGAAAAGATGTATGGATTGTGTGCGGAATGATATGAATGTGAAGGGAGTGGATGAGGCGATGACGAGTGATTTTTTTTCTAATTTAATTTCCACTTATCAAATCGCCGATTCCCGCGTGGTGTTCAGTGGGAGTGCGCGGTAAAGCCAGCGACTTTCATAGTTTTATTGTATTTTTTTTGCGTTTTGGATTGTTTAGATTGAATACCGAACAAATCGACTACGAAAACAAAAAAAAAACATAAAATAAATAGTTATTTGTTATACAAGTGACCAAAATCAATTTGTGCTGCGAGTGGCGACTTTAAATCACGAACTAGCGAAGTAGTCTAGATTCTAATATAGACTACTGAGCACAGTGAGTGATTTAAAGGCACGAGGCAGAACAACATTTTGGTCTCGTGTAAAACATACAACTTTTCACCTCGACCAGCGAGAAAATTTTCACGTGACTTTCCTGGTAAAAAAGCTTAATTCAGCATTAGAAACTTGTTTACTTAACTCTTTTGGAGTTAGGAAACTATCTTCATCGTTGGACACATTCATTTTTGTAATTTATCACAAAAATAATTCAATAAAACCTATGCTGAAAAATTTTATTCATAGAGTCAGTAAAGTAGATTCTCTTTGTTTTGATTACATTACGTTGTGTTTTTCTATTATTCATTAATATTCCGTCTTATTTATTTATTTATAATCATAAAACATATAATTTGTTAATAAATTTCATTAATTTTTCTTATTTCGTATTTGTTTCATACATGTGACCTCATTACCTCCATACTCTTTATTTCGAATTATCAACCTTCTTTTTTAACAATCCTTATTTAAAACTCCTTGGTATATCCGTGCATTTTATTTTTTTACTTTTTAATCCGTGTATGACACCATAAAGCACTCTATCTATCCTTTTCTCACATATCAATTTTACAAGTGTCATCCTTGTCACTTTATTTGCTTTTTCTTTATTATTTTAAAAGTTGGTGTCATAAATTAAAAAAGCACTTTGTCTCACGCTCGCAGCAAAAATCGATTTTGCTGCGAGTTTTTACGCGCCAAAAGCACCCTTTTCGTGCTGGAGAGGTGAAAAAGTATTTTGTTCACCAATTTGTTCTAAACCTGGGGCTCTATATCGCCTAAATTACATTGCTATCGCAATCGCTTTGATTTGACAGATAGATGTGATACATTGCTACTTTTCCTTGGTAATTTTTTATTTGTGCTAAAAAGAAGTAGCAATGTTTCACCTTAGAATAATTGTATCACATCCATTTGTCAAATCAAAGCTTGCCTTAACTTCATAGTTTAGTTTAGCCGATAGACCACTTTATTTATTGCTTCGATCGTGGTTCCACCGTGGTTCCACCATAGCAGTTATTATAAACCACCACTCCAAGTTCAAGTGTTCAGTTTGTTTCTTCTTTCATTTAATATTCTTTGATGCTGTTTCCTTTTTTGTGTGTTTTTTAACTTCCCTGTTATGCTCTCCCCCTATTTTTATACTTAACCATTATCATATTCCTCTCTGCTTTCTCAAAATATAACTCACATTTCAGTTTCCTTTTTCGTGATTTTTTTCTTTCCTGTTTCTCCTTCATTATTTTTTTCATATTTTCTTTTCAGTTTTTTTTTACTTATTTTGTTTCTTTTTTCTCTCGCCATCCTTTTCTATTTTCTTTTTATAGTAAAGAACAGATAATTATTTATAATTTATTTTCAGGTTATACCAAAGTAGCAATCACAAAATGTGATTCTTTACCTCCTCTGGAAGATAAAAAACATTAAGATGATTCTGAACAGAAATAAATATATAATTTCTGATAAAATATGTTTTATTGTACTTTTTCCCAAGAACATAGAATACGAAATAAGATTCTTATTTTTCTATAAATTCGCATTATAACTTTATTTTTTTTATTGGAAAATCTCGTTTTTAAACCATATTTTTATGAACCAATTGCAATTGCCATATAATTGGAAATAATAAAAAGATGGCGTACAAAAAACTGAAAACGCCTTGTCTTTAAGTTGGAGCAAAAGTATAAAATTAATGTAAGATGGATTCTGTTATAATGATTGCTAAAACATTTTTGCCTAGATTACAGACAGTATATACTTACATCTAGATCTTCGCTTCGATCAAGAATACCCTAGATGTCCGGTCAGTCAAAAAATGGCACCTCAAATAGCGTCTCACTTACAAACTGGGTGCTTATTTTGCACAAAGTAAGTGATAAAAGATGTGATATCGGACTTTTCAAAACAATTAAGCCTGACGAGTAGTAGGACCATAGAAATATAATGTCAAAGAACAACAATGTTAATAAACAGGTGATCCGAAAACGAATGCATACATTTTATATGAGATACTTAAAATATGACTTAGATTCATAAAATATGACTAGGTATATATGGCAAAGGAAATTAATAAAATATGTTCCACACTGTTTTCTTCGTCTATAAATGAATAAATGTAGCGAAAATTGGTTTTAGAGAAATGTGTGGCAATATCTTATTTACCTGTGAAAGCTGTGATTACTTGGATTATTTCTTTTTGTCACATCACAATGACTTAGAGCAGGGGTCTCCAAACTACGGCCCGCGGGCCGAGTCCGGCCCGCGAGGACCTACAATCCGGCCCGCGGAAGCGGGCCGGGATTACTTGATATCTGGCCCGCCATAAACTGTTTTAAATACATTGTAACCTTTAAAATGTAAATAAATAAGTGATGGGTAGTAAATTAAGACTCTTTGGTCATGTTAAATATTATGTTTTATTTATCTTTACTTACTTTATTTTTTGCACTATAAAAAGTTATATTAACAAAATAACAAAACAGGCGGTTTTATTTTGTAAACATTCTTTCCCTAAGTTGGCTGGAGTATAGGTAGGGTTGCCAGATGGTCAGGATTTGCCTGGATTCTTCCGGAATACAAGTTTATTGGATGAAACTGACTAAAAATCGCGCTGCGCGGCCGTTTTAGTTTTTGTATGTCTATAACTACTATTTATATACTATGATTAATTTTACTATGTCTATGCTGTCTAGGCAAGAGTACAAGTTTAGTGGAAGAAACTAACTAAAAATCGCGCTGCGCGGCCGTTTTTCTACAAAAGACAAGCAATAGTATAAGATTAGTGGATGAAACTAACAAAAAATCGCGCTGCGCGGCCGTTTTCTTACTATACAGGCGTTAAAATTACATATTTATTTCTCCCCACAACAACCGCGAAACCCTGACATTTTAAAATTTTCTCCAGATATTTTGGACTTCCGAACTGGCAACCCCTATACTTACTAAAGTATAGGACCTTTTATTTGGCCCTCGCGATTTCGTAGAAGAGCCAGTCCGGCCCTTAGGCCAAAAAGTTTGGAGACCCATGACTTAGAGCACAAGACACCATAGCTCCACGATACCTTTATTTTAAATTCTAATTAAGATTAACAAATATTTTACACAAACTGTGATTGCTCATTTGCTAGGCGGGACGCTAGGGGCTCTTACTGTAAAAAATGTTGGCACATGTCACTTGATCCTTTGTCTCTTTTTTACATAGACCGTGTCCGTATGATGTTAACTTCTCTTTTCCACGCTTTGTTGGTCTTCTTGAGCGCAGCGAAAATTTTTCCATGCCTATGAAGTCTTTTAAAGAATAAGATTGATGTCAATCCGCGTAAAACTGTTTATCATGCAAAATGAAATTGAATACAATTAATGTTAACGTGTAATCACTTCACATTATAAAACAAAGTTCTCCGCCGCGTCGGTCTGTCTGTTCGCAATAAACCCAAAAACTACTGCACGGATTTTCATGCGGTTTTCATTAATAAATAGGGTGATATATGAGGAAGGTTTAAATAATTTGTTAAAGTTTTATGTAAGTTAGTTGAAATATAACATAATCCGAGCGATAACCCTCCTATAATAAACAGACTTTTTGCGCAAATGGAGGTGCCGACTGGAAGGTATTTGTTTTTTTTTTGATGGAAGGTTGCAAAGGAAGAAATCAAAGCGATGCCTAACTAGGTTGCCAATTTCTTAATAAGAAAGTCACAGTGGCGAAATTATGGAGGAACCTCAAAAAATTCAGACTTTTTTCAGTTACTAACCGACTTCAAAAAAAGGAGGAGGTTCTCAAGTCGACGGTTTTTTTATGTATGTTTTAATATAGCTTCGTCAGTTGTTAACCGATTTATACAAAATTCCTTTTTTATCTCAAAGAACGTAGTTTGTGTGTGGTCCCATAAAAAAAATACAGAGATTTGAACAGTAGTTTTTTCATAATCCTGAAAAATATCAATTATTTACCTTGCCATCCTAAGAGTTTTTACGGAATTTCGGACATAACATCTTTGTTTATGAACCGATTTAGATGATTCTTTTTTTGTTTGAAAGGGTATACCTCAAGAATGCTACCATTTTAATTTCATTGGTATTGGACCTTGGACTTCGAAGATGCATAAGGGAACTCCTCAAAGTCAAATAGGATGTGTATAGTGATTGAGATATTGGTTATGCAATCCAAAACAAACCGAGCTATGGTCTACGACGGTAACGTTCTGGACTAGACTTGGACTACGAAGCCACGACGGAACTCCTTAAAAACAAACCGCGTAAATTTGAAAATTGAGTATGGACATTGTATCATTGAAAATATTATATAAAGTTAAAAAATATTTACACGCTTCCATACCTACCACAAAAAAGTTGAAAATAAAAAAGCTTTTTGAAAAAAAGAAAAACCGCCTTCAAAAAACCTGAAAACAAAAACAGCTTCAAAATAAAATACCTCTAAAAAGCAAGAAATAATATTGAAATCATTAGTTACGCATATGATTATTGATAAAACACGTCTAATGAAGTCTAATGGGTGGGGCTTTGAGAAATATTAAAAAAAACAAGTTGTCTTCCAGTCCCACCCGACTTCAATAGACGTGTTTTATCAATAAATCATATGCGTAACTAATGATTTGAATATTATTTCTTGCTTTTTAGAGGTATTTTATTTTGAAGCTGTTTTTGTTTTCATGTTTTTTGAAGGCGGTTTTTCTTATTGGCTTACAATTTCTAAAAAGTGCATTCTACGACAAAATTTTATATGATACTTTTAAAGAAAATAAAATTACCAACAATTTGAGTGCAATTTCAGCTCTGAGATATCTTGAGATACACACTTCAAAAACGGTCCATTTTTGACAAAAAGTTATGAATTTGTAGTAAAGCTAGTCTCGAACAAAATACCGTCTAAAATAATGATTCTACGAGGAAACACCTATGTTTTTCCTCGTAGAATCAGTATTTTAGACGGTAAAAACGTTTTTGACGGTAATAAAATTTTAGACCGTATAAAGTTGTAGACCGGTTATTTAGATTTAATTTAAGACTAAGAAAAACGATTAAGGACCAATAATTTTCTTGTTATCAAGTAAAAAAAAACAGCGCAGGTCTTTCAGGGTTGCTAATTTGGATTTGGGTCATTGTCAAATTCAGTGGTCATTTTGTTCGAAAGCTTTAAAATTAAATTAGTTATACATTTAGAAGAGACAACTTTACCAAACAATACCAACTGAACTAAAAAATGTGTTTTGAGATGTAAAAAAATTATAAAATCATATTTTTTTCAAAAATCCTATTTTTGTCTCAAAAAGTCCTCTTCGGTGGTCTGTTCGGAAACCAACTCGGCTTTAATTTGTGATCTTAAGGTATATTAAAACAACCCCTATTAATAAATTTCGTTACCATTCAAAAATCTAAGACTGTAATTTATCCATATAAATATTATCCAGCAATATACCATTATTAATTATTTTATTATCACAGTCTCTATTTTGTTCCGAAGATTTAGATCTTTTCGGTTACCCTATTTTACTACCAGTAAAATCAAAATATTATATTTTCCATCCTAATCTATATTGAATAGCAGCTTAACTGAGAACGCATCAGTGATTCGTAGTGCGAGTGAGAGCACTGCTGCAAAGATAACATTGACTTTTATCATAGCCTTCTTTATTTCCAAGCCGTGAATATAAGTTTGGCAACGTCTGTTACTGTCAGTTCGTGGTCATGTCGTCGGCCAGTCTCCATACTAAATGTATGGGAATATTTCAATTTTAAGAGGTCGATATTTTTTTTCATAGTAATCGTGTGAGGTTTAAAATGATGAAATGGTTTGAAATGCTTTGTATTTTAAACAATAAGAAAAATATCAATGTTAACCAGGAAAAAATGGCTGTCAAAGATGTCATCTTTTTTGTTGATTTTCTTCAGCAGGTGAGTTGATTAACACGCCCTCTAGCAATAAATGATACATCATTAGAAAGGTCTTTTAAAGACAAATATTTGCTGTTAATATACTTTATATAATTTGTTAATACTTTTGGAGTTAAAGGTTATTAAAGTATAAAAGTGGTTTATTGTCTATGGGAGTTGATCTACCACACCTATAGAAATGAATGATATATCATAAGAAAGATATATCAAAAGTGGAATCATGCTTGGACGGCAGTTCCGATCACACTCCGGCGATATGTACATTAAGTACCACGATCATATGTAAAGAGCCCGCCGAAAAAATGTACAATGGCAGGACTGACTGGAGGGCCTTCCACGATTACATACAGAATGAAGCCGACTTGCACATACCTCTCAAAACAGAGGAAGACATAGAGAATGCTGCATGGTACACTACCAACCTCATCCAGACAGCTGCCTGGCTATCCACCCCTCACATTGAGTACAATCCACAAAAGCAGGACTACACAATGGACATTCGAAAGATGATAGCTGCAAAACGGAGGCTGAGACGACAGTGGCACACCAGCAGAAACGCAAGTGATAAAAGAGCACTAAAGAAACGCAAGTAATAAAGCACAAAAGGATCTAAAAGATCTCATCAAGGAAAATGAAGATACTACACTCCAAGAAAAGCTTAAAACTCTGTCACCCTACAAACCAGATGATTATTCGTTGTGGAAACTGACAAAGTCACTGAAAAGGCCAAAACAGCACGTGCCGCCGTTGAAACAACCAGACGGCAAGTGGGCAAGAAAACCAGAAGAGAAAGCCGAGCTGTTCGCCCAATCATTAAGAGACATTTTCAAACCCAATGAACCACATGCCATGTTTTCAAATAAAGAAGCTGACGACATTCTGAATAGTGACCAACAAATGTCCTTACCATTACCACTTTGTACTCCTGCAGAGGTTAAAAAACACATAAAACAACTAAAGAAGAAAAAAGCACCAGGTTTTGATCTAATCACATCTGAAGTCCTGAATCATCTACCAAAAAAAGGAATCGTCCTGTTAACAATACTATTCAATGCGATTCTGAGGCTACACTATTTTCCGCTCATTTGGAAAGTTTCTGTAATTAATATGATCGCTAAGCCAGGAAAGCCTCCAACGGAGGTTGCTTCATACAGGCCAATAAGCATTTTGCCCCTGCTATCAAAATTATTTGAGAAGCTTCTTCTAAAACGTCTGCTGCCTATACTGGAAGAACAAAAAACTATCCCAGATCACCAGTTCGGATTTCGGGCACATCATGGAACGACGGAACAAATACACAGAGTGGCTCACACAATCCGCCAATCCTTGGAAAGAAAGGAATACTGTTCGGCTGTCTTCCTTGATGTGCAACAGGCATTTGACCGAGTTTGGCACAAGGGCCTTCTGTGTAAATTGAAAATATGGCTACCACATACGGCTTACACACTTTT
Organism: Agriphila tristella; assembly: GCA_928269145.1. NCBI lineage: Eukaryota > Metazoa > Arthropoda > Insecta > Lepidoptera > Crambidae > Agriphila > Agriphila tristella. Next base: position 34,277,998 of record OV743435.1, on the reverse strand, counting down.
GAGATCTTACCTGCAAAACCGGCTATTCCAGGTACAGAACGGTGATTCTTTGTCATCCTTATACCAAATAGAAGCTGGAGTACCACAGGGTTCTGTCCTCGGACCAGTTCTGTATACAATTTACACTGCAGATCTACCAACATCCAAAGACGTCGTTACCGCAACATACGCAGACGACACTGCTATCCTCTCGTGCAACAAAAATCACACATCCGCATCCTTATTACTTCAAAAGCACTTAAATGATGGCCAACTATGGCTAAAAAAGTGGCGAATCAGAGCTAGTGCTACAAAATCTGTCCACATTACCTTTACCCTCCGAAGAAACAACTGTCCACCGGTAACCTTCAATGGAAACTTACTGCCACAGGAAAATACCGTCAAATACCTAGGCATGCATTTAGACAGAAGGCTTACGTGGCACGAACACATAAAAAACAAGAGAGACCAAGCAAACCGAAAATTCAGTGAGATGTATTGGCTGCTGGGCAGGCAGTCCGCACTTAGTTTGACTAATAAAATGATAATTTATAAATGTATACTGAAACCTATATGGACCTATGGCACAGAACTCTGGGGATCCGCAAGTCACTCAAATACAGAGATACTACAAAGATTTCAAAATAAAGATTTAAAAACGATCAGCGGCGCTACTTGGTTTACAAGAAACACTGAAATACATGAGTACGTACAGTTTCCAACAGTAAAGGAAGAAGTAGAGAGATATACCAAAAGTTACAAACAAAGGCTTCAAAGCCAAAAAAACCAACTTGCACTCTCACTGCTGGACAGTGGAACGTCTACATGTAGACTTAAGAGGAAACGAATAGCCTCAATATAGTAAATCTCACAAATAATAAGCAAAACATGAGGTGACACATCGCAGGATGTGAATATACCCGAACTACTAAAAAGAAAGTACATACAATCTGATTAAAGCTAATGGGCTGATCGCAGATGGAAAAGAGTGTCAAAAAAAAAATCATAAGAAAGGTTTTTAATTTGACAAATATTTGCTGCAAACATACTTTCTATTAACTGTTAGTATTTTCGGAGTTTTAGGTCATTAATGTTAAAAAAATTGGTTAAGTTCAGAGCATTAAAACTCTTAAAGTACTAATAGTTGACGTTTATAGTAGTAAAATAAAGTGTTTCAAATTTAAATACCTTTCCAATGATGTAAGATTTATTGCTAGAGGAGGCTTAGATCAAAATGCTCATCGTACTAAAGGACCCCCGAAAAGTTCAAATAATTTGATTCAAACCTTAAGTTCTAATAAATAAATAATAATAATAAATATAAAACTTTATTGAAATAATCTTACATCACAATTTACAACTAGTTTAATCATAGATAATATAGGAAAAACAAATAATAAATAATTATTAAAATAATTTTATACTATGTGCTTGACCACATGCGATGTTGCCGTTCTGCTCAACTTCAGGGCTTGGAAGATATAGAAGGCTATGCTTCTATGAAAAAAAATTTTCATGTCAGTGAAAGATAATCATGTCGAAAAGGAACAAAACAAAAAAATTGACAAAGATGACTTTACTTTTCGGTGACAGCTGTAAAAAAATAACAATAGTACATGGGCCTACCTTGGCCTACTTGATTTACTAATTTCAAAGTGCTTTTATGATTATCCTCAAAAAGTTTGGTTTTATGATTTTTTTAGTGAGGAAAATCCATTCGGTGGTCCTCTTTTCGGTGGTCTTTTTTCCATACTTTTTTTAAATTTTGCTGTATTGACCTCTAATTTATGTTGATTTAGATTGCTAATGTTCCAATGGATATATCTAAATAAAAACAAATTTCGTTTAATTTTAGACTTTTATTTTTTTCAATTTTTCGAGCCCCGTTTTGACAATGACCCATTTACACTATTGGTAATATTGGTATCTATCCTAACAAACAACATCCCAAAAACACACCTTGCAATTATTTCCGATCTAAAGCGATTTTTGTGTCTACGGCATAGACTTAGAAAATTTTTCGCTATATGGTCTACGGTGACTGGCCCTCCAAATTTTCGACATCGCCGGCAACGCCGGCAACGATTTTCGACTTATTTTAACCGAGCGAAATGGATTTAAAAATTGCAATTGAGGTAGGTTTAGGATTTTTTTACCAATACATATAATAGAAAAATAAAAGTATAACAACCATGCCCTCTGATTTATAATGCAGTTTTACATATTATATTTTTATGAAAGCCATACCTATAATATTGATGGAGAAAAACGCATTTAACCGAGATGGAAATTCTCTCTTTGAGATAGTATAAGGTCCTCTATAGTCTAAAACCCTAACCTCACTGGTTTGCCTTAACGGCATGTGTAAGCTGGAGACACATGTCGCCAGCTCACATAAATAAAAAAACTCATAGTAACGAACTTACGTTGGCTGCTATTATTATGACTAGAAGTTTGATTGCTATGGCATGCTTAGAATTTCTCTATAGCCTATGAGGAAGCTCACTCATTTTCGCAGCTGTTGCTAAGCAAGCCGTCACACAGATTGCGCTGTTTTACGAGATTCTTGTTTTTCCCGATCAGCCTCCACGCAGAGCCGGATTTGTCAATAGGCCGTATAGGCCGCGGCCTAGGGGCGGCAAGGCCCTAGGGGGGCGGCAGTCCAGCAACGCCTTTTATTCAGCTGGCAAAGGGGCGGCTGGTACTACTCGGCGTAGGGCGGCCGAGACGCTAAATCCGGCACTGCCTCCACGATCAGAGGACGTCCACAAGTACTGGTGCTGGAGAGCTAAGTACTGCGAGCCTAAAGGCCCTCCGCTATGTGGCAGAGACCGACGGCTGAATGACATCAAGCGGTTCATCTGCGTGTGCTCTATGTACAGAAATAACTGTGAGAATTATAATGGTATGTGCATTGATGAAACTAAAGTAACTGAGGAGGATTGCTCAGCTGAAGTGGCAGTGGGCGGGACACAAAGCTAGAAGAACCGATGGCATTTGGATGCTGGCTGCGCAGGACCGATCGTTGTGGAGATCTTTGGGGGAGGCCTATACCCAGCAGTGTGTTGTGCGGCTGATATGATGATGATTGTGTATTTTGATAAGTATAAATTTATGTGAAAAGTGTATTTGTATGTAAAATAAGAATCAGATCTTTCTCCGAAACGGAGGGACTCAGTTAGATGCCATTTTCGCAATCAACATCCCATAAAACCTTGATAACGACACCCATATCGATGTTGGGCATTTTTACTCCCTTTACCGGTTGAGTTTCGGAAAACCACGAAAAACGTGTTTGCTTATTTGTTTTTAGAAGTACTTCTTACGAAGTTGAAATGTCTACTTAATATTTTTTTCCATACAAACTTAGTACCCCCATGTATTCTGTGCCTTTAGGGGTAGAATTTCCAAAAATCCCTTCTTAGTGGGCGTTTACACTGTATAAAATATCTATGTACAAAATTTGAAGTCTCTAGGTTCAGTTGTTTGGGCTGGGCAATAGTCTGTCAGTCACCCCTTCACTTTTATATAAGAGAAGATACCTATATAAGTAGGTAGGTACTATCAATTTTAATATTGTTATTTATTTTGGTTCCAGATTACTCTCCTACGAATATCAAGAAATGTCCAAAACATAAAAAGTTTTAACTATAAATTATATTGTTTTATTAAATTTGAGATTTTTAGTATTATTCAAGTGTATTCATTAAAGTTACACCAACTCAATAAATTACTTTATAACATCAGGCTTAAATAATTGTAGTTTTAGAGACAATGCAGTTGTCCGTTTACACATTGTTATGGGTTTAACTGCCACATAACTTTGTATGCTTCCGACTGTTGAAGATGCGTATTGAGTTAACTGCCACATAACTTTGTATGCTTCCGACTGTTGAAGATGCGTATTGAGTTAACTGCCACATAACTTTGCATGCTTCCAACTTCCAACCGTTGAAGATACGTATTGAGTGAACTGCCACATAACTTTGTATGCTTCCAACCGTTGAAGATGCGTATTGAGTTAACTGCCACATAACTTTGTATGCTTCCGACTGTTGAAGATGCGTATAAAGTTAACTGCCACATGACTTTGTATGCTTCCGACTGTTGAAGATACGCATTGAGTTAACTGCCACATAACTTTGTATGCTTCCGACTGTTGAAGAGGCGTATTGAGTTAACTGCCACATAACTTTGTATGCTTTAAATTTAAAGATCCTAAAAACAAAGAATATGAGAAGATTGTTCTACGATTTTCCAAAAAAAAACGCCTTCCAGTTATTGACAGCCGGACACATACAAATTACCGTTGATTGAGTTTTATGAAAAGTCGAATTTTTGTTCATTTTCGGAAAGTCGTAGAAGGATAGTATGTTTTTTATGATGTTAGTAGTTAGATATAACTCCTGCGAAGTTGTTGGTGTTTTAGAAATAACCATGTACCTACCTATATGTATGTATACTGCTCGATCATACTTTATCTTCATTTTTACAATTTTAAATTTCAAATGAAATTGGCGTGAAAGATTTATAATTTCTGCAGAATTACTTTTCAAGATTAACTTTGTCTTTCTGTGTTTACATAAAAAATATATCAATAGAAATAATAAAAAAACATGAAATGGTTTTCCAAAGGGAAATTTTTCCTTTAGCTGTATTTAAAATGTCCATTCTTCTGATGACATTTTTCTTATCAATTAGATTAGGAATATCTTTACCACAATTAGACGTAAGTTATCATTTAAATACAATTTTTTTTTATGGTTTTTGTTGGAACGTGGTTGTTTTTTTAAAACGATACCTACGTGTCACGTGTGTCTTCTAATTAATTCGTGGGGTGACAAGTAAAACTCACTAAGTACACAAAATAGAAAAACGTTATATGTGTATACACTTACACACGCAACTTTCCCGGGAAAAGGTTATCACATCGAAAGTGCATTGTCCATCAGCCATTTTTGATGTCCCCACTGCTGGGGCCAGGCCTTCCTTATGGGTGGATAAGGAGGACGGGCCATAACCCACCGCGCGGGCCCAATGCGGATTGGTGGGTGTTAACGACTGCAAATGCAGCCGGGACCAACTGCTTAACGTGGGGAAAATCGGTAGGTCCACGGGCCCGTCATGGTTGGTTGACATTCTAGCTAGTCCTAAATAAATTATTTATATAGATCAATAATTCGTTTAAACTCTATTTCAAAATTCGGTGGAATCCTGACATTTCTTAGTTACTGGGCAAAAAATATTTGAAATAAAAAATTCAGAAACCCAAAAAAAACAATATCGGATGTTGCTTTTCGAAACATCCGATATTGTTTTTTTTGGGTTTCTGAATTTTTTATTGCAAATATTTTTTGCCCAGTAACTAAGAAATGTCAGGATTCCACCGAATTTTGAAATAGAGTTTAAACGAATTATTGATCTATATAAATAATTTATTTAGGACTAGCTAGAATGTCAACCAACCATGACGGGCCCGTGGACCTACCGATTTTCCCTACTAGTAGGACCACGGTATACCACTATGTACTCGTGGTCCTACTGGACTAGGGCTTAATAAGTATCGATAATTTAGGATCGCTATTTAATGATTTCAAATAAATTTTATATTAAATTATGAAATAATGTAATATTCAGTCAAAAGTACCAGGGCAACATAACTTACGAGGAGTGAATTTAATTTGGTACCGCGAAGATATGTCTTAATTCTTTTTAGCTCTTTAATTTTCCAAAAAATTTAATCAAAATAACTCCTTGTAAGTCATGTTGGCTTGGTATTTTTGACTGAATATAACATTATTTCGTAATTGAATATAAAATAAATATAGGATTTTGGGTTAGGTTCGGAATAATCGTTCTTTATTACTTATCTATCGATACGGACACTACGATATTATAAAAAGCCCTAGTCCAGTAGGACCACGGGTACATAGTGGTATACCGTGGTCCTACCGGTAGGTCAAATCGGTAGGTCCACCCCACCCTTAATGCAACCAACCCGGTCTCCCTTATCTCATTAAATTTTCTTAAAGTACTTTATGTATTAATGAATAAGGTGGTGAATTGCACTATTAAAATTAGCTTGCGCCATCTAGCGGCTGAGTAGCAGCATTATAAATATACGTATTATTTAATTTGGTACCAAGTTGCTATGGTAATACGACTGAATCTAAATAAATAAACTTTGTGATTTATGGCTTTCTGGATATTACACATTTTTACTTTTTATCCAATTACGTGTTCACAAAGTGTGTGTACGTAGCATGTAACTATTAAGTGGGGGGCTTGGCTTCGATGTTTAATGTGTTTGTTTGGTTAGACTGGTTTTCATACTAAATTGAGCTCATACTACTTCTATCTACTTCTATGTTCTGTGATTCTACATAATCTTATTTAGCCCGAGTCGTAGGAGGAAAAAAAACGAAGAATACGGCTATCCATGAATAACTGCCTAAGTTCAGATACTAAGCCAAGTTTAGTATCATTTTCGGATAAATCAATGACGTAGAATTTATTTTTGGTATAAAAATGCAATTTATTAATAAGTTTCCTAAACATTACACAATAACCAATATTTTCAAACATTTTTTTTACTTTAAGTCACCGTAAATATTAAACTGATGTTCTTATTTGCAAACAAAAAATACGATAACAAAGCTTAAAGAATGAAGACTTGAAAAAATGTAACTTACAAATTTCTTTATTAACAATAAATAGCGAAAAAAAATTACACTGTCGCGTGCCGTCAATTTCTTTTACACCTATGGAAATATTATTATTTTTCATTATAACAATATGGGTATCAAATGAAAGGTAATAAATAGGCAATTTCAAATATATATACATTATAACACTTTTATTGAACTGTTTTGAAATAAACTTAAAAAGTATAACGCAGCATTAAAAAATATCAGTACCTACATTATTAGAAAAACAAAAAATGGCAGTCAATATCGACAGAAAAAGGCACATCACAAGCGCGCATGTAACTACGATTTTTTTCAGATGTTGTTAGGTACCTTGAGAGTAGTTTTACCCAAGTTTTAACCCTTGGAAACCCTGTACTGCTGGAAAAACTTGGCACTTGTTTCAGTATTTTCGAAAAAACTACCTTTAGGAAGCGTTTTTCAGGTATCTCTACTCTATACTTTTATAAATTTGCTACTATTTGAGCCTAATACAAACAAGTTTCGAATTGATATTTAAAATTTTAATATTTAATAAAAATAATAACTTCCTTACAACGGTAACGAAGTTATTTTTTTTAATTAGCCAAAACAAGAATATTTTCTTTTATTATTATTTTAAAAATAAAAGAATAATAGTGCTGTTACGAGGTATTTTTCTGATATTCAAATATTCCAATTTGTGTATTTCGTGGCTTTTTTTATCTTTAATCAAGCTAGTATTATATTTTAGTTTTTATTTTATTGAAATAGTTTAACAATTGAATCGTACAAATATGAATCCAAAAATGAATTCGACACCCTAAATTCATACGAATATGATATCAAACTGGGCATAGCAGATTAACTAATACATCTATCGGGATTGGGCTGAAAGCCTTCAAAAACTTCAAAAAATTTACTACAAAAATCGTGGTGGCTCCTCTTCTTATATCCATCCTAGGGTCCTAAGGACCAATCCTACCAAAGGAAATCTCTGGTTCACAAAACGCCGTATTTTTCACCCTACTGACGCCACTGATTGTAGCTCGGCGTATTCAGTCCAACGAAGTTCCTACCTCCTTAACCCATTTTTTTTTTCTTTCATCGCCTGAAAACTGGTAACTTACATGAGGGCCCATTTCGGGCACCGCCTTTTGGTTTGATGAAAATCTTTGCCCGCCAAGACATTTATTCATTTTTGGTAGGACAAAAAATCTCAGTGGGTTGAATCTAGAGAATAGGAAGGATTCGCATCTTCATTCGATGAGTTTTGATATCATGAGTGCCGGCGAGAGGGTCGACAGGGTCATTAAGAAAAATTAGAAGTCGCTTGAGCTTTTTGTTTCCAAAAGTAATAATCTTTTGCCGAATTTGAAAAAAGTGTAGTGTAACGATTCCTTCAGGAGTTTCTTTTTAAGATACAAAAATAAATTATGAAAAAAAGTATTTCTTCTTTTCAAAGTCATGGACTTATCAATCCACCCTGGTACTCCATTGTTTATTTTCGTTACTAAGTGAGTTTTACTTGTTGTTTACACGAATTATTTAAAATCTTTATACTATTTTGGAAACATTTTATTTAAAACAAGGATCAGTAGGAATAATTTTAGTACGAAAACGAATAATTTTAGTACGATGATGAATAATTTTAGTACGAAAACGAGTTAGCTCGACTGCGGTATGCGCAGTACAACTGTTACCTATTCAAGCATTGCAAAAAGGAGCATAAAGTAGTATGCGCATATGACCATTTTTATACGGTCATGAATACTTTTGAAAATAATTGTGAAGTGCTTAAAGTCAACTGTGAGCAGAGGAAATGTGAGTTTTAAAAATATGATTGTATTATAGAACTATTATGTACCTATTTTGTGAAACTGATTGATTTTTATGCACTATGGGATAGTTTCACGGCCTTCACCTCACCTGATGTTAAGTGACGGTAAGGCCGAAGGTGGAAGTGCACTACACCCGGAATTCTCATCACTGAGCAACCGGCACTTTGCTCAAACAGAGAGCAACCACAGAGTACCATGGGCAACAGCGTCGCATAAACACTCCTAAGGTTAAAATAAAATCGCTTGCACGCCACGCCGTCACAACCTTAGTTCGTGCAAATGCAATTCACTCGCACACGAATTTTGTCAGCCCGTACCTAGCAAAAAATCTTCATAGTAGCTACTTTATCTGCAGTCTTAGTTTCAAAATTCTTCTTGCAATAGTACTTCCTTCAAGGTTCAAGTCACTTTTTTGTTCTTTCGGGTTGAAACTAACATTTGGCTGTAGGTATAGGTAAATTATCACAGAGTCAATTTAATATTTTAATTGATATGGATTAAAATCACCCATGATATTTATCTTCACCCATGATATGTATCCTCTATAAAGGGTATTGACTTTGACTTTGTCTTTGACTTTCCTCCCCTTCCTCGTCATTATATCTTCCGAAAGTGTGTTATAATGTTGTGCTGAATTTCAAAATGCAACATGACGTGCGTGGGCGCGCGGCGCAACGCGACAACCTCTCGCTCGGATGTTGTAATGATGGCAGTAAGTCAACTGTTTCAGAACCATTTACAGAGGATTTAAAGCATGGGTGTAGATAAACATACTTACAAAAAGACACAAAAACAAAATAAAAACTTTTTAAAATCAATTTAATAGATTATGCGGAATTTTTGATGTTTTCCAAGCTGTGTCTATCTGTGGACGGTCCTTCAGATTCGTGCAAACATTCGTACAATGTTTGCGCGTTTGTTAGTGACCGGGGTAAGCATAGCGAAATTTTTTCTATGTCTATGGGGGTAAGTGTAAAGTAAAGCCGTTTTACATTTCCAGATTTCAAAATAATCGAAATGTACCATTGCGAGTCAAAGAAGTATTTTCTAGATTTTCACAACGACAGCCTGCAGTGGCAACATGTGGACAGGTCGTATGTACTAAATTTCATGACCACTGAACCAACAAGTACGACACCTGCTTGGAGAATCGTACCGGGTTTGGTCAAACTTGTGAATAAAATGTTTAAGTACGTTTTGCGTATTTAATACCTGTAGTTAAATTTTTTAGTGATTACGTTCACTGGGATAAAAGTAAAGGTTATTATTTTTGAAAAAGTACCAGGATCACAAAAATCTAGAGAAGGAATTTAAATAGTTTAATAGAGAAAATTAAAAGAGAGTTTTAATAGAGAAAACTTAAATAGTTAATATTTCCAATTTCGATGAAGAATATGTCAAATACCTCCTTTGTAACTATGTGTCCTGGTTTTAATTTTACTTTTAGTGGGTCCCTGTTCGGGCGCACTTCGGTTAACTTTATTTTTATAAAAAGAAAAATAATTAACATGCGCACTCCAATCCTCTATATTCAATGATAATATTTCCATTTGAATACTCTGCCGTCATAAGGAAAAGAGACGTATCTACGTTTACCTTCCAAACGAGAAAAAAAAAATTGTATTTTTTTTGGAAAAATAATGGCTGTGCAAAAGTTAAGGTAAAAATTTAAAATTTTAGTATGCAAGATTGTAGGTCATAGTGTAAGCAATTTTTTGGCCTATTAAAATTTAAATAACAATTATGTAATATATTTAATAAACGTGAAAAACCTTATCTTCTAAGTAAAAAAAATCGGAAGAAATTCATGATACTACGATGAAAAGACGTATCTACGCAGAAACAGCCTTTTGTTTATCTGGTTTTGGTACACAAACAGATTAGAGTCAATACATATTTTAAGAAACTTAATTTAACTATAAAGTAAAACAAAATATAAGAATCAGACTTTGTATTATGCCATATAAAAATTAATTGTCATAAACGTTTCTGACCTCCTCTTTTACCCCACACAACTAAGAATACGTAGTAGAAAAGACGCTACTGCCACTTGCGCCTACCAACTTTTTTATGATACTAGAATGTAAAGACGCATCTACGCAGAAGCATCCTTTCTACTTCCAAAGCATTGTGTTTTGAAGCAGATACGTCTTTTTATGAGCGAGAATTAGTGGGTTGCTGTCACAATAATGAACTGAAAAAAATACTAGTAAATGCGTCTTTTTTTACTGATTGTGAATATGTATGTAACTCAATTAAAAAAAAAATAGATACGTCTCTTCTTTTTATGACGGCAGTACTGAGGAATTTATCCGATATTAAATTAGGTTGTAAATGTGCCAATGCTACACAGTGCACTATGGTGCGATCTGAAGTTTGCAATTTTCATAATGTTATCTTTCTGCTACAGATTGTATGAAATATTGAAAAATTCGGCTATTATATCGTTTTTCGTCTTATCCCGTTTTTCATCTTTACCCAATACTTTTTAAAATCATAGCATGTCTATTGTCTATCACTATTTTCTGTGTCTAGTATTGCTATAGCACCTAAATTTATTGTCTAGTTCTCAATAAACTATATTTTGGAAACACACAGTGCCATCTATCTGACTCTTTTTAGAATATCGTGGCGGTGCAAGTCTGTAAAAGCGTGCTTATAACAACGCAGTTGACTATGCAACCGCAGAACCTTTTTACTCTTAAGACCAACTTCATTTCGCCGGTAGATGTCGATACTGGTTTAAATTTTCTTGTTGCTTTTAGAAAACAAAATGTTTTTTATTATGTTTGTTTAATGTAGTCTACGAGTAGGTAATCGTGGACTGCAATAAATAACTGATCGTAACATCAATATTAGGAGACATCTAACTAATACATTGTATACTTACAGGATGTTTCAAAACAACTCGCAATGCTGAATATGGTGGATAGGACCACCAAACTTTTACTATGGGACCAACTCTGCAATGGCGAAAAAAAAACAGCTCTTTCATTTCATACATTTTGATATTTACGTTATTATCTTAAAGAGTATGAAATAGCTGATTTTTTTTCTTTCGCGATTTCAGAGTTAGTCCATAGTAAAAGTTGTCCAGTTTGATGAATGTTATAAAAATGTAAAAGTCTGTTTGTTTGTTTGTGTTTGTTTGTTTGTCGTCTTGACGTCTTAACTACACAACCAATAGTCGTGAATTTTTGCATATATATTTTCAGGGGTACAGGAAAGGATCTACCTTTCATCCTGAAAAAAGGAACTGTTCCCGAGAGATACATGTACAAAAATATACTACCCACGCAGACGAAGTCGCGGGCGGTCTCTAGCTGTTATTATATAATTCTCTGATAAATCCTTTCCTTAATCCTATCGCAGACCAGCAGCTTAATACAAGAAATTTAAATTTTAATGAACTGGAATGAATTGTTTCAATCGTAGATATAGAAGCGTAGGCAGTATTGCAAGACGGATAGTGAAAATAACCTCTGTCACCCTTGTTCTATGGTTAATATTAAGGTAGTAGAGTATCTTCATTGATGAAAATTGAAAAATGCGTTTTTATTATTTTGAGGACCTAAGTATTACAAAAAAGCATCGCGATAAGCGTACGATGTTCGACCTACTTTGTGGCACTATTGACTCACGAATAAGGTTCAATATCAAGTAATTTGAACTACGACTTGCGTCTGACTAGGGTAAGCTCTAGCTATCTTGGCACCCCCACAGTGATTGGCACTTTAACATTTAAACGCAGATATTAAGAATTGCAGTGACAAAATTGTACTAATCTGTTATTTTATTAAATCTAGCATTACTACACTTCAAAAATTTTATAACAGATATTTCTTTCGGATTATAATGGCAACACAGCATTAAGAAATACGAGCTCACGAGAAACTTGTTGCTTTTTCTTGCAAATATTAACGGATCCAACAAGGAGGAGCTGTGGAAAAAAATATTGTTTTTTATTATTTTGACTTTCTCAGAGGTGCGAAATACCTTAATTATTATTTTTATAAATTATATTACAGTTTTCAATAATATTTTTCCCAGTTTTGTTAACACAACTTCAATTTACAATGTGCCGACCATTGGTACAATAGCTTGTACTAAACTTAGCTTGTACTAAGGTGGATACTGCCCGTACGGTAGGGTCCAAGCTCTTTAAGACCCGCCGTCCCAAGATAAAGAAACTCTCCGACCACACACTCCTACTCATGGATCAGAGACGTGAAATGAGGCTCCAGAGTTCAGTAGATGCTAATCGTTATCGGCAGCTTAATAGACAGATATCTAAGTCTTTGACGAGCGACCTTCGCCAATTTAATACGAATCGTATTAAAGAGGCTATCGAGCGGAATAAAGGCTCCAAAGTGTTCGCGAGAGATCTGTCTATTGGGCAAAGCCAGATGACGAAGCTGAAAACTGACGACGGACGCATCATTTCATCAAAGCCTGAAATCCTGAGGGAGATCGAGAGCTTCTATGGGCAGTTATATTCCACGCAGACACCTGTTGAAAGCAAGGCTAAAGACCCCAGAGCCAAGCTTACCCGACACTATACTGAAGATATCCCGGACGTCAGCCTGTACGAGATTAGTATGGCTCTCAAACAGCTGAAAAACAACAAGGCGGCGGGTGACGATGGAATCACTACAGAACTTCTGAGAGCGGGCGGTAAGCCGATACTCAAAGTCCTCCAGAAGCTCTTTAATTCCGTCATCGTCCAGGGCAGAACGCCAAAGACATGGAACATAAGTGAGGTGATCTTGTTCTTTAAAAAGGGTGACAAGTCCCTCTTAAAGAACTATAGACCCATCTCGCTTCTGAGTCATGTCTATAAGTTGTTTTCGAGAGTCCTTACGAATCGTCTCGCTCGCAAGTTCGACGACTTCCAACCTCCCGAACAAGCCGGGTTCCGAAAAGGCTTTAGCACCATAGACCACATCCATACGCTGCGGCAGGTTATACAGAAGACCGAGGAGTATAATGAGCCACTTTGCTTGGCGTTCGTGGACTATGAGAAAGCCTTTGATTCGATTGAAACCTGGGCGGTGCTGCAGTCTCTCCAAAGGTGCCAAGTGGACTATAGGTATATCGAGGTGTTGAGGTACTTATACCAAAATGCCACCATGACGATCCGAGTACAGAACCAGAACACAAATCCTATCCAACTGCAGCGTGGTGTGAGACAGGGAGACGTTATTTCTCCGAAACTGTTCACAGCTGCGTTGGAGGACATCTTTAAGCTCTTGGACTGGAAAGGACTCGGCATCAACATTAATGGCGAGTACCTAACACACCTTCGTTTTGCCGATGATATAGTCCTTATGGCTGAGACCATGGAAGACCTGAACACAATGCTCGAAGATCTCCGTAGTGCTTCCCAAAGAGTGGGTCTTAGGATGAACATGGAAAAGACGAAAATTATGTCAAATGCCCATGTTGTACCCTCTCCAGTTCATGTTGGGAACACTACACTTGAAGTTGTTGACCATTACGTATACCTAGGACAGGCAGTCCAGTTAGGTAGGTCCAACTTCGAGAAAGAGATCTCTCGCCGAATCCAGCTCGGGTGGGCAGCATTCGGGAAGCTTCGAAAAATCTTCGCGTCCGACTTACCTCAGTGTCTCAAGACGAAAGTCTATGAACAGTGTGTGTTGCCAGTGATGACTTACGGCAGTGAAACGTGGCCGCTAACTATGGGTCTCATAAGGAGGCTCAAGGTCGCTCAGCGTGCAATGGAGAGAGCTATGCTCGGCGTTTCCCTACGTGATCAAATCAGAAACGAGGAGATCCGCAGGAGAACTAAAGTAACCGACATCGCTCGAAGGATTGCTCAGCTGAAGTGGCAATGGGCGGGACACATAGCGAGAAGAACCGATGGCCGTTGGGGCAGAAAGGTTCTGGAATGGCGACCGCGCACCGGACGACGCTCCGTGGGTAGGCCCCCGACAAGGTGGACCGACGATCTGGTGAAGGTCGCGGAAAGCCAGTGGATGCAGGCAGCGCAGGACCGATCGTCGTGGAGATCCTTAGGGGAGGCCTATACCCAGCAGTGGGTGTCGTGTGGCTGATATGATGATGATGATGAAAGTGTAGTTATTGAGCAACCGTGCCAATCACTAGATTATAAAATATTTCTTAAATAATATTTTTTTTTACACATATAATTCATATTTACATGAAGAAATCATATTACACTCGAAAAAACGTTTTCGTTTCATTCTTTACAATTATTGGCATTATACTTTAGGTGTTTCTATTCATACATTGCTATCATTGCATTCAGTATTATATTACCAATGCTAATGCCAAGTAGTTGTACTATGAGTATCAATGACTATACTTTTTGATGTTAATTACGAGTTTTCTGTTTTTATTTGATAATAGTACATTACTGCAGCGGCACGCAAGACAGGCATTGAAGGACGAACGTGAAAATACGTGAGTCCATCAATGCCTAGTTGCGGCCAAGGCTTGTATAGTACTTTTCTCAAATGTCCATCAGTCATTTTTAATGTCCCCACTACTAGGGCACAGGCCTTCCTTATGGGTGGATAAGGAGGACGGGCCATAACCCACCACGCGGGCCCAATGAGGATTGGTGGGTGTTAACGACTGCAAATGCAGACGGGACCAACGGCTTAACGTGCCTTCCGAAGCACGGAGGAAATCGAGATAATACATTTTGGTCACCCATCCCATGACCGACCCTTGCGAACGTTGCTTAACTTCCGCAATTGCTGGGCCAGGCGCTAAACCACTGCGCCACCGAGCTCCTCCTTTCTCAAATAATGCGCGGAAGTTCAAACCAAGAAGGTAGTATTTTTAAATTTTTATTTTTATTTCAAATCACAGTAAGTAATTGAAAAAAGAAGAAAAGAGAACGTATTTTTTTGGAATGTGCACATCAAGGCCTTTCATTTAATACCCATATTGAAAAAAATATTTTTTTTTTGCGTTTTTTTTTCAGTTTTTTAGAATGTGCTCATCAAGGCCTTTCGTTTGATACCCATATAGCAAACAAATTTTATTTTTCGTTTTTAATTTTTTTTCAGTTTTTGGAATGTGCTCATCAAGGCCTTTAATTTGATATTGATACCCATATTGCAAAAAAAAATGTTTTTTCTTTTTTCAAGTTTTTGGAATTTGCTCATCAAGACCTTTCATTTAATTTTGATACCCATATTACAAAAAAAAAATAGTTTTTAATTTTTCAGTTTTTTGGAATGTGCTCATCAATGCCTTTCATTTGATACCCATATTGAAAAAAACCCACCACCACCCACCCATGCGTCCATGACTCCATACATCGGTCCATCCATGCACCCATTAATCCATCCCATCCATTCATCCATCCCATGCATCCATCCAACTATCCATCCATCTATCAAACTCATATTCAACCATTTTCTTCCTTCCTTTCTACCTACCTCACTCCCTCCCTAAGTCCCTCTCCCCCTCTCTAAGTCCCTCTCCCCTTCTCAAAGTCCCTCCCTTCCTCTTTAAGTCCCTCCCTCCTCTCACTTTTTTTCTAACTTTAAAACTTTTAAGTTTCGGAGAAATAACGTCACCCTATCTCATACCTAAAAATGAGTGCCAATCACTAGTAGCTTTGTGCCAATGATTGTACTAGGTGTGCCAATGACTATACTTTTCGATGTTTTTTAAAGTTTTATGGTATTTTTCATTAAAAACATTTATTTTTCATTGTTTTTTCATTGTTATTGTAATAAATAAACCCTAAAGATATTTTTAAAAGTCGTAAATTACGCCTAAATATCTTACAGATAAAATAATCAACTAAATAAAGAAAGATTCCGCTTAAGGTGCCAATCATTGTATAGTTTACCCTATATCGTGATTCTTTTTTGTAATAGGCCCTCTGACTCCTGAAAAAGAGTCGCAAAAAGTAAAAAAGAATTTTGTTAAGCATAATTCACACAGCTCAGTCGCGTCAACGGTCCTTCAAGTTTTCAATAGGTACTAGTTTTGACTTGCGTGAATGATCCTCTTAACTTTGTTAAAATATCTACCTACCTATTTTCTTTCTAAGAAAATTAAAGTTCCAATAGTTACAAAACGAGCTGTGCTGAAGACGGGTTGAGTAATTTGCAGAAAAAAGAAATACTTAACTGAAAATATCGAAAATAGCGAAAACCTATTCCAATAATTTTGTTGCAATTTGATGTAGCTTTTACGAAATCTCGTTGGCTACAAGGCCTGCAGTAAGCATACAAAAAAATTGGCTCTGTAGAAATGTCACTTTTGGTCGCTAAAAACACTTGGCCAAAGTGAAAAAAATGCCATGGCGCACTATTCCAGATACGCGGAGCTCGAAGGTTCGCGAACCTAAGGGAGAACCCACCCTCACAGGAGCTGTAAGATCGACATTGATTCCTACTGTATCTCCATTCACTGTGTAGCAGAGATTACCACCCACGCGCGATCACCTGATTTTCTCACGATCTCAATGTGTTAATCGTTTAAGAGTAGGTGTGAACAAGAGACTATTGGGATTTATTAATTAGGGGAGTATGACATAAGTATCGACTTGAAGTGACTAAGTGCCAGCACAAAATTCTCTATACACGCTGTAATTTTAAACATTTGTTTCCCGCAGTAGGTTGGTTCTACTCATGATTACAATCTACTTTTGCTATAGAGCCAACTCTGATATCGGGAAAAAACAGCTGTTCCATACAAAAGCACAATATCTACTCGACTTTAATGTATGGAACAGCTGTTTTTTTTCCGAAATCAGAGTAATTCGTAACCAAAATATAATCAAATGGTTAAAATTTCAGCATGTATTGTGGTGCCAGCTTGACCTCATGAAAATAGAAAGAAGATAATGGCAAATGATATAAAGAATGTTGATCATTTTAGTGTTTTATTTTCTCATCGAGCAATGGGACCATGGTAAAAAAAAACCAAACGGACGGCCGTTGTTCTGTCTCGTCCCGTCAATGGGACGTCCAATGGAGCTACGGAAAAGAAGGGAAAACGAGGTAGCGAGAACAAATAAAAGCAGAAAATATTCAAACCTTATAGCTACAATATTTTAATTTTAAATGTGCAAAAAATTGCTATATGAATATTTTGATAAATTGCTACTTGGTATAATATTTCTAAATCGAAGATCTGAAATGTAGAGTCTGTCTGTTTAAGTATTAGATTATTGAACAATATATTGTTTCACCCGAGAATTTATGGTAAGAGTAAATTTTCCAGATTAAAATTCATCGTACCTATTGTACCGCACTTATTACTTATAGTTAAATTAATCGCATTGTGTCTACAGATTATTGTGATTGTGATTGACTTATCAAATAATAATTAATTTGGCACAAATCTTAAGAAAAATATTTGAGCAAAGTAGGAATACCACGTACAATTTTATCAAGTCATTAAATTACTCCAATTTCACTACTCGTGAATTTTCCCAGAACGTGACTTGTGCGTTTGATAAAAATCTCATTTAAGTAAGACAGATTTTTATCCTAATAGTAATTTTGCTAAATGAAAGTGGATGCTCATTCGCGATTACAAATTAGTCAAATCAAGTTAAGAAAGGAGGTGAACAAAAGTTTCAAAACGTGTAAAGTTAAATTTCATCAGTTTATTGTACCTATATAGTTATTAAATTATGCTTACTTATTTTTCAAGAGACATCACTGATACCTATTTGTATATTTACAAATACATAGGTATATAGTATAGTTACATAGCTATCGTAGGTATATTATGTCTAAGAATTAGAATCAGATACATAACTTAAATTAAAAACATTGTGTGCATTACAAATTGAATTCCAAACAAATGCCGACAGTTTCGTGAGAAATATACAAAGAACAATATGAAAGAAATACCGTACCGTACTTCCTTCCTCACATCCTCCAAGATAATCTACAAAACCGTGTTCCCGTTACGGTTTTTTCTAACGGTATTATCGATACATCAATAATTCGGTTTATTAACCGTTACATCCCTCGTGTTTTAATCGGTAACAGAAAATTTGTGCCTATTAAAATTCAGGTGGTATAAAAGGCACGTGTTTTAAAATGCGTGCTCGTACCGATTAGAAGTAAAGGGTTAATGCGAAGAATAACCGATGGTTTATATTGTTTACTAATCTTAAATTCAGGGTGGAGCCTGTCGTCGTGTATACGTCGTCTACACGTGGCAAGTGACATGAAAATCGTGCGTTTGTATGAGGAGTGTAGTGTTGAGCGTTTCTTTTTTCATCGATAAGGAAGTTGGAATAAAAAGGAAAAAAATGGTGTACTGGCCTCTGAGCAAAATATTTTTCGTGAAATTTTACTTTCCAAAAAAATTATCGCCCTAGTTTCATTTCCCAAATGAATCTTTAGCAAATTTAAATTTCGTATTTTATTCACTTGGTCAAATTATAATTTACTTTGTCAAGTTAGTGTAATAGGTCAAATGTATTGACCATTAAGTGAAAAAACGTTTGATATTTTGTTAAACAATAATTTGCCAAAAAAGAGTTTTTTTTGTGAAATTAATATTTGCGTTAAATAATTTATGATGTGATGTTTTGGTAAAAGTTTTTGCCCATACATTAATAATAAAAAAAACACCGTATCTAAATAATAAATAAAGTTTAATTTATTTATTTAGATTGTAATAATTATCATTCAAATAAGTCAATTAAAACTTACCTAAAACTACATTTTGTGAAATATGACTCTTTTATTCTTTACTGAAAATTAAGCAACCATGACAGCAAAACCTCAATTATGTTAATCTGGATACGGGTAGTCAGGAAATCCTTGGGGGAGGGAATCATTTTGTCTTTTCAGTAGCAAGAACATTAAAAATATATGCTTCGTAAGAGTGCTGTTACTCTTGTAATTAACATTTACCTCAATATTTAAAAAAATCTCAAGAAAATTGCCTGTATTACCACAACGTGACAAAAAATTAAAAACTATCGATATCGATATTACCAGTACATCCTTAGTCTGCGTAGTCGTGCGCTACCCTGGCGATTGTTTTCAATATATCGTTTCATTTCGATAACACAAATGAAAGACTAGTTTCTTTGACGGCAGCTCACTTAGTATTCAATAGGGGGCGCTGTGGTGGCGGCACTTGAATTTTCGCGGCGTGATTTGGGTATTTATGGATTTGTTGGTTAATTTGTTTATTATTGGACTGGAGTTTTATGGTTTTGAGCGTCTAGTCGGCGGCAGGTTTTGAGCGTCTAGTCGGCGGCAGGTATTCCTTATGAGGTGTATGTAGATTACTTTCTACCTGTGTGTTCAGCTAGAGCCTCTAGCATAGAGTAGCAATATAATATACCTACGCTATGGCCTCAGTAATCGATGAAGGATCGTTTAGAAAATAAAATCAAATCGCAGACCAGCATTATTCTGACTTCGGGACCGTTTTGGGACAAATAGTGGTTTAAGTTTTATTGTAGTATTGTCTGTCTCAAATAAATTATTTTTCTTTCTCTCTTTCTTCTTTCAAATAAATGGTCCTAAAAATCTATTAAAAATATAAAAAACTTGTGAACTCAATCAAATTGTACGGATAGTCCTGGCGTAAATTCGCTTCTGAATAGTGTTTAATATGTCCAAGACAAAAAGAAAGCAAGGTTCTTTCCATGAATTTTCCAAGATTATGTTTCCAAAGAATTAGAAACTTGCTACGGATGCATGTAAAAACTGCATTCGAGTTTTTTAAACAACGTGTTACAAAAAAAAAACCCATCAAACATCAAACTGAACAACTTTTACTATGGGACCAACATTGAAATCGCATAAAAACAGCTGTTTCGTTCATTTTGATATTTAAGTTATTAATTTTTGTATGAAACAGTAGATTTTTTTTGCGATTTCAGAGTTGTTCCCATAGTAAAAGTTGTTCAGTTTGATAGTATCTATTACAACACGTTGTAGATGTAATAAATTCATTTTTAGTAGTTTCATTTATAATAGTTACAGTTTTGGATTTTCAAATATGTGTATTGAATCTACCACTGAAAACAAATATTTGACATTCCTGTTCGATACGAATCCTACTAATATTATAAATGTGAAAGTTTGTGGGTTTGGATGTTTAGATGTTTGTTCCTCAATCACGCAAAAACTACTAAACCGATTTGGTTGGAATTTGGCACACAGACAGCAGATAGCCTAAATTAAAACATATAATACTTTTTATCCCGATATTCCCACGGGAACGGGAACCACGCGGGTGAAACCGCGGGCGGCCGCTAGTATTATAAATGGGAAAGTTTGTGGGTTTGGATGTTTGTTCCTCAATCACGCAAAATCTACTTAACGGATTTGGTTGAAATTTGGCACACAGATAGTAGATAGCCTAGATTAAAACACAGGATACTTTTTATCCCGATATTCCCACGGGAACGGGAACCACGCGGGTGAAACCGCGGGTGGCTGCTAGTCACTCAATATAGATTTCGTTCTAAGGGCACCGATCACAAAACTATTAAGTTCCTCCACTAAGTTATGCGATCAATGAACGATCTACGATATAATTTCTGCGCGCGTTGCTATTTTCCTCGGTAAAGGGAATCCAGGATGCGCCTACGCATGCACCGCGGAGGAAGGTGCGCAATAAATATTAATATTTATTATCTATAATCACTTTTTTATTCTAATTCCCATTGAGTGCACTTTTTAATAGTTATTTGTCGCACGCGCTGTACCCATCCATTTGCAAGTGTTGCTCTGAATATATTTTACTCTCTTGTTGGTACTGCGTACTGTGTGTAGTGTGTAACTTGATGCACTTTAATATTTTGCAGAATTTCAAAAATGTCGTCAACTTTTCAATTTTCCGTAACAAGGTATCTCTTTTGGTCATTTGTTTAGGTTGGTTTGGATCTGCCTGAACCGGTACAATATACAGTTTGGTAAAAGCCTTATAAAGCAGAATATGTTAGATAGGGTACCATGCATACAACCCCGAAAAAATATTATAATGTCTGAAAAAAGCAACACGGCTGAGATTTTTTTATTTGTATGAAAAAATGCAAAATGGCAACCTTCTATTAATGGGCAAAAGCAAAACAAAATATTGGTCTAGGGTTGCTATTATGAAGTCTATCATAAAACAAAAAAAAAAGTTTTTCAAAAAAGTAGTGCTTTTCTGGGTTTATATAATAACTAGCGGCCGCCCGCGACTTCGTCTGTGTGGAAAGATTTTTGCTATCCCTCGGGAACAATACTTCTTTTCGGGATGAAAGGTACCCTATGTCCTTCTCTGTACCCCTGACAACGTGTATGCAAAATTTCATAATGATCGGTTCAGTAGTTAAGACGGGAAGGCGTAACAAACAAACAAACAAACAAACGGACTTTGGCATTTATAATATTAGTAAGGATTTTCTGGGGTTGTACACATGGTAACTTATCTACCTTATTCGGCTTTATAAGGCTATTAGCAAACACCCTGTATTGCAGAGGAATAGGTAGGTACTAACATAACTACCTATTTTTTATTATTTCTATTCTGTCTTAGGCTGAAGTGCACCAATACACCCTAAATATCTGATTAAGTTTTAACCATTACTAAAATAACAAAACAGATGGTTAAAAATAATCGGCTGTAGGAGCTCGAAGGTGGTCTGACAACCCTAGAAAAACCCTAGAGGTTTTCAATCAGATGGGTGACCAAAAATGTATTACCTATCTCGGGCTATTTCGTACTTTGTAAGGAACTTGACCTGCTCTTGGCTGCATTCGCAGTCTTCATCAACACCCACCAATCTCCAAGGGGCCCACGTGATGGATTAAAGTTCATCCTACTTTTTCATGTTAAGGGGAACGTCTGTGCTGCCAGCACCAGGGATATTATGATTGACAATGATAAGTGATAAAATGATTAATGATTGACAATGAATATAGTGCTAACTGCTACACTAGATAATTTCATAGTAACTTCTTGAATCAAATTAACTTGTCGACTTTTACATACTCACAGGACAAAACCGATTCTAACAACTTGCGTAAGTATGCGCAGAAAATAAACTTTTTGTTCGCTTTCTCTTTCAGATTAATATGGAAATGAACAAAACTTCTATAGTTATATATTATAAACTTAAATCATTAGCAAATTATAATAAGTCATTACGCAATTTCCTTGAATATCGTGAGAAATAATAAGCTAACACACCTGTTTTCACAATTCACCATATTGAAATAAATAATCTATTGTCCATTGTCCGTGTCATATTTCCCTTTTTAAATGGAATCCAGGATGTATGGATGTTTACATTAATATTTATCATACACGCCGTCGGTTTTGTTGTAAACTGCATTTTAATTTATTTTTATCTTTCACTCTATTTCTATGAAAGTACTTCCTTGGCGCTTTTTTCTAATAGATGTTTCTAATTAAAATCCATATTATCCTTAATTAGAATTAGCAAAAAATACTAATTCATGAAAATCATGTATTTTTAATCATGAAAAAAGTAATACTAATATTTTTTGTGGTATATTCATTGAACGTGTACCTCGTCATCTCAGCGGGCATTCTAGAAAAATATCGTTATACTTACTGAAATCGTGTAAGTATAGTTTTGATAGTCCGTAAGCCCGCGACAATATTGCCTACGTCATATGACATCACGATGAAATGCATGGCACACTTTTATTTTAATAAATTGGCTCTAACTCTAACAAGAGTTAGAGCCAATTTTTACATGTTTATTTGTTTACTCTTTCATGGCACACGGTTGGAAAAGTTGTGCTGAGCGAGGATCAGAAGATTATCGCAAATAAAATTAGCCGAAAGCTTGAGAAAATCTTCCACTTCCGGTCAAAATTTTAGCAATATCTTTCTGTGGTAGTATGCTCAAAAACCTTCTTTGGAAGGGACCTCTCGCTTCCCAGCGTGACAGTCGCCATGCCGGGGAGCGACAGGTCGTGGCAGGCGGTTTTCTCCTTCTGTGAGGACGTGATGTCACAGAAGGAGGCCGCGGAAAGGGTCCGAGAAGCGGATGCGTGGGTGGACCCACTCCGGTGGAGAAGGCCGGGAGAATGCGTAAATGCATTTTCTCCGGTATAAAAAAAAGTATGCTTAAAGCCGCGATCACATATCCCGATCTAGCATCCTAGTTAGGAACCAATTTAGAGTTGCCACCCGTATAAATAGGTTAAATTTTAACAGTGCACAAATAACGGAAAAGTCAACATTTTTATTGATTTTTTATTTTCGATTCTCATCTCCAATCTTAAACTATGTTTTTCTTTCAGTAAAAGTGTAAATTCACTTTTAAAATCTAACTTATTAATGCAATATTTTATTATCAAGTACGGGTGGCAACCCGAAAGTGGTTCTTAACTAGGATGCTAAATCGGCGTATGTAATCATGGCTTAAAACCTAAACTTTTTAATAGTTTTAAAATGTTTTATGTCTTGTTTATATATTTTTTTATTTAATTTCATTATTATTTTTTGACTCATATAGAGTCAAGAGACTGAAAAACCGGCCAAGTGCGAGTCGGACTCGCGCACGAAGGGTTCCGTACCAAAAAACGGGAAAAAATCACGTTTGTTGTATGGGAGCCCCCTTAAATATTTATTAATTTTTACTGTAAGTTGTCACGTTGACGATGCCGTAATTTTGCAAGAATGTTTTTCTTATAAAAAACTGTGTGCAAAGCAAAGTGTGAAATTTTTAATGCTCATTAAAACCACACATAAAATAACAGTATCGTCTTAAACCTAAAACTATGGCTTGGAATAAGTAGTTGGAATGGAAACAAAGTAATACCATTAAGAATTTGGAATGTGATTGATAACAATAATTATATTTTTTAGGTTTATTGATATTGATGACCGTCGTCCGGTGCGCGGTCCCCATTCCAGAAAGTCTCCGCCCCAACGGCCATCGGTTCTTCTCGCTATGTCTCTCTCCATTGCACGCTGGGTGACCTTGAGCCTCCTTATGAGAATCATAGTTAGCGACCACGTTTCACTGCCGTAAGTCATCACTGGCAACACACACTGGTCATAGACTTTCGTCATGAACACACACTGAGGTAAATCGGACACGAAGATTTTTCGAAGCTTCCCAAATGCTGCCCATCCGAATTGGATTCGACGAGAGATCTCTTTCTCGAAGTTGGACTTACCTAACTGCCTGTCCTAGGTATACATACCTATTGGTTAACAACTTCAACTGTAGTGTTCCCAACATGAACTGGAGCGGACACAACATGGGCATTCGACATGATTTTTGTCTTATCCATGTTCATCCTGAGACCCACTCTTTGGGAAGCACTACGGCGGGAGATCTTCGAGCGTTGTGTTCCGGTCTTCCAAAGTCTCAGCTATAAGAGCTAAATCATCGATTAAGTATATTTATATATATAATAATAAAATTTGTAAGTATATCGTCGTAAAAATACAAATTTGTAAAAAAGTTTAAGAATTCGATTGCGTGAAAAAAAAAATTTTGTCGCTTCGTGTGACAACGCGATCCAGCCGAAACGATTAGGCTGCTTTCAAACGATAACACACGACCCGACCTCAACCCGAGCTCAACTCAAACTCACCTCAAACACAGCCCCCCTTGAAATACATCGCTTACAATTTTGATTCTTATGACACTTTAATAAGGTCCTGTGTAATGTCCATGTGAGTTTGAAGTGAGTTCGGTTTGAGTTCGGTTTGAGTTCGGATTGAGTTTGATTTGAGTTTGGGTTGAGTTTGAGTTGAGTTCGGGTTGAGCGCGGGGAGTATGCAGTTGCATCGACAAAATATAAAAGAGCTTATTAATGTGTCATAAATAAGACTCAAAATTGTAACTGATGTATTTTAAGGAGTGGGCTGCGTTTGAGTTGAGTTTGATTTGAGTTTGGGTTGAAGTTGGGTCGTGCGTTATCGTCTGAACGCAGCCTTATAGTATAAGCAATTTTATTGGACCCTCGATGCCACCTGGGTCAAGAAAGATACTTCTTTCGATCTTCTTGCCGTTCAAAAAAGTGAGGGGTTCTTTCTTACAGATAGTAAGGTAACTATATATCCATCTTACCTTGAGTCTTTCTCCGTATTCTTCAGCTCACAGCAGTTGTATTCCTTCAGAGGAACGGTGTTGGGCCCAAGTAGTTCACGAACAGCAGTCCAAACTGGCACTTTCACGCACTCGAATGTTTGGAAAACGATTATATAGATGCTAGCACACAGGATAAATGCAATTATTATGAATTTTGAATCACACACTCCGAATTTTATGGTTTTTTGTTAATTTTCAACGCACCGATACGATACGGATGCCGACGAAACTTCTAATGTTCCAGCCAATCAGCGGGCGGAAAGGTGGATATGCCTTTAATCAGCATTGCGTTGCTATCGTAGCAAAAAACCACTCACAAGACAGCGGGAATATTTTAATTTCGAATTTTAGCTTAAGTTGAAAGTTTGAAAGTTTGATCTGAACGATTAGCGAACACTTCGACTTCACAAATGTACAAAGGTAACAGCAGAATGGAAATTATACCTTTGGAAATTATTACACTTCCATAGATTTTAGTTCGCTGATTACATCTTACATTTTGTTGGTAGCACGTCTGGTTGCTTCCTATGGGACTATATAGTTTCCTATGGGACATCTGCACCAAGCAATGTTTATCTAGAACCCATGTGGCAGGTTCCCACGGGCGATGTGATCGGAAATTCGACTAGAGCATAATTTATCAATTAGTTTTCTGCTAACGAGCGACGTTAATGCTACTCACTGTGATGCCTCCAAAGCGATTGGACGGTTCATGCCACATGCAGCGATGCTTACTTTTTTAGCTGAACGAGCATTGTTTTATGTTTTATATAAAATAATATACTTATTAAAAAAAATATTCGTCACCAGCTATGTAGCTTCTAGGCGGAAATCGAAGCCATGCCAGGCAATCTTTTCGTACGTTAAGAAATCTTATTTTAAATTGACATGTTTTTGAAAGAATAGAATAAAATAAAGTTTCTTAGAAGAAGACAACCAGAACTTAAAAAGGTAAGTTAAAAAAACTGTATTTTTTGTGCATAATTTTCCTATTTCCTTGATTCCGAAAAATATTTCAGGGACTAATGGGGAAATATAATGAATGAACATTATATTATTGTCGAAGTAGGTAAGGTACCAGTGGCGAGGGGTGAAATAATGGCGAAGGTAAGCCGTTCTACATAATGTTATGATCTGCATAGTGGATCAGTAGAGCGGGATTTTTAAAAGGTAAGCCGTGGGAATCGGCTTGTATGGACCCTTCGCCACTGTAAGGTACCTTAACAAACGTTTTTTTTTCAGAATCCCATATTTTATATTTATGTTAAACTACCTCTTTATTTTAACTGATAGTGTTTTTTAACCAAAGGTGTATTTGCATTGCATGTGATAACTCAAAAACATAATATCAATAATCCATAATTTTATCATACTGCATACATCATCCCAATATAGGTGCATAGGCCATTAAGGATTCTATAAATGAACTTGTCATGTAGCTGAGATGTTTACCATAGGCTTAGGAATGTAAGGCACGTATCTAATTTTATTATAAAACAAAAACAAAAATAAAATAAAAAATAAGTAATTTTTTCAGTTATATTTAGTCATTAATGTTAAGTTAAATAAGTTAATAGAGTAAATTGTTAAGTTACATTTAATAATTAGTATGTTAAGTTGTATAAGTTAGTAAGACTCTATAATCACGTATGTGTGGTAGCCATCAATAATTCATCATAGTTGAGACAAGCTTGCAATAACAATAGACCAAAGTTTCGTTGTAAACAATATTTACACACTTTAGTAGATAGACAGGCATAGCACCTTAAAATATTTGTTTTTGTGCTGCGAAAGTTGTAGAGATCAAAATTTTACAATGAGGAATGTCTGAAAATTATCAAACTGGTTGAATATTTTTTTTAGGTAGGAATAAGCTCTAAAGATTCAGAATTTTCGGTAGCGTGAAAAAAAATACAAAAAATTAAGTCACTTCGTCTCATGGATTTAGTACATCCCTTGTTTCATCTTCACAAATGTACGGAAGTGACAGCAAAATGGTCCTTAGTCACCACCTGCCACAACCACAACACATATTATAGTTATTTATGCAACTGTACTATAATACCTAATTATGTACAGTTGCATACAAGACTTTATCTACACCCATTATTTATTTTTTCTTTTTATTTATTAGGGAAACAAACAATATTTTAGTACATATGGATTAAAACACCCATGATATTTATCTACACCCATGATATGTATCGTCTATAAAGATTTTGACTTTGACTTTGTCTTTGACTTTCCTCCCCCTCCTCGTCATTATGTCTTCCGCGAGTGCTATAATGTTGTACTGAATTTCATAATGCAACGCTTCGCGCGTGGGCACGCGGCGCAACAGGGTCTCCTCCCGCTCGGATACTGTAATGGTGGCAGTAAGCTAACCGTTGCAGAACCTTTTACAGAGGATTTAAAGCATGGGTGTAGATAAAAAAAGTTTTGACATTTTGTGACGATTTTTTTAAATATATTGTTGTGGTAGTGGCTGTTAGTGGCTAAGGTATAATCTCCATTCTGGTGTACATGTGAGAAGACGAAGCGACTTTAATTTTTAATATCTTTTCACGCAACCGAAAATGATGAGTTTTTTTTCTATTACTAAGGGAGCTTATCCTATAAAAAATATTCAGCCAATTTGATTTCTTCAGATATTCCCCATTACAATACATTATTACTCCACTAAAATACCTATCATCTTGCAAAATATTTTTGAAACTACAAAGCATGGGCGTAGCAAAGGGGGTATTAGAGGGTTCAAACTCCCCCCCCCCCTCCCCAAAAAATAAAGACTTACTATGTATTTTTTTTTTGCCAGGTTTTATTTAATATGGACCGCCCCCTCAAAAACTGGCCTGGCTATAAAGCAATTTGTCCCAAAAAAATTATAGTATTCAGCATTCCAGAACAAACATCAATAATTCAGTAATTGCATATTTACATTGAAAGTCGATCTGCATCCAATATATTTGCAATAGTTAATGTGAACACTTGGGCAGGTTTCCCAGAATATTGGCAGCCTTCATTCATTCTAGCTTCGACACAAAATGCAAAACAGACACATTAGATATTTAAACAGTTCGAGTAATCGACGCGAGCGCATTTCCCGACCATTTATTTAGTGATGTCTGAAATATTAAACTGAAGGATGACATTATCATAAGCGTAATGATTACTACACTTTTTAAATACAATGTTGATTGACAACTGCGGCTACTTTACTCGATAATGTACAGCAAAGTGTAAATTTTACAGACTATTACATCATTTCGTACCGCAAGTGCTCTGAAGTTGTTCACTTCTGTTGCACATAAAATTAATCGCATTGTATATTAAAATGAACAGTGGGTCTATTGCCCAAGTGTCGTCGACTTCGCCGTCGGCTTCATTTGACAGATGGTTGTAATTGCTACTTTTTAACCGACTTCAATAAAAGGAGGAGGTTCTCAAGTCGACGGTTTTTTTTAATGTAGGTATGTTTTAACATAGCTTCGTCAGTTGTTACCCGATTTGTACAATTCTTTTTTTAACTCAAAGAACATAGTTCGTGTGTGGTCCCATAATTTTTTTACAGAGATCTGGCCAGTAGTTTTTTCATAATCCTGAAAAATATCAATTATTTAGCTCGCCATCGCACGAGTTTTTATGGAATTTCGGACATAACTTCTTTGTTTATGAACCGATTTAGATGATTCTTTTTTTATTTGAAAGGGTATACTTCAAGAGTGGTCACAATTTAATTTCATGTTATTCGACTTCGAACTTCGAAGATACATAAAGGAACTCTTCAAAGTCAAATAGTATAAGTAAAGTGATTTAGGTTTTGGTAAGTTTATGGCAATCCAAAACAAACCAAATCATGGTTTGCGATGCAACGTTCTGGACTAGACTTGGACTACGATGACACAACGGAACTCCTCAAAAACAAACAGCGTAAATTTGGAAATTGAGTTCTGGGCATTTTACCATTGAAAATATTATAATATAAAGTAAAAAAATATTTACACGCTGCGCTTACATACCTACCACTAAATAGTTGAAAATAAAAAAGCTTAAAAAAAAAAAGAAAAACCGCCTTCAAAAAACTGAAAACAAAAACAGCTTAAAAATTAAATACCTCTAAAAAGCAAGAAATAATATTCGAATCATTCGTTACACATATCAATATTAATAAAACACGTCTAATGAAGTCGGGTGGGGCTTTAAGAAAAAATTGAAGTTGTCTTCCAGCCCCACCCGACTTCAATAGACGTGTTTTATTAATATTGATTTGTGTAACGAATGATTCGAATATTATTTCTTGCTTTTTAGAGGTATTTAATTTTTAAGCTGTTTTTGTTTTCAGTTTTTTTCTTTGGTTCCTTTTTATTTGTACCAAAAAAAAGTAGCAATGTATTTCATCCATCTGTCAAATGAAGGCGACGGTGAAGTCGACGACACTTGGGCAATAGACCCCCAGATCACTTTACTGAATATGTATGTGCAGTTAAAAGAAAAAAAATGGTATGAAGTTTTCGAAAAAAAAAATATGATTATTCGGTAAAGTCACAAAGATAGCAAAACGAGTGCGTAGACGCATTCATCATTTCCATGATTTACCTACGTAAACAATGCTCTCTCTTTTTATTATGCGCGTGTAAATTTATGAATGAACTCGAAATCCACATCATTATCATATCAGCCGCACGACACCTACTGCTGGGTATAGGCCTCCTCTAAGGATCTCCACGACGATCGGTCCTACGCTGTCCGCATCCAGTGGTTTCCCGCGACCTTCACCAGATCGTCGGTCCACCTTGTCGGGGGCCTACCCACGGAGCGTCGTCCGGTACGCGGTCGCCATTCCGAAATCCACAAATTAGTAAAATTTTGGGACACAAACACACCTCAATCACAGATCTTGTATTTTAATAGTTAAACTTGATAAATCGCTTTATTATATCGCGTTTCGGTGGGACAGGATCGAGTAAACGTCGAAAAACTGTTATTTTGGTACATTGAAAAAGGTTTCAATGGTTTCCATTTGGACTAAGAGCTAGCCCGGAAATGGTGGACAATTTACAGAGCGACGAAATTCCTCTTGTTAGTTTGCCGTACTATCAGATCCGGGCACCTCGCAGACTTTAAGTGGTGGGGGTGGGAGTGGTTGAGCAACAAAGGGGCTGAAAAGCGATTGAAGGTATACAATCTATAGAGCTCTGGATTTGGTGTGGTACAATAGCAAACTAATCATGTATTTTGACTGGACAATAGCAAACTAATCATGTATTTTGATAGTTGCCAGGAATTTTGACTGGTGAAAAAGTAGTACGTTTAAATTCAATCAAGTCGTATTTAATACCTAAGTATACATATTCAAACGGCTAGACAAATAAATGAAGCTCGTGTCTTTTAATTTAATAGGTATTGTAATCATTTTATTAACATTGAACATTCGATTTTTTATGCACAAAGGGCTTTTTTATGCACAAAATGCTTGGCCACTGGCCTTCGCCTCACCTGATGTTAAGTGACGATATGGCCGAAGGTGGAAGCGCACTACACCCGGAATCCTTATCACTGAGAAACTGACTGTCTTACCTCTAACTGCCGGAACCCAAATTATTGTTATGGCGTTAGAGTTTACTTAGGTAAGGTGGTGGTAGCTAGCCAAGCGGACTTGATACAAGGCCTACCACCAATGGCCTACCCCCCTGGGAATCGAACCCGGGACCCCGGGAACCGAGGCGGTTATTACTGGGGTGGAATATACAAGTTAGGTAATAGATTTTTGTTTATGCAGCTTTGGAATCTAGACATGTAATCATTTCCGTATCGGGGATTAAAAAAACGTCACATAAATATTTTCAACTCATTTATTTTTCTTTAATTTACTTTTCACTAAAATCATACTTAAATTACAAAATATTTACAAACATATCTACTTAACCTACTAATTAATTAAAGAAGAGACGATAAAAGAAATATAATATTTACATTTAAGAATAAAATTAACTAATTCCTTTGGAATTTAATAGAACAATATTTGGACGGAACCGTTCTTAGTAACTAATTATTATCTTTGTTACGGAAACTTGCTTATTTAAAAAAATTTTTTTGAACAATTTCACACTTTCTAGTTCTTTTTCAGTTTATATTCATAATCAAATGCATTTTTTTTTTCGCTCAATATCATAAAACTTTTTTTTAAAATAGAAAAAAATGTCGGTATTTTCAATATACATAATTAGGTATTTAAAATTACCACAAACTTTTGATTTGAGCATATTTTAGTATTGATATTAATAACATGATTTACCTAGCAGGCTTTTGCAAAGTTTCTTTTACAAAAATAAATACTTACCTATAAAATACTGACAAATTCGAAATTTTTTTGAATGCGACAATTATTTCATATGAGATAAAAATACTTTCTTCCACATTCTTAAAATAAATGCAATCAAGGAAAAAATGTTAAGTTTAAGTAACAATAAATAGTTTCTTTTTAATAAAATATGATGTTTTCCAATCATATTTATTGCACATTGTGTGAGCCGTTAGCAATTTTATTTAAATCAATTTCAATTTGCAAATCTTGTCTCTCTTTAAATACATTTTTTGCTCATAATTATCTTAACATAAAAAATATTTGTTTAAGAAATTGTGTAAATATTAAGTAAGCGAAATTCCACACTTCTTTACAATCCAATCAGAAGGTTTCTAAGAATAAAACACATATTTGTTATAATATACGTAGGTAAGGTGTTAGTAGCACCCTAGTTTTTTCTTTAGGGCTCTTTCAGGCTCTTAAGCTAGGGTTTCCTAAGATGACGGTGCCGTCATATTACGGCCGTAATTTAGCGGCGTAGAACGTTGTCTATGTAAACAATATGGCGGCGGCAAAATATAATACGGCGCGCCATATTGTTTACATAGACAACGTTCTACGCCGCTAAATTACGGCCGTAATATGATGGCACCGTCATCGTAGGAAACCCTAGCTTTATTCTAAAAACTTTTAGTGCTTGACTTTGGCTTGACTCATGATTCTGAATCTATCTAAAGTGGAATTTTACATTGCAAAATTCATGAATTTTTTTTTTTATTTTTTTATTTTTCTATCACACAGAGACTGTCTAAGTTGCATAGAGCCTAAATTTAAAAAAAAATTATTAAAATATAAAAATTAAAAAAACCCGCAATGTACAACTGTTTACCCGCGATATTGTCGAATTGTTACGCGTACGTTGCTTCTCAACGAAAAATCAAAATCTCAACAACTAAGCATATTTATAAGAGTAGAATCATCCCTTAAAATTTTCGCCATTGTGCTACTAACACCCTGTATATGAAAAAGAAAGCATTTGCAGACCTATTTTGCAAGAACGATAAATTTTAGAATTCATACATTTCAGTATCAATGTATTTGATGTATGAAAAAAAACATTGCTACAGTCTGATTGCAATAGTAAACATGGAAAAAATCTTTATTAAAGTAAATATTTTCTTATAAAATTAAAGATGTTTATGTCCGGAAAATAAGTATCATATAAAAATGTGTGGGTCTCCAGCTTCCTCATAGGCTATAGAGAAATTCTAAGCTTGCCATATTTTAAAGCATAATAGCAGCAATCAAACTTCCAGACACAATAATAGCAGCCACCATAAGTTCGTTACCATGACTTGTTTTATGTGTGTGAGCTGGCGACACGTGTCTGCAGCTTACACATCCCGTTAAGGAAAACCAGTGAGGTTACGGTTTTAGACTATAGTCAAAAATTTAGAGCCTAATTGCAGCAATAAGATCCAAAAAAACTAACCATCACACTCAAATACTGTTGTAACTACGAGCATAAAACTGTGTGCGAGCTGGAGACACGTGTCACTGGCTTGCACATCTGTATTTTCGTAATTACTTAAGGTACGATTATGTTATATACCTCAAAATTCTCAGCCGAATTGGAGCATTAGGCTCCAAATTTATCAAAGCTTTAACTCGAAAAGTTTTTGAGCTACGAGCCGATATCTATGTGTAAGCTGGTGACACGTGTCTCTGGCTGACACATGGTGAATTGCTGTAACTGTATATGTTAGAGTTTCGTTTTAAAGATTAAATAATACGTTATAATTGCAGCACACACGAGG
The DNA here is from genome assembly GCA_928269145.1 of Agriphila tristella. Taxonomy (NCBI): domain Eukaryota; kingdom Metazoa; phylum Arthropoda; class Insecta; order Lepidoptera; family Crambidae; genus Agriphila; species Agriphila tristella. The sequence goes on along the minus strand of OV743435.1, from coordinate 34,244,330 downwards.
CATAATTTCAAATCTCTGGGCCTCTTAGTTTCAAAATTATAAGCCAAAAACCGTTTTCCCGCCAAAAAATTCAAAATAATGGCTCGGAAGCGCCTAATCGCGCCGTTGCCGTTCCGTGCGCTACACTATTGCAATCGAATTTGAACCTAAGAGCTAGTATTATTTTGGTTCATTTTAATTTACGCTCTCGATCGCTTTAATTTCTGTACTGAGAATTTTAGTCTAGGAGGTAGAAGCCGAACTGGTTAAGTACCTAATTTAAAAGAAAATCAAAGTCTATTTATTTAGGAATGTTTATATCGCTTTGCTTAGTTATTATACAATTTTTTTACACTAATCTCACTTACATTAAAACTTCGAGCATTTGTTTGTCTGTCTGTATGTTTGTTACTCTTGCACGCCGAAATTTGGCATACAGACAGATATAAATATGGCCTGGACTGGAATCGGGATTAACACAATCAAAAAATAAAAATAATCCTATAAACAGTTATAAACAAAATCACGCCATCTGTTCGCGCACCAAGGAATTATTATTATAGCCGTGTAAATATATCAGTGTGCGCGCGCTCTGTTTTATCATTAGCACTAGAGGTGGTTAATATAGCATCTAGCGCCATATTATAGCCCGCTATATTTACATAGCGCACATAGCGCGCTATGTAAGTAGACGCTATGGCGCTAGAATATCGCGCGTGGCAACAAGTAGCATCCTTGGCCGGACGGGTGCGCGGGCATTCATCGCGTGCGCGCTGTTGTTACCGGACGCGTTACGCGCGTTTCTCTCGCAGCACGCTAGGTATGAGTATAATATCGCGCGCGACCTTATATTGTGTTAGTTCGATTAGGACTTTTATGACACAACGAAGTCAATTAGTAAGTATTATGTAAAAGCTATTTAGCTAAGCAAAGTTAGTGAACGCGAGATATGGTAAAACAACCGTATTTCAAACGTCAATAAGGTCAAAATCTCTTGCACCAAGTTAGAAAAATGAGTGCAAGCGATTTTCGACCTTATTGACATTTATCAAAATCATGGTTTTTAATGAAAGATCAAAGTTAGTAAACGAGAATACGGCAAAAAATCAACCAAATTTTAAACGTCAATAAGGGCGAAAATCGCTTGCACCTGTTTTTTCTTACTAGAAAACATTGTATAGTGATCACAAGTTAGAAAAATGAGTGCAAGCGATTTTCGACCTTATTGACATTAATCAAAATCACTGTTTTTTATGAAAGATCAAAGTTAGTTAATGAGAATACGCCAAAAAACCAACCGAATTTCAAATGTCAATAAGGTCGAAAATAGCTTGCACCTGTTTTTCTTAACGATAATTTAAAGACGTGAAATACACCTAATTTTATCGACAAAAACACCCACATGTTGGGGTCTATCCCCACTCCTGTTGGAATGGCCGCCATTTTAAATTTGACTTTTTATTTTAGTATGCCAAATTTCGGCGTGAAAGAGTAACAAACATACAGACAGACAGACAAAATTTGTATAATAACTAAGCAAAGCGATATAAACATTCCTAAATAAATAGACTTTGATTTTCTTTAAAATTAGGTACTTAACCAGTTCGGCTTCTACCTCCTAGACTAAAATTCTCAGTACAGAAATTAAAACGATCGAGAGCGTAAATTAAAATGAACCAAAATAATACTAGCTCTTAGGTTCAAATTCGATTGCAATAGTGTAGCGCACGGAACGGCAACGGCGCGATTAGGCGCTTCCGAGCCATTATTTTGAATTTTTTGGCGGGAAAACGGTTTTTGGCTTATAATTTTGAAACTAAGAGGCCCAGAGATTTGAAATTATGCCTCGTGTGTGCTGCAATTATAACGTATTATTTAATCTTTAAAACGAAACTCTAACATATACAGTTACAGCAATTCACCATGTGTCAGCCAGAGACACGTGTCACCAGCTTACACATAGATATCGGCTCGTAGCTCAAAAACTTTTCGAGTTAAAGCTTTGATAAATTTGGAGCCTAATGCTCCAATTCGGCTGAGAATTTTGAGGTATATAACATAATCGTACCTTAAGTAATTACGAAAATACAGATGTGCAAGCCAGTGACACGTGTCTCCAGCTCGCACACAGTTTTATGCTCGTAGTTACAACAGTATTTGAGTGTGATGGTTAGTTTTTTTGGATCTTATTGCTGCAATTAGGCTCTAAATTTTTGACTATAGTCTAAAACCGTAACCTCACTGGTTTGCCTTAACAGGATGTGTAAGCTGCAGACACGTGTCGCCAGCTCACACACATAAAACAACTCATGGTAACGAACTTATGGTGGCTGCTATTATTTTGTCTGGAAGTTTGATTGCTGCTATTATGCTTTAAAATATGGCAAGCTTAGAATTTCTCTATAGCCTATGAGGAAGCTGGAGACCCACACATCATATAAAAGATAACTTAAATCTTAAAATAACCTTTCCTTGTATCTTTGAAATTCAGATTCATTTTACATTTACAGAACAGTATTGCATTAATAACTTAAAAGTAACTTAAAAGTAACTTATTAAGTAACCATAGCTCTTTCTGTGGGTGGTATCGGCATCATATGGTTGTATGCGAACCTGAAATAAAATATCAAAATTATTTTATTCAGTTTAAATGCTGTTAGGTTTTGCTATTAGGATCTCTAGGCACTATGATAGCTGCAGTTATTTATTATCTCGAGGTCTTCCATGAAGGTACGTCAAGCCGTTGGTCCCAGCTGTATTTGCAGTCGTTAACACCTACCAATCCACATTGAGCCCACATGGTAATGGCCCATCCTCGGTACCCACCCTTAAGGAAGGCTCCAGCAGTGGGGACATTAAAAATAGCTCATGCATGGCTGTTACAAGTATTTGTGTATGTCAAAGAAGCTACACCAATGGTTCGAACATAGTGCAGAGTATAATGCCATTAATTTAACTATTTACAAAAGAAGCGGCAATTTCACTCGAGAATGCATAGCATAGAGTAAATTTTACAGATTAAAATACCTCGTTTTGCCGTACAGCATCTAGCATTAATTAGCATTGTAAACAAAAATCTTCTGTGAAAACATAAACTTAATATTGAATTTAAGTTTATGTGTGAAAAAGCTTCATAGAGCTTTCCAAAGATATTGGAAATTTAAATTTCATTTGCACCTGAGTTGCATTTAAACGTGTCAGATTCAAAGACAGAGTACAATGTATGTCAGATTGTTGCACCCCAGCGGTGCTACCTGCGTGTATAGGGCGGTCGGATATTGTAAGAGATTTTTGTTAGAAAAAAATCTAATTAACATTATGCGGGGTCTAATACAAAATGTATGTACCGAGTGCCTTCCGGCGACCGTCAGAATTTTTCTGACTGAAATTTCTTACAATATCCGGGTGCCCGTGCGTGTATGCTAGTGTATTCGCGCTTTTTGTTTGTTTTTGGTGGTTCGCGTTACTACCTGTGGTCTCCCAGTCTAATTTCCCCTTGGGGTACCACAAGCAAACATTTTTGCCCGTGGAACCTCCTGAATAACAATCTCCTCATTAAATATATTTTTATTATCCGTGGTACCCATCACAAACATCTCAATCTGAGATAAAAAGATTAGGGCTACCACGGGCCATATAATTTTCCCATAGTACCCTTTGTCCCCTTTGGGTGTTCCATGGGCTAAAATATTTGCTCGTGGGGTGGCTCGCTCAAGGGGAACTTAGACTGGGGGACTACGGGCAAGTAACGATGGTTCGAACCTGGTATTGTACTCCTGCAGCTTGAGGGTGGTGTCTGACCAAGGCGGGCTGGGATTCCACCTGTCCATGCCATCGGTCTCGTCGGCTAGTCGCATGCGTTTGGCGGCGGGGTATTCCATACCTGTGGGATGGTATTAATGTAAAGATTTTGGTGTTTGTCACGACAGTTAGTAAACAATAACAGCTCGGATTTGATCTAAAATGCATTTTATTTTGTCTCAAAAAGAAGTAAACTAAACTAGCAATTGTATTTCAATAGTTATAAAACAAAGTCGCTTCCCGCTTTCTGTCCTTTTGTATGCATATCTTTAAAACTACGCAACGGATTTTGATGCGTTTGTTTTAATAGAGTGATTCAAGAGGAATTGTTAATAAAATAATTGTATAATAATACCAAATAAGTTTTTTAAACTACAATCAATCCTAGATTAATATTGCTGGTTTTAAGCATGAATTAGAACATAGTTTTGAAATATTTGTTATGATTTTTATAGCATCGAAACCGTATTTTACGCTGCAATACAGAATGATAAAAGTAGTATAACTAACTATTTTAATTAATTTAAACAATAACTATTTCTTTTTGATTCGAACGCATTTTGACCAAAGAAAAGATAGTGAAAGAAGATAGAAGAAAAATTAACAGTATTTTCCTTCTAAATTGAGAAAACTTTTTCGGCCAAAATTGAAAATTCTCAGTTTTCGACCTTACCATCTAAACCAGCGGTAGAACAGGGCTCCGTCATATGGTACCCCACTCTGGGGTACTGCTCGTAATACTCCCGCTTCCCAGGGTGAGGGTACATGAACATGTTGCTGTTGACCACGATCTCCGGTGGGGGGTCGTAGTGGTGGGGAGACCTGGCAAAAGAGAACTGGTTAATATTTGATTGAATCAGGCGTCACTTGGCGGAAGTCCCAAACCATTATGAAAACAGAAATATATGTAGCTTACTTCCGCAAAAATATATGCAAGATGCTAAGCCCGCCCGCCCGCAATAAATTTCGGTGTTGGTTTACGCACGATCTAACTCCTGAGGATGCTCCGGGTTGGGGCGAAAGACGTGTAGTCTTATTGGTGAAGGTGCTAGGTGTGTTCCTGTCTTGCTAAAAGCAGGTATTGTGCATTGATATTTTGTGATGCGCATGTGCAATTTTTATGCGGGCGGGCGGGCAGTGCACCTTGCATTATTTTTTGCGGAAGTAAGCTACCTCTACACATATTTCTCTCAGTTTTTGTATTTTTCAGAGTAAATGGTTAATACTTTAACATAAGACATGTAAATAAGAGTAAAGTTTGACGAGTATACTCGTCCCTTGATATAGTTGTTCTATCTCACGAAGATCCTTTTGCTATGAATGTTGTAAGGCGTGCACTGAACATATATTTTGTTTTGAATGTGGCAGACGCACCCTAACTAAAGTGTACGCCTAACACATTCATAGCGAAAGGGTCTTCGTGAAATATGTAGAATAACTTCATCTACTGTTGTGACAACGCGATCCAGCCGAAACGATTATAGTATAAGCAATTGGACCCTAGATGGCACCTGGGTCAGGACTTTACGATTTTCGATAGAATCCTGCCGTTCAGAAAAGTGAGAGGTTCTTTCGTACAGATAGTAAGGAAACTATTTATCCACCTTACCTTGACTCTTTCTCCGTATTCTTCAGCTCACAGCAGTTGTATTCCTTCAGAGGAACGGTGTTGGGGCCCAAGTAGTTCACGAACAGCAGTCCAAACTGGCACTTTCACGCAATCGAATGTTTGGAAAACGATTATATAGATGCTAGCACACAGGATAAATGCAATTATTATGAATTTTGAATCACACACTCCGAATTTTATGGGTTTTACAATTTTCAACGCAGCGATACGATACGGATGCCGACGAAACTTCTTGTGTGTCTCGCCAGCCAATCAGCGGGCGGAAAGGTGGATATGCCTTTAATCAGCATTGCGTTACTGTCGTAGCAAAAAAACCACTCACAAAACAGCGGGAATATTTGAATTTCGAATTTTAGCTTAAGTTGAAAGTTAGAAAGTTTGATCTGAACGATTAGTGAACAACTGTTTTGTCAATAATCAATGTTTTCGCAATATTTAATGTTTTCTTTGAAAACTAATCTTAATCTATATCAAATTTTAAGACTAGAGCACAGATTACTTAACTGGACTGGAGTAAGAATGAATATTCATCAGAAACAGCGATTTCTGATCAAACTTTTAATTGATAAAACATTGATTTATTACGTAGCGACATTTTAAAATACATAAAGACAAGTTAATATACTGTTATATTCGAAAAGGCGGAGCCTCATGCCATAACAAAAGGTCACATGATCAGATCAAATGGTTTATTATCCTTTGTAATAATATCCAAAGGTCACGTCACTATAATAAGTACAAACCTTCATACACAATCTCCATAAAACTTCATGGAGATAACCTTTTTCGTATTTGGTTTAAGAAAACAAATTTAAATCTGCTTTTATTAAAAAGTTTCTATACAATTTTAAACCTTACTGACCATTAAATAAAGAAGTGGTCAAGCTTGAGTGATGCGTTAGTAACTTTGTAAATGGTAATGAAAGGTGTCAAATTACGGATGGTTGACGAGTAGACAGCGCGTTGATTTTCTTATTTATATTCTGTGGTGGTGTGACATGACGATTACAAATTGTGCTGTGACCTTGGAATGTTTGTTTTAAACGATATCGGATAATCATTTGTTTTGTAAGATATGAATGAATACGATTATTAACAGTTAATTAAAAATTATGAATGGTTGCTTGAAATGCCAAGGTTTGATTAAAATGTTTGTTTAATAGAAATAAGGAAATTACGCACGGCCAAAAGTTCCATACAAATTAATTTAATATGGTGTAAATAATAAGACATTTTTACTAGGAAGGAGGATTTTTTTGGGATATTAATAACATTTTTATCTATCTACATCATCATCATCTTCTTCTTATTTTTAGTTTGGCAATCTCCTCTCCTTTTGGCAGTAATTTTTGCCAGTGTCAAGTGTTGAATAGTTCAGTGGTCGCTGTGTTTCAGTTTACATTAGAATGCGGGTGCATCGCATTCCAATGCTGCTTGGAGCATTTGGCACCAAGTATATCAAGAAAGTTTACTCGGTTAGTTCTGCCGAGGTAGCCACCACTACAATAAAGTCTCAGCTTCACACAACCAAGATCGCGCCTATTTCAATTATTCCACATATTGTTCAGTTGCGTAGACACTTGTGCCACAAAACTGCACCAATTTTAAGACACAATATCCACTATGAATCAATTTGCAAATAATTAAAGTAGTCACCGAACCTAAATCGATAAAATGGCGCCAAAAACTCTATGATGTCATCATTCACGTGTGTAAATGAAAGTCATTAGTAGTATAAAATAAAAACAAATGAAACTGGTTTTTATGCAAAGTAATAAGTTTTGCTTCACTCACCTTTCTTCACTTATCGTTGACTGTGGTGAATGCGTAGAGTAGTCCACAGGCCCTCTATCCGTATAAACCCTTTCACAGTTATACTCGTCAACAGTCTTCTGCGGGACATACGTCGAAACGTGGTACGATCCATACTCAACGTCCTGGCTCTCTACATAGTATTGCTCCTGGTATGGCTCTTGGTAGCACTGTTCTCGCCTGAAGAACTTCTGGCAGCGGGGGTCGACCATGTTGCACGGTTGGTTTTGGTAGCCGTAATATTGGTACAGCCAGGAGTTGGCCATCATTATTGAGGCTTCTTCTTCGCTGTTGGGTAAAGTACATCTTATCATAAAAAGTCTGACTGGCAGTCCACTAATGCATAGGTCTACTATTTAGTGTAATTTTTAGTGAATTTTTATACAAACTTTGAAGCCTTGGTTCTCCGCCGAGGATTGACCTAGCCGTGATCTGATGATGGCCATTCAGGGAATGAATGGAGGAGATTCAAATCACCATTCACATCCAACCGATCTTATCAGCATTCTAAGAGATATAAGAATATGTTTAAAAAACCGCGAAATTAACATAAAAATGTATGGAAATCTTGAAACTGTAAACTCTGATCTATCTCTTAGAATACTGATCGTATTAGTTGGGTGTGTATAGCGAATCTCCTCTATTCAGTCCCTAGATGGCCATCATCAGATCACAGCTAGGTCCAACCCTGACGGAGAAACAAGACTGGTGTCTTTAATTATGTCACCGCCACTGTATGTATCAATTTTGAGTAGACTTTCCTTACTGTAGAGGATAAAATAGAGACACTTCTTCATAGTTTTACCAGTGTACTGTCACTAAATGTAACGTTTTAATGATCCTGCGGCTACTAACAAAGACACTTTTCCTTCAGTTCTCCTTAGTTACCTTAATATCTGATTAGTGGCCACTATGAACTGGCGGGGCGAGTCCGCTGCATCCTTCACCTGCAGCACCACGTGCACCCATAGGAACTGCCCCGACCGCTGCTGCAGCTTGACCAGCAGTATGCAGCATTTGTCCTGCTCCGATTGGGTTACTGCGACAAGGACAGGGTTAAACATGAGTGAAAATTTTGGCATTGATAATTATAATAAACACTTTATTGCACACAAAAAAAGAATTACAGAAAGAAGGATAGTTTCAGAGAAGAAGCATACAAGAGCAGTGTTTCTTTCAGGTACTATTCCGGGGGGGCAGTGCCCCCCCGGAGCAGCCTTAGTGCCCCCCCGGAGAAAAATGTGTTGTGTGTAGGTAGACGGGCAAACTAGTGTAGTGATCGACGGACTAGCTCCTCCAAACCTCTTAATTGCCCCCCCGGAGAATATTGTCTGAAAGAAACATTGTACAAGAGGTGGCCTTATCGCTAAGCAGAAATCTCTTTCAGGCAACCCTTGGGTGAAAAATAAATAAAGATAGGACTAAAAGGGGAGTGGGGTGCAATTATGAAAGGAAATAACTCTATCTCCGAAGGAACTGAGTCTGAGCTTTCCTGATACCATCTGGTAGAGAGTTCCATAAGCGGACAGCATGGGACAGTAAAGGAATAAGAAAAGAAACAGGTGAAGTGTTGTGGAATTTCAAGGATAAGATTTTAAGAAGATCGTAGTGATTTTTCTGTTGGTTATTTAAGTTTTCAAGTAAATGTTAATTTAGTGTTTCGGTTAATTTATTTACATAATATTTAGGGTTTGTATTATTATTTTCGTTATAAGTAACCCCGAACATATTCATGGCACAGAATACGTAATAGTACTAACGTTTCGGGGTTAACACCATCAAAGTCTGTTTTCAAATTACATACACAGAAATAGATTTTAGATAAAAAATCAGTGCGATTGTGCTTAAAGTAATCATAAAAACTAGAAATCAAAGATCGCTGGTGAATTTCACCAATTCAAATGAAACTTTTTTAGAATTAACAGCCGTTAACAGCGAATAAACATCAAATTACTTTGGCGAACAGTTAGGCGGTTCGCAAACTCACACAAAACGATTCTTAAGACATCTCGACGACCAAGAGAATCTTATTACGAGCTATAAATTGAACTATAAATGTACTTTATCACTGCTTAATAGGTGGAGTTCGGTGTAAATGCATTTTTAAGCAATTATCGCTGATAAATTTATATTTGCGGAAGGAAGTTAGGATCGAGATTTAAATAATGATTTAATAAAAGTATAATTGTTGAAATAATAATTTCTTATTCCACCGCGATTGAGGACCTCCGTGGTCGAGTGGTTCGCACGCCGGTTTTCAAGGCGTCACCATCTCTTGAGGTCCCGGGTTCGATCCCCGGCTGGATCAATGTAGAAAATGAACTTTTCAATATTGTCTCAGGTCTGGGTGTGTGTCATACCACCGTTGTTTCTAATTTCCATAACACAAGTGCTATAGCTAGCTACTTACTTTGGGATTGGAGCAATGTTTGTGATGTTGTCAAATATTTATTTATTTATTTATTTATATTTATTAGATTAAGTGACTACTATTTTTGAAAATTAAAGACTTTCATGACATCCTACAAGAATTTTTAATCCCATGCTTGCTTGCAACTAGGTTTAATTGAATATGTCTAATTGAGAGTGATGGTTCGCTCGAAACATGAAAAGAGTACAAATATAAATAAATAAATTATACTGTTGATTCTGATGTCATTCAAAGTTTTTTTAGCTTTAACTACATTAAATATACTTCGGGATAGTGCTTGGCCTTAACCTCACCTGATATTAAATGACAATAAGGCCGAAAGTGTAAGCGCACTACACCCGGAATCCTCACCACTGAGGAACTGGCTATCTAGCATGACCATCGAAACACGATATCGCGTGATATGGCGTTTTATCGACACGCAACTGTCAAAATCCATTGTCTTTTGACAGTTAAACGTGATACGTTGCTATATCATATCGCGTTTCGGTGGTCATGCTAGGGGGCCCAACTCAGGTAAGATGGTGGTAGCTAGCCAGACGGTCCTGAAATAAGACCTTCCACTAAGCAAACCGGTACAAATTGAACCTTCCTTCCGGGAATCGAGCCTGGGACCTCTGCGGCCGGTAGGCGTACACCAAAACCGATTTTATCGGCCGATGGCGGACAGACCTACTCGGACGAGTAACTCGGAGGTGCACCTGCTGTGCCGACATTGGGCGTTGCCGTGCCGATCTTCTGTAGTCACTCTCAGCTATGCAACCTCACATTAAAACAAAACCTCCGTTCGTTCACTGGATAGGTATCGTTACCATTGTCATGTATGAATTAAAAAAACTTAGCGTGCACTTGTATTAAGTTAGTAATAAAGTACTCTCAAGTTATAACGGTTGACTGGGCGTCTTCCGATACCGTGCCGGATGAAATTCGGACTCGATGGATGATTGACCGTCATCAGGCGACTTCGGACGATGGCGGTTGTAGTAGTGTACGCGATCGCTATATGTTACTTAAGTTTGATTCGAACGGATGAGTCTGAACGATGACGCCCGGGCATAGTTCGGCCGATAACGGATTTTGTGTATTTGAGCCGACAGGTGGGCGAACCACTAGACCACAGAGGCGGTTGATGACTAAGTTAGTTTAGTACTTACTTAGTCTATGTTTAGTCTGGGCTTCTCTCAGGCTATCCCAATGAATTAGTTGATACCATGACACGTCCGTTAATTCAGATTTCTTCCAACCTAAGTACCATTCTCCGCTGAAACAAAATTGTTAGATTTAATAAGAGATTTTTTTTATTATATTTGCCTATTAGACATTAATTGTCTTGTAAGTATTCTAAATATGCATTAAATTAAAGAAAACTTAAAGTAATTAGGCAGGCTAAGTTGCAACTGCATCGCTTAAAATATGACTAAAGAATCTAAAACTAAGTAGTATGGTATAGTTTATTTATATTTCGCTGTTTGGCATAGGTTTGCTGCAAAGCGTCGTAACTAATCCATACTAATATTGTAAATGTGAAAGTCGGTTTGTTTGTTTGTTTGTTACGCCTTCACGTCTTAACTACTGAACCGATCATCATGAAATTTTGCATACACGTTTTCAGGGGTACAGAGAAGGACATAGGTACCTTTCATCCCGAAAAATGTATTGTTTCCGGGGGATAGCAAAAACTTTTCACGCAGACGAAGTCGCGGGCGGTCGCTAGTATTTTTTATAAAAGTAGATAAATTTTCAGTAGTTTATGTTTGCTGCTAAACAGATAACGAAAAATTATCTTTAGAATGGTTATAAAGATTCAACATAGTAGTTACAGTCTAAAATGGACCATAAAGATCGCGTAAGTTAAACACAAAAGTTTACACATAATAACTATAAAACGAATGTGTTTAAAATGCGTTGCTATTACAACCACGCTCCCTCAATTTGCTATTCATTTATTACGACTGATTTGAATGCCTATTTGTTAATCAAGTAAACTATTTACCGAAACCTAACTGTACCGATCATACGGATGGCATATAGACGACTCGACAACATCTGTAATTATTCATGGGTACTCAATTTGCTTAAATTAGAATATGTCCCAGACTATACGCCTTCTGTGAAGGCTCCGCGGATTTGAATTCGAACTTAAAAAACCTAATAAAGTTTTATCGTTGGAGTATTGGATAATACCTATTTTGGGTTTTCATGAAATATAACGTCGACACGTTCGATTTGGATATCGTTGACGTAACAATTGTAATACACACGCGCCGTGAGCGTGTTAGTACAATCAAAGATACAAATTAACTCAGTAGGTGGCCTGTAGTCATATAAATTAGTGATGATGTGCAATATTTCAGATATGCACCGCCGATAGTTAATATATGCACATATTGGATATCCTCAAGAAACACTAGCTTGTTACAACTGCACAGAGGCAGATGTCATGTGTAACTTGGCGTCGATATGTAGTATCTTCATGTCGACGGCGTGCACGGTGGTGAACACGTTGGTGGCGCCGTGCACGACGCACTCACGCGTCTCGGACATCGCTAGCGGCGTGCACACCGCTAGGAACACTGGGTCATTGCGACTGCATAGAGGCAGGTGAGCCATGTGTGTCAACTTACTTGACGTCGATGTGTAGTACCTTCATGTCGACGGCATGCACGGTGGTGAACACGTTGGTGGCGCCGTGCACGCCGCACTCACGCGTCTCGAGCATCGCTAGCGGCGTACACACCGCAAAGAACACTGGCTCATTGCGACTACATAGAGGCAGGTGAGCCATGTGTATAGATGTGAAGGCGGTTGTTATCTTAGTCAGCCAGCCGGTTACCAGCCGCTTTTTTCGCTGACTACGGTGATCACCCATAAACAGCGGCTGTCTACGTTTGAAAACATGTCATTGTGTTTTATCGAATCTGTTTTATGTTCTAAGTGATTATTTTTATTTATCTACATACTAATTACTTACTTTATACATTACTTCAGATTTAATAATTCAGGTAAGCGCTCTTTCCTATTTCTTAGTTGCGTCGATGTTATTTTAAAATACTTAATTTTTGATGTTTCATCTTACTCGGGCTGATCACATTTAGAGGTGGTTAATATACCGTCTAGCGCCATATTATAGCGCGCTATCTATACATAGCGCACATAGCACGCTATGTAAGTAGACGCTATTAGCGCTATGAATATCGCGCGAGCGTCGTTGGCCGGCCGCAGGCGCGAGAATTCATCGCGTACGCGCTGTTGCTACCGGACGCGTTACGCGCGTTTCTCTCGCAGCACGCTAGATATAATATCGCGCGCGACCTTATACTGTGTTAGTTCGATTAATACTTTTATGACACAACTAAGTCAATTAGTATTATGTAAAAGCTATTTAGCTAAGCAAGTTAGTGAACGAGAGATATGGGAAAGAAAACCGAATATCAAACGTCAATAAAGTCGAAAATCGCTTGCATGTATTTTTTAACTAGAAAACATTGTCTAGTGATCACTAGTTAAAAAAATGAGTGCAAGCCATTTTCGACTTTATTGACATTTATTAAAATTACAATTTCTAATGAAACATCAAATTAAGTAAACGAGAATACGGCAAAAAAACAACCGAAATCTAAACATCAATAAGGTCGCAAATCGCGTGCACCTGTTTTTCGTAACTACAGATAGAGATTAGAGACAGTTCTAAGGCCGATAAGTATGAAAGAAAGTTCATTATTTTATATTACTGCTTTATTTTATTTAAGACATTTTAGTCTTAAATAAAATTAAGCAGTAATACTTAATAATAATAAAAATGGCGAAACGTAGTTTCATACCTACCTACAAATTAAATACTAATTATGTACCGTATAAATAAGTAGGTACATTAGTTTATTATCTGTCTTGTTGAAGGACATTGCAAAATACCTTATTCATAATATTTAACAAATTTATGTTTTAAACCATGTTAGAGTGGGTAATTAATTTAGTAAAAATTGCTATTTTTATATAACGGCTTGTATTTATAACAATTTTTATTCAGGAACTGTAAAAATTGTAAGACCTTTTGGTATTGAGTCGGATAAGCAGCCGGTTGTCAGCCGCTGTCTATACGATATTATCGGCTGCTTTGGATAACTATCCGATAACAACTGCTGTTTTACAACTATAGCCATGTGTGTCAACTTACTTGACGTCGATATGTAGTATCGTCATGTCGACGGCGTATACGGTGGTCAACACGTTGGTGGCGCCGTGCACGACGCACTCACGCGTCTCGGGCATCGCTAGCGGCGTGCACACCGCTTTCCTAGCGGTACTATATGCACATATTGGATATCCTCAAGAAACACTGGCTTGTTACAACTGCACAGAGGCAGATGTCATGTGTAACTTGGCGTCGATGTGTAGTATCTTCATGTCGACGGCGTACACGGTGGTAAACACGTTGGTGGCGCCGTGCACGACGCACTCACGCGTCTCGGGCATCGCTAGCGGCGTGCACACCGCTAGGAACACTGGGTCATTGCGACTGCATAGAGGCAGGTGAGCCATGTGTGTCAACTTACTTGACGTCGATGTGTAGTACCTTCATGTCGACGGCATGCACGGTGGTGAACACGTTGGTGGCGCCGTGCACGCCGCACTCACGCGTCTCGAGCATCGCTAGCGGCGTACACACCGCAAAGAACACTGGCTCATTGCGACTACATAGAGGCAGGTGAGCCATGTGTGTCAACTTACTTGACGTCGATATGTAGTATCGTCATGTCGACGGCATACACGGTGGTCAACACGTTGGTGGCGCCGTGCACGACGCACTCACGCGTCTCGGGCATCGCTAGCGGCGTGCACACCGCTTTCCTAGCGGTACTATATGCACATATTGGATATCCTCAAGAAACACTGGCTTGTTACAACTGCACAGAGGCAGATGTCATGTGTAACTTGGCGTCGATGTGTAGTATCTTCATGTCGACGGCGTGCACGGTGGTGAACACGTTGGTGGCGCCGTGCACGACGCACTCACGCGTCTCGGACATCGCTAGCGACGTGCACACCGCTAGGAACACTGACTCATTGCGACTGCATAGAGGCAGGTGGGCCATGTGTGTCAACTTACTTGACGTCGATGTGCAGTATCTTCATGTCGACGGCATGCACGGTGGTGAACACGTTGGTGGCACCGTGCACGACGCACTCGCGCGTCTCCGGCATCGCTAGCGGCGTGCACAACGCAAGAAATACTGGCTCGTTGCGACTGCATAGCGGCAGGTATGATACATAATGACCCCTTACAAGAACTACCTAAAATGAAATTGTTTGTTAAGACTCCATTATTATATTATTAAAACTATTTTCAATAGGATAACATACGACGCTTAAGAACCAAGACCATTTATCTACAAAAAGTCGATTTCACAGGAGACGAAAAAAAGTTTCTTTTCTTCAAACAATTTAATTATTTTTATGTTGAAATTACTGTAGATAGCTGGTATTAGTTAAAATTTTGTTACTTAGGTGGTATTGGTATTTTCTCATAACTCCTTATTTAATGCGAATTTGAGGTAACTGATAAAAGGAAGCGATGCGTAAATCACCCATAAAAATAACTGCATTAAAAACTAAAAATCGCCAAATGTGTAGATAGATGGTCTTGGTTTTTAAGCGTCAATAAGGATGTCTTACTTTTTGGTCGCCAAATCTCATTTGTCTTCTAGCGTTTCTTGAGACGTTCATTCTACAGAAAAAATGTCTAGTCTTTGGTACGTTTTCAGTCTCTCCGTTTTCTCCCCTGTTTAGTTCCATTTGCACCGTTTGGTGGTCCTGTCTGTCTATAATATCATATACGCTGTCACCGTGTATTAATAAATCCTCCTGAAACAATAATACTAATTAACTACAAAAACAAAAATGAAATTCTAAAAACCATTAAATAGTAATTTGGAATCTAAAAAAATCAACGTAATCCGTACGCTATGATGCAACTACCAAGATCCTGAAAGTTCTTCGTATAATTTTATTTATCGTCACTCATAAGAGGGAACTTTTGATTTTCAGTTGTATTAAGATGAATAAATAATGAAAAATATTAGAAAAAATCGAGTCACCCGTAGCAACTCAGACGGGATGCTACGGGTGAGTCGATTTTTTCTAATATTTTTCATTATTTATTCATCTTAATATAAAAAACAGCATTGTGAATGCAAAAATCTAAAAGTAAAAAAAAAATTCAGTTGTATGTTATGTGTTATTATTCAAAGTAAAGTCGATAAACTTTTCTACGAAAATTTAATACTGACCGGAAGCAAACTTCTCTAAGAATTTCACAATTTTGGGATAAGGTTTACAGTATTAGTACTGTATCTTAATCAGACATTGGTTGTACCTATTTAAAATAATTAATAGTAAAAACAAGTCAAAGATTAAAATTGTGCCATCAATGAAACCTAAAACCATAAAAATACCGTATACAAACCATAGAATGCCCTAAGTATTCCGCAGCATTTTCCGATATGTACAACAGTTTTCCATTTTGCGTCATCATCATCATAAAACCATTCATTGCCTGAAACACATTGTAAACTTTATATATCCATAAATAAGGATAAATACACATTATCTACGCATTTTCTAGCAAATAACATTGTAAACACGTTACTGGAGAATTATTTTATTAACTTCAGTAATACTAAAACGTGTATGGCTTGATTGAAAAACAATTTGTTGTAGGTATTTGTTTTAAGTTTGATGATTGATGTTGAAAAGCACATTTTTTTGAAGTAGTAAGTAACTTTATTACGGTTTTTTAACCATAAGTGTCTAGCAATGGCTAGTAAAATGAAAATTAAAAGATGATATTTTTCACAAACTTCCGAATATTATTTTCATGATAAAAATGACGTTACACTCCAACCAACTTACGGACAGAATGTTTACAAACAAACCGCCCATACTAAACCTCTAAAGTACTTTTTTAATTGCACGTTTTTTAAATACTCGAATTTTGTTGTTGTATAAATAGTTTGGTGGCTGAGAAAACTCCGATAACGAGGTGTAGGTTTCTCCATATATTGTCCATACTACGAGGTGCTATTCCTTACTAATCATTTGTGTTTATTCGACACTAGCGCCATCTAGGCACATGGTGATGAATCTTGTTGCAACCATGTGTTGATATGTGCAGCGGTACGGTAGATGCCGCTACAATTTCATTGAAAGCTTATATACCTAACTTAGGTATGTTGTCCAAGTTTTATTAGGTATTAGTTTTAATTCACTGAAACTTAACGTAAGTATTAATTTGTGGAAAGATTACGAAATATGCGCAAAGTTTTGTGTACAAACATTCTTTCCGTAAGATGGCTGGAGTTATAGATACTTTTTTTTAGCTGAAAAATTATATTAGCTTGTCAGAATAGAATCGCTAGAAAATCCCTATTGTGTACTTAGTCTAATATTATCACACAAGTCGTAAACTGTAACAAATACCTTTGAGAAACCAATATTAGGTGTGGGTGTCGGTTGTTCTTGATACTGATAAGTGAAGTCGTGACTTTTGAACACTAAAACAGAAAGAAAGACTGTTATGAGTATAGTTATAGCGAAACAAGATAAGATAGTGAACTAAATGCATTTTAAACGTCTTAATATGAGTTTTCGTGACTGAAGGACGGACAAAAAGTTTGGGAGAAGAGATTTTTGGATAAGCACGTGATGCGCCATGGGAAGTTTGGGGGAAAAGGATGGGAAATAAGCAGAGGTTCATGGTAATGTCGCCTATGAACTTGCTTCGTGATTTGCGTTTCAAGTTATCACATGGTTTTGAAATAGACGTCGCGTCGGTCATAGGTTTTAAACATATCGTTGTTGATTGGAATAGATTTTTATTTATTATTTGAGATAATGTATTTTGCAAATGTAACTGTATTTACGGCTGAGATTCGTTTTACACGTTTGTAAAATCTATGAATACATAACAATAACTATAATACGGTATACATTTTGCTGAAAAAACGTGTTGTAAACAAACGCTTTCTGGATTGTGGGAAATACTTTAATTCCAAAACATATATTTTCGTCCATAAGCACATGACATTATTCGTGAGATCTAATAATAACAGACAGATATCCAAGACTAATAATAAATGATGTCCCACGATCGAAAAAATATTCAAAAAGTTGCTTAGTCATGTGTATCAAAATCTACAATAAAATCCCAAAAAATCTGAAGATACTTAGCACAAGTAATTTTAAAAAGAGATTGTTCAAATGGCTTATGGAACAAAATTTTTATGATGTTCAATCATTTTTTGACATGAAAACAGATTGAAAACAGACAGACAGTACATACGTACTAAAAATTATTTAAATGCTTATTGACATCGAATTGTATTTAATTTAATATTTTTAGATTGTTAATTTCTATAACTTAAGTACCCATATTATTTGCATGCTGCTTTTATTACTAGCAAAACATGTAATCTACAAATAACTGTAACAACTTTTTACCATTGACTATAGCTAGAAAACAAATATTATACAACTTTGTTGCCGTGCAATGACTTAGAAGAGGTCCATTTAACATCTCCTTAGGATTAGAAAATATGAAGCAGTGTTTGCCAAGTGTGGAGATTTAACAATATCCTCCCACGGGGTCTAGACTATAGTATACATATACAGCAAACTAAAATCTATGGAAGTGTAATTGCAAACAAATATTGTTTAAAAAAAAAATAGCACAACACGGGGCTAAAAAATGACAACCCGCCCATCATTTATTCGGGCCAGCCACGCGCCCGGTGACAGAAGTCAGCGTTCTTTACAGTAATTACAGTTTGTATTTTAAAGTAAAAGATAGTTTATTAGAAATTACATGTGTAGTTAAATGGTGTAGAAGACGCAAGCAAGGCAGTAAAAAGATACAGAGATAACGTATCATAAGTACCTAACTTTTTCGTTTAAGTATAGAAAATATCTATGAGTATACAGATTATGGTAGCTATTACGCAACAAGTGTTCAGTCGCTTTGTGCTGCATAACTAAAGTAGGGCCATTTTAATAGATCACGCTTAATCACGTCAGTCAGATAGTGTTATTTGTCAAAGTAAATCGTAAATTTGCTTTCTTTTGAGATTATTACAATAAATATATGCATTATTAAAAGAAAAAAATATATATGATATGACTGCCGCTAGAAGGTTGCGTTGTTAAGTTTTGATGAAGTGTCAAATAGTGATTTAATAAATTGGCCCCTTATTTTAAATGCTAGCATTTTTAGCCCCGCCCACTTGGTTGTGCCATTTTTTGAGCGGAATGCTCGTTCCATAGATTTTAGTTCGCTGATTACACTAGGGGTAGACTATACTGGGCGGTACCTTGTTGGAAATAGTTCATCTTCCTGACATAGCCGAGACGAGGGCCATCAACTGCAGCTGCGAGAGCCGCTGCCGGGTGGAGGGGGGCAGGGGCAGCAGGTCCCGAAGGTTGTGGATCTCTGCGTCCCGGCGCATTTTTTTTGCTTGCACCTTTCGTTGAGTTCGCTGATAGTATCCTAGGGATTGATTATACTGGTACCTTGTTGAAAATAGTTCATCTTCCTGACGTAGACGCAGACGAGGGCCATGAGCTGCAGCTGCGAGAGCCGCTGCCGGGTGGAAGGGGGCAGGGGCAGCAGGTCCCGAAGTTTCGCGATCTCTGCGTTGATCAGGACACGGCGCATTTTGCTTGCACCTTTCGTTGAGTTCGCTGATAATATACTAGGGGTAGATCATACTGGTACCTTGTTGGAAATAGTTCATCTTCCTGACATAGACGCAGACGAGGACCATGAGCTGCAGCTGCGAGATCCACTGCCGGGTGGAGGGGGACAGGGGCAGCAGGTCGCGGAGGTTCGAGATCTCGGCGTTGATCAGGTCCCGGCGCATTTTGCTTGCACCTTTCGTTGTGTTTGCTGATAATATACTAGGGGTAGATCATACTGGTACCTTGTTGGAAATAGTTCATCTTCCTGACGTAGACGCAGACGAGGGCCATGAGCTGCAGCTGCGAAAGCCGGTGCCGGGTGGAGGGAGGCAGGGGCAGCAGGTCCCGAAGGTTCGAGATCACGCCGTTGCCTGATCAGGTCCCGGCGCATTTTGCTTGCATCTTTCGTTGAGTTCGCTGATAGTGTACAGGAGTAGATTATACTGGTACCTTGTTGGAAATAGTTCATCTTCCTGACGTATACGCAGACGAGGGCCATGAGCTGCAGCTGCGAGAGCCGCTGCCGGGTGGAGGGGGGCAGGGGCAGCAGGTCCCTAAGGTTGGAGATCTCGGCGTTGATCAGGTCCCGGCGCATTTTGCTTGCACCTTTCGTTGATTTTGTTGGTTCGAATCTGTTTTGAATATTAATAATGTAAGGTTAGTAAAATAAACAAAAATCAAGCGGTAATTACCGAGGAGAAAAAATATATTGACGTTAATTTTTAAAAACTAAATGATATTAAAGATACCTTTTAAGAGCGTCAAAGAAATACGGCATTTTTTACAAACTTTCATGTCCTTATTTTTCGAAATGAATGAACTGATTTTACTGAAACTTCACACACATAAACAAAATACATTGGTCAAAAAAGTTAACTGAAAACATTTTCAATAAATAGTGTTACAGTTAAATTATACCGATTTTAATCTTTCCATAGAAACATAAATTTCCAATTATCTTTTTTAAGATACGACATTTCAAAATGTTTTTACCTTACTTTTTAGACCTAATATATCCTACTTAAGTGTTAAGTTTAATTAAGAGCGATTCATTCATTTTGAAAAATAAGGACTTGAAAGTTTCATGAAATGCAGTTTACATCAATGGCAACGCCCTAAAGTAACTTTAGAATAATTTAATCTATTTTCTTACATTAAAAAAAGGCAAATTATAAAATTTTAAATTTGCAATTCTTAACGACATTAAATATATTATGTTTATTAGCATAGAGTTTAATAATTGAAAGTATTTAGTCAAGAGATATTACTAAGATCAACATTCTAGTCTATCATACATCCATGGGAAATCGATTTGGTATTCTTTAGCCATCGTCTTTGCGATCAGCGCACGATAAGGACAAAGTATTCAGATAGCAGAAAATATTAGTAATTATAGTAGCAAAGATGTAATATAGTACTTTTCCGTGTTGTATGTAAAAGCCATAGAAATAGAATGTCAAAGAACAACAATGTCAATAAACAGGTGATATATGAGATACATACATTTTATATGAGATACGTAAAATATGACTTAGATTCATAAAATATGACTATATATGGCAAAGAAAATTAATAAACTATGTTCCATACTGTTTTCTTTCGACGATAAACGAATAAATGTAGCGAAATTTGGTTTTAGAAAAATGTGTGGCAATATCTTATTTACCTGTGAAAAGTGTGATTGCTTGGATTGTTTTTTTTTGTCACACCACAATTACTTAGAGCACAAGACACCATGGCTCCACGATACCTTTATTTTAAATTCTAATTAAGATTAACAAATATTTTTAACAAACTGTGATTGCTCATTTGCTAGGCGGGTCGCTAGGGGCTCTTAGTGTTAAAAATGTTGGCACATGTCACTTGATCCTTTGTCTCTTTTTTTATATAGACCGTGACCGTATAATGTTAACTTCTCTTTTCCACGCTTTGTTGGTCTTCTTGAGCGCAGCGAAAATTTTTCTATGTCTATGGTACAAGCAGAGTGAAATATTATACAGGATGGAATCATGAAAATAAAAGACAGTAGGTACCTAGTTGGAGGGAAACTACTTGGAAACTACCTTAAATATTGATGATTGTATTTTTTTCTGAAAGGAAACACTGCTTTATTTTTTATCTTTTCTAAACAACATTTAGTATCTTAAATTAAAAGCAGACTCGAGAAAGATAATAAATCTTTAAATGCAGTTTTATTTAAAAAAAATAAAGAAATGTTTCCAGTCAGTTAAATTTGCCATCATCAATATTTAGAGTACTTTCTGTCCAACTACCTACCGTCTTTTATTTCCACCCTGTTATAATCTCTGCCTTTCTCAATGAGTCATTGATCGAATTTTTAATAATTTGATAAACATAATATGTACTATTAAGTAAACTGATTTTGACACTTCGTTTACTGATTGGAATGTTCATATTGTAACAATAACTGTAATCTGTCAGAGAAAGTGACCGTTACAAACAGTTTTTTTATTTAAATAACATCCTTCCTCATCCCATGGCGCATCATAAGGGCCGCGACACACAATGCGCGGATGCGTGTTCCGGACAGGTGCTCGCATCTTATTAGAATGATCTATTTGAATAGTTGTCGGGCCGACTCAGGATGCGATCATTGGAACGTTTGAGTCGGTAACATGTAAAAAATAATAGAGTAGAAAGTGAAAATAAAAAAAAATACAAATGTAAGATTATTCTGCGAATAAATAATATGAACAAATCCTTACTTAATATTATAAATGCGAAAGTCCGTTTCGCCTTCACGTCTTAACTACTGAACCGATCATCATGAAATTTTGCATAGACGTTGTCAGGGATACAGAAAAGGACATAGGGTACCTTTCATCCAGAAAAAACGTACAGTTCCCGAGGGATAGAAAAAAAATTTTCCACGCAGACGAAGTCGCGGGCGGCCGCTTGTAATAAATAAAAATATTAATTTCTCATCACGAACCAAAATACAAAAAAACAGGACAAAAATCCTGACTAATATTATAAATCCGAAAGTCCGTTTGTTTGTTACGCCTTCACGTCTCAAATACTGAACCGATCATCATGAAATTTTGCATACACGTTCTCAGGGGTACAGAGAAAGACATAGACTTTTCATCAATAAATGAGAAATAGCAAAAAAACTTTCCACGCAGACGAAGCCGCGGGCAGCCGCTAGTAATTTATAATTTACACACCTACCTATTTAGTATTTTAAATGCTAGCCCAAAATTATTTTGCAAGAATCTGATTGGATTTTACAATAAAATACACAAAACATATTTGTCAATAGGAAATGCGAAGTTTTCAATTAGCATCTCTGACGAAAGGGAAACAAAGACAAAAAAAAACTTATTAAATTATCATTCATTTTATCCCAAAATATATAAAATAAAAAGGTATAGGTTTACACTTGATGTCAAAATTAAATATTAATAAGAAATTACAATAAAAAATATTTTTTCACATCAATATATTTCGCTCGAGTTGTAGTATAATAATATTTGTTTTGTGTCAACCACTGGTCAGGAACAAATTGTTTGTTCAACATGTTCATATTCTTCAAAGTCCTTTTAACCGTTCCCAAATATTCATTCCACAACACTCATAAAGTACCAATTCATTAATTAAATTACAAAAGAATAGAAGGAAGTTGCGTCCGACAGGAGTACAGTGTGCGGTCCCTTTTATCTCCCTTGGGAGTCCTTTACACGGTCTTTTTTACTTTTTCATTTTTATTTGTTTGTGTTATTACGTTTTTTTCGGTCATTAAGTATGATTGTGGGAAAAAACTGCCGATGATTGTACCCCTCGGTTTGTTATTAATTTGATTGAGTTTTGAGTGATTGTTGCGTTTTGAGAGATCTACGAGTTTTGTTATGTTTTAGGTTTTCCTTGTAAGATATTGGCGGTGAAATATGGTCGTATGAAATGTATGAGTAATTTGGAAAAATAGACTTTACTTGTTGTACTAATATTATAAATATAACCTCGACCTCGAATCGAATGATCTTACTAATATCAAAATCGGATTTGCATGAAATTTGGCACACAGGTAGTTTATAATCTGTTTTAAAACATGAGATATTTTTTATCCCGGTCAAGTCGCGGGCAGAAGCTAGTATTTAATATTAAATTGTATTAATCTTCCGTTGTAGTAAGTTTTTGTTATTTGACAAATAATTTTTATGGTAATATTATTTTGTATTGTATAAAAATAGCATTGTGAATGTAAAAATCTCAAATTGAAAAATAATAAACATTTAAAGACACAGTTCAGTATTTATTCGCACAAAAACTTCTTTTAAGTTTCATAAAAGATAGCTGCTTAAATATTCGTTTATATTATCTAAGTTCAGTTATTGTTATCCATTTTTGAAGTTTTTTGTTATCTATTTTATTTATGACAATGGTACATCGAAACCAAATTGCATTTTTTTTCATGACTTGAATGCCAGTGAATTGAAAGATTCAATTTTATATTCAATTGAATATTGTGAACTATTAATAAATAATTGCCTTTATATAATCTCTTTATTTAAAGAAGCTTTTTTTGGCAAAATGTAAAGTAGTAGAAAAAGTTATGATCGAAGAAAAGTTAGGTAATAATGCTGCATTATTCCGTTATAATTAATATTAAGTATTTTAAGCATATTTTAGAAAGGTTATCTTTTTTTTTATAAATTAGTATTTCTATGGAAACTCGTGATAAAATATTAATTTTAAAAATGATACTTATAAAAATATTAATCAGGATTATTCGTGTTTTTTTCAGATAAATTTATCTATAATTCAGCGTCGACCACAACCACATTATGTGGATAACCAGGTGCTCAGTCTCAATCTCCCTGGGTTCAAGATGAAGATGGCTGAACTCGGTTCAAATAGACATCAACTCGAATAGTCTCTCAGAACAACACTCTAGATAGAGCGAAATGGAAGAGAAATATTAGGAAGGTAGACTTCACCAGCGAACTAAAATCTATGGAACAATCTCTTGCTCTTTTCTTTAAAATACATATTGCAATTATACCATTGACCTGCATAATTATATAAAAAAATCTTTTCCAGGTCAGTGAATTATACATATTGCAGTTGTAAAGCACGCAAACTTCTGTCACCGGACGCGTGGCTGGCCCGACTAAATGCTATGCCTTGATGTAATTTTTTAGCCCCATGGTGCTATTTTAAGCAATATTTGTTTGCAATTACAGTTCCATAGATTTTAGTTGGCTGTGCCATAATCATTACGTGATAATAACAATTGTATAGGACAGAGAGAGATATGATTATCTGAAAGTTTTCTGACTCGTATGCGGCCGATTTCGTATGATCAATTTATCAAATAATTTGATCTCATAGTACTGAACGGAAAAACCACATCGGTGTACGATAAGTTACTTGCCTCAGTTTCTCATAAAATAATTTGTTCTCAAATGTACCTATTTACTGATTATAAAGTGTATGCTAAGTTAGATGTCTGAATTTCTAAAGAAATAATTCGTTGTCGAGATGTTCTGAATGGTAAGACCACAAAAAGCGCATTCCTAACATAGTGGCTGCGTGAAACGACGCTCGCATTTCACGGCGTGTTGCCGTCAATGCCCGTGAATGCATTAGCACACCTGGGCAGGCGGTCAGACTGTTTTTATATGTGATTAAAGATATTTGGAATACTTCTCGCGGTGGTACACAAGCTTACGATGTGTTGTTAGACTGTTAAAATGAGAATGGGAATGTCAAACTATTCACTAAACCTTTCATTTGAATATGAGTGGACAATGAGCGATCGGGTTATCACTTTTAGCTTATTTCTATTTTAAAAGTATAGCAATGTTTATTTATACTTAAGCCAGTATTTATTTTAAAATCGCTGTAATATGTATACCCTCAGTAAAATTTTAACGGTTCGTTTCTCTGCGGTGAAAATTGTGGTAAGCAATTTTTGAAGACAGCGATGTTTCAATTCTGACGATGATGTAACATTTTAAATTACAAACAAGGCAAACCTATGAATTTGCCAATACAGTAATTTACAGAGTAAATAATAACTTCTATGATTTAAAATATTTAACAATATGCTAACTTATCCCATTTACGATAAGCGATAAAAAAGGTTTTGGTTGAAAGTCCACGCGTACGAAGTCGCGGGCATCATCAGCTAGTCTCAAATAAAGTCCTTATTTTAGCTTTCATGCATTAAAAAAATAGCTTGAAAGTGACTCTTTTTTTGTTCAAAGCTTATTTTTTTCGCTTATCGTAAATGGAATAAGTTAGCATATTGTTCAAACATTAGTACCTACATAAAAGTTTTATTACATAAGTGTTCACGGTTGTTTAATGAACAAAGAAAATGCTAGTACGAAAAATGCAACTTCTGGAAATTCTCCATACAAATCGGCAATTTCATAGGTAAACCTATAAAGGAACGTCAGTGACAACCTTAATGATAGGCGAGCTTATGATAAGCTTATTACGACTGACGTTTAGATAAGACATATCTTAGAATTTTTTTTTATTTCGATTAAGTACTTCTGTCCAAAGTGTTAATGAATGACGGCTCATACACGTGAAGACGCGTAGTAAGAACGAGATATAAATCGTGACGATATAGTTATATGCCTCTCCGAAAATAATTTATGATGATATCGCAATATTTATTGCTTCTATAGAGTAAATTTTAATATTATATTTTGTTATAAGGAAGTAGAGCTTAAGACGAAATTATCTTGCATTACTAATAAATAAATGAATGGACTACGACTGGGTAGAATATGGATATTATGATGATTACCATCAACAGAGTTTAATCTGTGGTTACGACCAAAATTCATAGTCAATCCACAGATAGGCCTGCTCCGGATTAGTTAGTTAGACTAATTAGATTAGTTGGACTTATTTAAATTAAGCCTATCCCAATATGTAAATTGATTTATCAATGACTATAAGTCAGTTTCTCATTTATTGACCGAGCAACCGCAAGCGAAGCGTCTCCGTTTCACCTTTGGCAAAAATGCATATCCTGCTGTCTGGCTCTCCGTCTGTATCTCTACAGGTCGTATTTCTCAAAAATATTGTAAAATTTTCTAAATTACAACTTTTTTGTCGATTCAGTATTTCCAAAGTTTTTTAAAAGGCGTACATATATTTCAGTCATTTCGAAAAATGTTCGAAATGACACAAATGCGACAGCTCTACAGAGCCACTAATATCAATTGATAATGATAATTATTTATTCGCTTTAAATATGGTACAGACAATTATAGATTTATTTTATTTTGTTAGGAAAATTTTGCCGTGAGACACGATATGAGTAATTACAATATAAGTAACAATAAGTCATTTACAAGTTTTCACTTATGGGAACTTATGGAAAGATAAATATTAAAATAGTGCTGATCGCCACAGGTACTTTTCCCTTTCAACTGATAGCACTTTAGTACATGACTCTACCTACAGACATTGATGTTAATTTGTTGTTAATGAATAATATAATTATTATACTTAATAATATTTTCTTTAATACTAAATTAAAGATGATGATGATAAACATCCCAGGCAGACGAATTCGCGGGCGGCCGCTAGTTATTTATATATTATTTACTAACAATACTGTTAAGACTACGCACTATAAATAAATAAATAAAATAAATATTTAAAAAAAACCCAAACACTGCTCTAATTCCAAAGTAAGTAGCTTATAAGCACTTGTGTTATGGAAATCAGAGCCAAAGGTGGAACTACAAACACCCAGACCTAAGAGAATATAGAAAAGTTAATTTTCAAAATTGACCCTGCCGGGGATCAAACTCGGGACCTCAGAGATGGTGACACCTTGAAAACCGGTGTACAAACCACTGGACCACGAAGCTCGACTAACATACAACGTGTTAATGAATTAACGCAAAATGAGAAAACGGTTTCTTCGGACCATCATACTGAACAACCTTTACTATGGGATCAACTCTGAAATCGCGAAAAAAATCAGCTGTTTCATACAAAAAAATAACAAAAATATACCTAAAAATGTATGAAGCAGCTGATTTTTTTTTCGTGATTTCAGAGTTGGTTCCATAGTAAAACTTGTTCAGTTTGATGGTCTGAAGAAACGGTTTTCTCATTTTGCGTTAATTCATTAACACGTTGAATATGGATGTAATTGATCTGAATTAAACACTCTTTGATTTGATTTGCTCATCAATACATCCAAATGTTAAGGCTTTAAACACTTCAAATACTTGCAAACACAATGTTTCAAGTTGTGTGTACCATAAAATTTCAGTGGCAGTAAATTTTTTAACCAAATAAGGCTCTACGTAACACTTAGTACACTCTGTAAATATTTCAGTACAAGGTTAAGAAGTACCTATGTTTAACGATTGTCAACGTACAACTAACTAAATGTGTAGTCACGAATGCTTTGCTGAAGGTTTTCTGAACCTTCCTGAAAAGAAAATAGGATCTAAATTGCTTTTAGGTTGAGATTTGTAATGGAAAATTAGGTATATTGGCTGTTATTTTTATTTGTCATAACAAAAGGAGATGGAAATTCAGTTCAATCATACACATATTATGTTTTTCTTAAGGCTAAGGTATTCGATAAGATATAAACATTAAAATAATTACTTTAAAAAAGTAAACTGCATTAATACACCTGATTCCACTAATTCATAAACGTTAAATATTTTTTTTAAAGTTTTTTAAAATTTTCTAACACTATTGCCTCTTTGGTAGAGGTCATAGAAAGGCTGAAAAAATAAATTCACATGTATTGTGATAGTTTTAATTTAAATATTAATTTTTACAACGTTGTTAAAACCATACGTAAGTATACTGAGTAGGCAATTATATGAAAAATTATTTGATATTACAAACATTTTAAATGTAAGTGTCAATAAATAAATAAATAATATTATTTTATGTAATGTTGATTAATAACAATCACTACTTGAAATGAAATCAGTTCAAAAATTAATTTAAATTTTTATTAGGTTTTCGAAAAAACACGTATTGTTTTATTAAGGCTGTAAAACACTAGGAAATAATTTTATATAAAAATTTAAAACCATGTGATAAGCTTTACTAAACATTATAAATTTATATAAAAAAGATGTTATATTACCTTAAAAACATTGTAGCTATGCACTAATTCCTCGAAGCAATAAAAATAAAAACTCATAAAGTAAACCACTTAATCACTATAACGTTAATCCATCATAACATTAAACAAACACGACCACACAGTTTGAATGACGAAGTTCTAATGATAAGTCAATAAGAAAAACCACCCTTTTCGCGGCACAACACAAAAACAACGTCATAATATCTCAACCATAAAAATAACAATAAGCAGCACGTGTCCGACATAATTTAACACCTATACAACCTCACAACGCGTTAACGGACACGTTATAAAAAAAAACTATTTTAAAATTCAGAGCTTAATGACAGCGCGTCAATTTATCCGTGAGCTTTTTATTAGAATGAGATTAAGGCTCGATCCCGAAGCTCCGATACTTCCGCGCGCGAGCGCATCGAGGCAGCGACTATAAAAAAGCCTCCACTAAGGCTCTCTTTCTCGCTATACTTGTTTTATTTTTTATCGAATAACATGCGCCCGGCGCCTTAACGAGTCCTGCGAGACGAACACCCCAGTTCCAATTTTAAAAATGCTCAAACAATTTCGACTTGTCATTTCGAAAAAGGTTCATCATTTAAAAAAGAAAACGACTGAAATACAGCTTTATTCGGCGTAATGAGCGCGCGTGGGAGAGAGACGGATAGCGATTTGTTTGCCGCGTTTTACGTAGCCTCGCCCGTTGTTTCGCGCGAAAGAAATGGAATGATTCGTTCGTTACGGGCTGGGTTCGAGATTAATGAGTCTGAGAGAGACGCAGATAATGTGTGAGTAATTACGGTGCGGGGGAGCGGGACAAAAGTATAATGATTGGGCGCAGTGACAGTTATTGATACTGTTTTTATGAGGGGAGCGTCGCGATTTGCCGTGCAAGCTATGTGCTTGCGCAGATGTAGTTGATAACGTTAATTAGAATTTAATGAGAGGTGCCTGATCGGTTTCTTGTAGTGAGCATGTAATTTTATAGTTAACAAGTGGGTGATTAGAGCAGTTGATATCAGGTATCTAACTCTCCATAAGATTGCACATAACAGCCGTGACAATGGCTGGCGCTAATGAAGTTGTTTTCGTGGTCTTATAGGAATAACACTGAGTTACTTTTTCAGCACTTGTGTCTGGTGCAAGAAAAAAAAAGTTGTTCAGTTAGTAGCATAAGATGAGAAATTTTCCCTTTAAGTATCTTGTTAAGGGTCCATTATAGGAAAACATGGTTTGGGGGGTAATTTTTTTATACAGAAAACGTAAATTTGTAGCCACAAAAATCATACAACAAGCTAAAGAGATTCTCTAGTAGATACAAATATTTAATTGCGTACAAACCTCACAGATGATAAAAAACAGAAATTATCAAAAAACGCTCGCGTAGGTTCATATTTTTGCCGTAAACAATAGCAGACACGTATTGAATTCTACATCAAAATACACTTTTAACGTACTGTGAAGTAGCTCCACATACTTTTAATCAAGAAAGATAATGGTGATAATGATAATGATGAAATAACAACGAAAACCATCGAAAAAGTTCAGAAGTGAGGTTATTTTTCTTACTCTATAAGTACATGTAAAGAAAAAGACAGAGACAAAATTTTACCATTGAAAATGGTTATCAGATGCAAATCGGCTGAGACGTATTTTTGGCCATATTTCCGAAGATTTTGGGAGGATCGAGATAAAAATAGTACTAAAAGTTGAGGAATTTATCGAGACACGTGTGAACGTTTGAATTTTGAAAATCTACTGGTAACTTTTTTTGGAATTTTGCAAAATTCCTAAAATTCCGGGTTTTTAGGGGGGGTGTTTGTTTACTAAATTGTAAATATTTCGAAACAAAAACCGACTTAAGAAAAAATGAAAAAAAGGTCCTAGGGTATTAGTTTAGCTACCAAATGGCGAAATAATTTTGAAAATCGGTTAATAATTGTGACCTTGTAGGTGGTCCCTTTAGATTTGGAACTGTTGAAAAACGGGTGTTTCCGTAGGTACATAAAAAGTGAAGCTTTTATGATTATTGGCCGATCGTCATGGTAATAGTGTTAAAAGATGCAGAAGTAGACGAGAAGTGCATTCGTTGGAATTTTGAAAATAGCTTAATAATAATACGGCTGCGTCGAGGCAGTCAGCAGGCGCAAAAAATCGTAAAAATAAATAAGTACTAACTAGGTAACTTTAAAAATATAATAGGACTTTGCATTTGATTTGATTTTGGTTTTTCGTAAATTTTGGTGTTCATTTTCAATGCTCCGATTCTTGCGGGGACTGTAAAATCTGTGAATTTTTTTCACTGTATGTTATGGAATTCTTAGCTCTATAAATCTGCATTCTCAACTAAAATCGTTACGGATCCTCATTAATGTTTTAAATGAGTCTTAAAGGATCTTATCTTATACGTAACTAGTGACTTTTCTGAATAATACTTAAATAGCTCCGCAATACTTAAATTATAACGGAATTCTTAGCTCTATAAATCTGCATTCTCAGCTAAAATCTTTACGGATCCTCATTAATGTTTTAAATGAGTCTTAAAGGATCTTATCTTATACGTAACTAGTGACTTTTCTGAATAATACTTAAATAGCTCCGCAATACTTAAATTATAACTCGCATTTAACAAACCTGAAAATATTTTTTTTTGACAGTGACTCTGCGAAAGCTTGATAGAGAGGCAGGCGGCCGGCGTTTCAAGAATATGGAGATTCCTAAATGGAAAAAAAAAAACAATTTAAGTACTTTTAATTATAATAGAAATTAAAAGTTCTTGCAGGATTTAAGTGGGTCATCTCATCGAATAGATAAAATTACTTTTGAGCTTTAAGAGCTTTTAGCCTTAATTAATAACTAAGTAGGTATAGTGTTCGCCAAATGATTAAAGTTCATAATTCATTATTGAAAATTTGAGGGATCACAGGAAAACACTTTTTATTTTTTAACACTAAACAAAGAAAATCAGGTGACGAACAGAACAGAATAAAAATTGTCTTTAGGAATTTTACGATACTTTACTAAAAATTCGAAAGGAAATTTTATGCTTAGAAAGTTTCGGCATGTTTTAATAAAAAAATATATACTGAGTAGAGGCCTATTTGGTACCGAGACTATTATTTATTTAAGTATCATTTTAATGTAATTGTTTGTCTATTTATGATTGAAACACAGCTTTTGCACTAAATTCACGTTTTATTACTATTTTTCAAAGCACAATGTGAAAATTTCTATACGTTTTTTCTTAAGCAAAAATCAATACATTTTATTCATAAACAAAAAGACAAGCGTTGCATTTAAATCGCAATCGATAGCAATAAGGTTTTATGTCATGACTCAATGGTCGAAATATCAAACTACAAACCAAACATTTCGCCCTCTCAAAGTTCGACAGAACTTTAAAAAATTAAACAAATTACTTTAATGAAGACTTTTAAATTATAAACTTGAGAGGAACTACAAATAATAAAATGAAATTACCGTACTAAAGTCTGTTTTTACAAGAGTGGACTGTAACACTTTAGTAAATAAAACTTAATCAACAAATAAAAACTTTAGAAA
This sequence comes from Agriphila tristella, assembly GCA_928269145.1. Classification (NCBI taxonomy): domain Eukaryota; kingdom Metazoa; phylum Arthropoda; class Insecta; order Lepidoptera; family Crambidae; genus Agriphila; species Agriphila tristella. The sequence continues at coordinate 34,212,281 of OV743435.1, read as the reverse complement.
TCAGAATCATTTTCAGTAGGCAACAAACACAATTTATGAACTGGTCTTTTCAATGTTGAATTTTTACATTTCAGACTAACAACTCTAGTTAGTCCATCTGAACCAGGATGCAATTCAATTATTTTGCCCATCAACCATTTTGTGGGTGGCAATCTCTCATCTTTAATCAAAACTATATTACCAACTTCTAAATTTCTTTGAATACTTGTCCATTTTTGTCGTTTTTGTAAATTAACTAAATATTCTTGACTCCATTGCCGCCAAAATGACTGCAATTTTTTTTGTAAATATATCCATCGTTTATTGTATGGAACATAACAAGTTTCTTCTAAATTTTCATTAGGGACCACTATAGGATTGTCACCTATCAAAAAATGACCAGGTGTTAATGCAACCGTGGTTCCTTCTCTATCATCATTTAAAGATGTCATTGGACGAGAATTCAAACAACTTTCTATTTGACATAGTAGAGTTGAATATTCTTCGTAAGTCAATTTTGTATCTCCAAGAACACGATTTAAATGTCGTTTAATTGATTTTATATTTGCTTCCCAAAGGCCGCCCATATGGGGTGCTCCAGCGGGGTTAAATTGCCATTCTGTCCCATCTAAAGCTAACAACTCTGCTATTTCAACTGGTAAATTACTGACACTTTTATTGAACATAAGCTTAAGTTCTTTGGTGGCGCCTATAAAATTCGTTCCGCAGTCACTAATAAGTTTCTTACAATGTCCTCTACGTGCTGTGAAGCGACGAAAAGCAGCTATAAATCCCTCGGTACTAAGGCTAGTGACTAATTCAATATGAACAGCCTTTGTGACTGTGCAAATGAATAAAGCTATATAAGACTTTTGAGTTTTATTAGAACCGCGTCCACCAAATAACTTTAAGATTATCGGTCCTGCAAAATCTAAACCACTAACAAGAAATGCTCGCTGTGGAGTGACTCTATCTTTGGGCAAATTTCCCATTAATTGACTTACAGGTTTATTAGAATTACGACAACAAGCTACGCATTTCCTTATAATCCCTTTTATTATGTTTTTTACTCCTATGATATGATATTTATTCCTTATATAATTCAACATTAATAGCATTCCGCCATGGAGGGTTTTTAAATGCGCTTCTTTTACAATCAGGTAAGCTAATTTACTATTTTTTGATAAAATGATAGGGTGTTTAGTTTCTCTACTACAAGCTGCATTTTGAATACGACCTCCAACCTTTAAAATGTTGTCGACATCAATAAACGGATTAAGATTTTTTATATTCTTTGAATTTACAGGATCAAAAGTTTGAGACATTCGTATCAGGTAAGACATTGCGTTTTGCATTTCTGTTGAGTTTAAATAAGTAGTGTACATTGGTAAATATTGTTTTTTAACTTTTGCTTTGCATTTATTGTAGAATCTAAGACAATAGCTAATTATTCTTACTAGTTTGTTGAGATTAGAATATTTATTAATAATGTCTGTTTCTTTTTCAGATTCCGGCGCTATCACTACACTACACTTCACTTTCACTTCAGACCTTTTCTCTACATCAGTAGGATTAACTATGTCACTTATTTCTTTCACAGGTAGTTCACGACGTTCTCGGAGCCATGGCGGACCACTCCACCACAACTCGTGCGATTGCAACTCAAGTGGACAGATTCCACGAGATGCAACATCTGCTGGGTTGTCTTGCGACGTAACGTGATGCCATCTGCTTGGGTCTATTCTATTTGTAATTTCTGTAACTCTATTGGCTACAAAAGTGTTCCAATAATTTGAAGGGCGTTGCAACCAAGCTAGAACTATAGTTGCGTCAGTCCAGGCGTGAATGTCTTTCACAGGAATGTTAAGAGCTACTTTAACTCTATCTAGAAGTTTTGCTAAAAACACTGCTCCACACAATTCTAGTCTCGGTGTTGATATTTTCTTTATTGGAGCTACTCTAGTTTTTGCTTCGATCATTGTCACTTTTATACTATCACTTGAAATGACTCGACAGTAGACAACTGCTGCATAAGCTGTCTCTGAAGCATCCGAGAATCCGTGGAGTTCAATACTTAGTGTTTTGTCTGTTATGCCTATCCATCTATCCAATTCTATCAATGGCATATTACATAAATTTTTGCGAAAGGTCAACCATTCCATCTTTAGTGTTTCGGAAATATCATCATCCCAATCAATACCTTCTGCCCACAATTTTTGGAGAAAAACCTTTGCTCGAACTACTATAGGAGCTAACCAACCTGCTGGATCGTAAATTTTTGCTATGTCTTGCAATATTATGCGTTTTGTTGGTTTTTCATTCTCTATATTACGCATTTCAAAATGGAGCTCAAACTTGTCAGTTTTATTGTTCCAGACTAAACCCAAAATCTTTTGTTTATCGGATGTTGAACTTTCTATAGATGAACAGTTTGAAGCCCATTTATGCAATTCAAAGCCGCCTTTATTCAAAAGTTTCATTAACTCGGTTTTCAACATAAGAGCTTTGTCAATCGTTGGTGCTCCTGTCAACAAATCATCGACATAGAATTCTGATGAAAGCGCGTTGATAGCTTCCTCTGAGAAATTTCCATTTTCATCCTCCGCGAGCTGCTTCAAAGTTTTTGTAGCTAGGTATGGAGCACATGACGTACCATATGTGACCGTGGAGAGTCTATAGTGTTGAATTGGCTCGTTAAAATTCGATCTCCAAAGGATTCTTTGAAAGTCTCTGTCACTATCATCTATGTTTATTTGGCGATACATTTGGCGAATGTCTCCCACCAACACTATTACATGTCTTCTCCATCTGAGGGTTGTGTCTCTAAGATCACTTTGAAGTGTTGGCCCAATTAAAAGATTATCATTTAATGACTTTCCATTACTAGTTTTGGCTGAAGCGTCAAAAACTACACGAAGTTTGGTAGTGACGCGTTGCTCATTTATTACAGCATGATGAGGTAAGTAGCAAACACTGTTGTTTGGCATCATTACTGTTGGAGCAAGTTCCATGTGTTTTTTATCTAAGTAATCTTGCATAAATTCTGCATATCTGTGTTGTAAATCAGGATCTGTTTTAAACTTACGCTCTACTGAGGCAAATCGTTTCATTGCAATGGATAATGACTCACCGATGTCTGGTGGGCTAATAGTGAATGGTAAGCGCACTACATATCTTCCCTCTGATGTTCTACTATGTGTGGTATTGTAATGCCGCTCGCATTTTTTCTCATCATTAGTTAATACTCTTTGCTTAGGAATTGGTTCCTCAAGTTCCCAGAACCTTCGGAGTGCTATGTCTATTTCTATTTTAGCGTGATGAGAACAAATTATTTGCTTAGGAGTGTCACCTTTGTTACTATTTCCAGAAATCAACCATCCTAGTGAAGTTTGCTGTGCAACTAGCGAATTTGTGTCGTTTCTATAAACCATTACACCTTGTTGAATGATTTCTGCGAAAATATCTGCTCCTAAGAGTAAATCTATTCTTCCAGGTTGCGTAAAGGTGTGATCTGCTAGTTGAAGACTATTTAGTTGTGGCCAATCAACTGACTGAGCCCGCTGTGGTATGTATGAGGTCAGATTTCTTAGTACATATGCTATGACTTTGATTCTATCTATTGAGTTATGTCTCGACATAATTTCGAACTCTACAAGTGCTTTTGTGGTTGTATTATTAGAACTTATGCCTACTATGTTTCCGTGAATAGCAGTCTTGCTGAGCCCCAACTCTTGGCAAGCACTTTCAGTAATAAATGATGCCTGTGATCCTTGATCGACAAGTGCTCGAAGTGTATGGATTCTATTTGTTCTATTTGACTTCACTGTGACAAGTGCTGTGGCTAATATGACTGGAGAAGTATCTTTATCTACGGATGTCTTCATGGCTATACTATCTATGTTTACTATCTTCTCTTGGGTATTGTTACTATTTTCTGTGCTTTGAACTATTGCTGTGTTTACTATCGGAGTGGTTGGTGACGATTGTGATGTTGATGGACTAGAACCTGCTGGCACACTGTATCCGTGTAACAGGGTATGATGTTTGCGACCACACGTTCTACAGCTCGATTGAGTGCAAACTTTTACGGAGTGGCCCTTTTTCAGGCAGTTGAAGCACATATTATTCTTCTGTATGTACTGTTGTCTTTCGTTTACATCTAGCTGACAAAAAGCTTTGCATGAATGAATTCTATGATCCGCGTTACAATACAAGCATTTCAATGGACTTGTAATATTAGCAGTGAAGCTTTTTGCTGTTGCTGTATGCCTGACATGCGGGTAAGTATCTTTAGGTTTAACGGCTTCCAATGTTCTAAATCTCAACTCTAAAAATTCTGATAAATCTTTCCATGTTGGCAGTCTATCTAGTGTTTCTATGCGTTGTTCAAATAACCGGTGCGAATTGGTGTCTAGTTTTTGAATAATTATATAAACAACTATGTCGTCCCATGTGTCTGTGGGAACATCTATAGATTTCAATGACGTTAAACATTCAGATGTAGTGTCTAAAATCTCTCTAATAGCTTTCGGTGTTTCGTTTGTGACTTTCTTTTGATTCAAGAGTCTACCTATGTACGAATTGATGATAAGTCTACGGTTATTATATCTTTTATTTAACGTTTCCCATATCAAGTCGTAGTTCGCTTCTGTGACAGGAATCTGTTTCACTAAATTTTCAGCTTCACCTTGCAAACATGACTTAAGATACTGACATTTGTTCACAGTACTCAAAGAATCATTATCATTGATGAGAGATTTAAATAAATCATGAAACGAAACCCAATCTCTATATTCTCCTGAAAACTTCGGTATTTCTATAGGCGGAAGCTTCACATTACAGGATTGCTTTGAAGTATGACTGTCGGTAGACATAACAACTGTGGATGGATTTGCTTGGTGACTAAAAACCTCTAGTTTCTCCTTAATGTATGTTTTCAAATCCATATACAAGTCTAAGCAGCTATCGTTTATATTTTCCTTAAAATAACTTAGTTGAGCTCTTTTATCAACCGAAACTCCTGCTAGTGTGTCATGGTTACTTTGGAACTTTACCCAATATTGTTCTAATGTTTCTAGTCTCGTTTCTAAGTGTGCCTTTGTTAAACGCTCTTTTGGACACTTTTTGATATTACTGAATAGTTTCTGTATGAGATTAAACTTCTCAATTTGATTATTCTGAAGTTCCTCCATTGTAAAGTAGCAGTTCTATGTAAATATGAAGGTAATCAAATGTGCGAAGTAACTTCTAAATGGTCCAAAATTACGAAAGTCGGAAAATAGATTCACAGTTTTTACACACAGTTAATTAGTTAATATGAAGATAAAGTTCACTTTTCTTAGTCTCTATTACTCACGATACCGCAACCAAAGCCTTTAAATACTGAAATCCGTCACTGAAATCCGACTATTATTGCACAATTTTCACAAGCTATTTTACTTTGACGCACACACTGATTCTATAATATCCATTCGAATGACCAAAAAATGTTTGTCTATTTATGATTGAAACACAGCTTTTGCACTAAATTCACGTTTTATTACTATTTTTCAAAGCACAATGTGAAAATTTCTATACGTTTTTTCTTAAGCAAAAATCAATACATTTTATTCATAAACAAAAAGACAAGCGTTGCATTTAAATCGCAATCGATAGCAATAAGGTTTTATGTCATGACTCAATGGTCGAAATATCAAACTACAAACCAAACATTAATTGTACCAAATAAACATTTTTTCTTTCTTTCTTTCTATACATCTTATTTATCTTAATTCATTATCTTATACTACAAGGTGTTTGGTAAAAGCCTTATGAAGCCGAATATGGTAGATAGGGACCATAAAACTGAACAACTTTTAGTAAGGGACCAACTCTGAAATCGCGAAAAAAAAATCTGCTGTTTCATACATTTCGATATTTTCGTTATTATTTTTTGTATGACACAGCTGATTTTTTTCACGATTTCTTAGTTTGGTCCCATAGCAAAAGTTGTTTAGTTTGATGGTCCCTATCTACTATATTCGGCTTTATAAGGCTTTCACCAAACACCCTGTATAAATATAATTATATCCTTAGATGTAATGAGCTATAGTAAACTTCAAACTATGACCATAAGTTTTTGTTGTGCTATTAATTTTATAGAAATTGAGTTAAACCAAAACTAAATATTTTTAGGTAAAGTGTAGTACTAGGGAGCGAATGACGCTGGAGCAAGGCACGTTCTAGCGAAAAAATATTAGCGGGGTACGCTGCAGCGAAAACATTTTGAAGCGAAACACGCATGAAGTTGTTTGACACTGTAGAGACGAACGTTCTATCGAAAATCGTTAATGCTAGTAATGAAACTCAAATACAAGTTGAAAATGGTAAAATTAAAACACATTTCGCACATGATATTCAATATAGTCTTAAGTCAAAAAACGTAGCTTCGAAATATAGCGTTTCAAAGATTTAAAAAATCATAATTCCTGACTGTGAAGTATTTATGGCCGATATATTCTTCTATTTTGTATACTTCAAAAATAAAGTCTTTGGGACTAATATAAAAGGGTATGCAAGCTACTTTCTAGAACCACCTACAGTGCAAAGAGTATTAACTAAAAAACAGGAGTAAAAAAAATAAACAAGAAAAACAGTAATAACTCAAAATAACAATTAATTTTATATGAAAGTATCAAGACAACAAGTCACAGTTAATACGCTCACATTTGTAAATAATTTTCTGATTTGGTGTGTTAACTCGAGATGTGACACAAATTTATATTTCGGTAGCCTCGGTAACAGGCAAGACCGTCTTAAAATGCAATCCAATCCAAACGACTTAGAGTTATGACTGTTTTACCAGATTATAGAGAAAAAAATGCTGATTCCAAATATATAAATAACTCAATAGGTTTTCGTTACAACCTACCCCGCTTATAATTTTTCGCTAGAACGTGCTTTGCTCCGGCGTCATTCGCTGCCAAATGGGTAGATACAACTCCCAATATCTCACAAAGTTTTTTTTATTTCCAGTTCATGATGCAATATTTCTTTAAGATATAATTGCAACAGATCACAAAACACGAATATTCGCACGCTCCCCAGGGCTCAAGGAACAAACTAATCAAATCGCGCATCTCAGCATCTCGTCCCTTGGTAGTTTTTCTTGGTATGTTTTTTGTGTAGTAGTTTTTTAAACCCTCGTCGCCCGCGGCAGGCTCCCGCGTTACGCAGATAACAACTGTAATCTATACATCTTATGATGCTAATGTGGGAAAGGTTTAAGCCTTTTTAGTTTAAAAGAAAGTTGTATCGATGGTTAAAATTATTAAGTTTTTGGTTTTGTTCTTAATCGTAACTTTTTTACATACCAAGGGCGACAAAGTAGAGATTGCTAACAAACCACAGTTTAACGAAATTCAAGTTGTTTTAACAAATTAATTACGTACTTAATATAAGTACACTTTATCAATTATGAATTCAACTCATTCAATTTACGATGATGAATTTGGATTTTACATACTTACGTTATGGCGTAATCAAAAACAGTATGAAAATTGGAAACAATTAAAGTACATCGCCCAAATCTTCGGGACGAAGCCGTCGTTGCTGTTAGCCCAAATTACTATTACTAAACTATAACTATTACTAAAGACTACAAAAGATTTTTTCAATCACGGAGGTCGTCATAATTTTATGAATGACAAAATATTCGATTTCCGAACTGTTTAAAATGTATAACTAACTTAATTAAGTTAGAATAACCGGAAATCTACAGGCGGCATCAACAAAAGTCAAGAGACACTTTTCTTCTTCCACGAAATGCCGCATACACACCGTCTCTATGACGACTTTAAAGATATCCTCAAAACCATTATTAATAAAATTAATAAAACTTCAAATCTTGTGAGCTAATTCGTTGATGTCTAAGTTATGTATGAGTATTAGACATTATTATCAGAGTATAATCAGAGTATGGATAATACTGTGATCTGAAATTTGATAAGATTTGACACACACATAATTTACCGATTGCAGATGTTTTCATAGCAAGCATAAATCATAAATTTTATGAGGCTTTGATGTGAAAAAAATAAGTATGTTTCGTAAATGCAACTGAAAACTACATATTATTATGAAAACCCATTGATAATGTATTAATACACTATCAATGCGAAAACCGTAAACTGTGAACAGGATAAATAAAAAGTCACTTACTTTTGTTATCTACCATTGTTTGTGATAAAAAAGAAATAAAAATATTATAACTATTCTTTTCTATACAAAGTGTGTACATTCACTACACATTTTGTATAGAAAAGTACCTACTAGCAGACAAAGAATCCATACCAGCAACTTAACAGTTTTTTGACCGTCACACTAACCTGGTGTTCGCTCAGTACCTATCTTAATTTTGATATCAACATATTGTGTAATCGGTGTACCACAAAAGGATATTAAATTCTAAGTGGCGGACCGCTCAAAGGTCGTAGCTATGCACGTGGTGTGTCGCGGTCATTAGGGTGCGACACACGCGCGCCTAAATTGAGCCACGTGCGGCGACGCGACGTGCGTGTGCGCACCCTTCTGGCGTACACAGTGTGTTACTTATTATAACAACCTGAAAAAATAAATTATTAAGTATTATAAGTAAATATGTAGAGGTATAAAGCCTGATTCATACATATCAGTAAAGTCACACTTCCGGCGCAGTACCGCCACCATGCAAATTATTATTTCATACATTCTTTATGAACACGCGTTCACTGACACTGAGAGCAGTGTCTCGTCACTGACGCGTGACGTCGTAGGTATGGACGCGTTCATAGAGAATGTATGAAAGAATAAATATCGGTGACGGTACTGTGCCGGAAATGAGACTACACTGATATGTGTGAATCGACCTTAAACCAAACGCTAATAAACAAATAAAATTTCTATAACATCATTAACATGCGCATATCACAACAATTCCGATCGGCTGATACTTTGTACTCCAGACTAAATCTGGACCTGAGAGGCATAAAGTGTTATGCCACAAAAAAATGGACTTACAGTGGTAAGTCCATTTTTTGTGTTTTCTGCTTCTTAAGCCAATGTATATAATTTGGCGTCGTCTATCCAGGCAGAAAATGATAAGTTCAAAAAGTCGGTTAGAACACTGGTTTTTATTATTGTATAACAATGTAAGAAACAGTTACGGCTTTGATGCATAATATTGCAAATGACTTACAATAAAATACTCTGAAACCTATAAGATGCATTTTATTGGTATGTGTCTTCACATTCTTACGTTGCCAAGGCGTTAATAACATATTTTTTATATATTTAATAAAATAACTATTCTAGATAAAAAATTGACCCATTTTGAGATCAACTTTTTTGGTTTTTCTTGGTTAAATTTAAAGTAATAAAAAAACTCCGGTACTTACATACGGTGTTATGCTTCGAAAAGTTAATACAACCAATTGAAGTTACATTATAACATAAAATTAAACTTTATTATATGTCTATAAAACTTTTAAGAAAGTAAAATCAATTGCTTTGAAAAAAATATTATAAAAGATCAATAAATTAACTTTTTAAATGAAAATGAATGTTTTTTCATTATAAATTTTGACTAGGTTAAATCTTCAGAAATAGTTATTTGTTTCTTGGAAATTGAACTAGAAGCAGTATTGTTTTTTTAAAAATAAGTTAATTTATTGTTTTTTTATAATAGTTACTTATTTTTATAAACAATTAATTATAATTTCTTAAACGTTTTATAGATATTATAATACGGTTTTATAATGTAACTTCTATTATTTGCAATAACTTTCCGAAATATAACACTGTAAGTAACGGAGTTTTTTTAATTACTTCAAATTTAACCAAGAAAAACCAAAAAGTCAATCTCAAAGTGCGCCAATTTTTAATCTAGAATAGTTTTTTTATTAAGTAAATAAAAAATATGTTAAAAACACCTTTGGTATTAATCGCTATTCAGGGATAAAGTCCATACACCATTAATTTTATCACAAAATCGACTCTACTGTAAAATTGTGCTTTTGGCACTTACAGCTAGATGCCTCTCAGGTCCAGAAATATCGGTTGGCAAAAATCTGTGATCCGTAGAGGCTGAAAATGAAATAACATAAATAAATAAATAAAAATCTTTATTCGCCGAAATATTTTTTACACAGCTAAGTAGGGCACTGCACTGGTTCCTCTTTTCATCAGACACAATTATATAATTTTAAAACACACTGCGCTGTTTTGGAAATCTGAAAAAACAAAGATATTTCAACCAACAAAACACAAGAGATGCGTTGGCCAGTTCATCGCCATCTGACGGCGATGAACAATGGCGATGAACTGGCCAACGCATCTCTTGTGTTTTATTGGTTGAAATATCTTTGTTTTTTCAGAATTCCAAAACAGCGCAGTGTGTTTTAAAATTATATAATTGTGTCTGTGTTTTAAAATTATATTTTAGTAAATATTTAAAACTGTTAAGCTAGAAAATACTGTAGAATTTTTTATACTTCCTCTACCAATTTTCTAGGGCACGTTCACAACAGCCTGTACAGTGACAACCAAGGGAGGTCCGACCAAAGAGGCCGGCATGACTCCCGGAATCACGTGCCACCCCAATGTAAACAATGCTCAAAGCCGCCGACTCGATTACCGCTTATCGTAGAGCCTATTACTCGGATGACTATGATGCCGATGCGAATAGGTCAGTTTCGGTGAAAAAACTACTTTTTTTATAAGTCATCTCTCAAAAAATGCTGTGACTGCGGATGAATGTGAGCGAGCCTTAAGCACAGAACGCATAATAGTAAAAAAATAAATAAAAAGTCATATTCAAATAAAAAAATCATATTGAAACCGGAAAAGTACCTACATATGCATCGTTAGAGTTAATAGTATTTTAAATAAGAAATTTTATAGTTTTATTAGTATTAGAATTTTATTAGTTTTCATTTTAGAGGCCCTTATAAATTTCTACTTGATAACCTCATCCTTTTTTTGACTCGACCACGGAAGTAGTTCTTATTTAAAATACTGTTTGACCTCTAACGATGTAGGTACCATTCTTTTTATGTTTCAATGTAGATTTTTTCTTAACTATGTATTCTATTAGCTCACATACATCCGCAGTCTAAATTATTAGAAAATCTAACTTTTTGTTTTAGGTTTGTGTCAATGTGTGTTTGTGGAGCCATCGTTACGTAGGTACCTACCTGATTTCCAGCTATTTACTTTGGGATCTGAGTAAATGTACGTGATATTGTCCAATAAGTATAATACGTACCATACAGGCACAGACTTAAGAATAATACTGACGACGTAATAGAGGGTTACTGTTAGAATCTCTCCAAAATTAATTCACGTTATAATATTGCAGTACACATTTTTGACATTTTGGTCTCTACTTTGCCATACACAAACTCATACCTCTAGAGCAGAAAAATCGCACTACAGTCCTATTTTCATACAAACAAGGTAGCTTTGAAGCTCTGGTTCTCCGCCCAGGATTAAACGGGCTCTGCTCTGATGATGGCAAATTAAAGAATAAATGGAGGAGGCTCAGATCGCTAAGGAAACCCAACGGATCAGAAGCCTTGTTTACACCAGAGCCTGTACGGAGCTTGTATTTTTTTTCAAGTTTAATCCTGAGCTAAACGACTCAACGAATCCATTTCCTTAGTCCAATCCATTATGGGCCTCCACCATTTATTCTTTAATTTTCCATCATCAGATCACAGCCCGTTTAATTCTGGGCGGAGAACCAGAGCTTCAAACTTACGTCGTTTGTATGAAAATAGGCCTGAGGTGCATTTTTTCTGTTCTCGAGTTTATTTTCTTTTGTTGGAGGATCCAAAAGTTACCTTGTAGTTATGTTTATTTATTCGTATTTTTTCTTAGTTATGGTCACCATATTTATCCTCCCGCAGCACGTCCGCTATACTAGGAACTGGTAACCATCTCTAGGGTGCTTCAGCAGTTTTGGGACTAAACGGGCTATTGAGATCGTATCTCGAGATGCGACAGTTTAAAAGAACATCTTTTTACTAAACAACGTTTTCGCTCTAGATTTTATTGCTTCCATTTTTAGGGTTCCGTACCCAAAGGGTAAAAACGGGACCCTATTACTAAGACTTTTTCCATATGCGAATACCTGTTAATAGCTAAGTAGATTTAAGAATTTGTTTCCATACAATGTATAACTGCTGTTGGTATTCCGAACATAATAAAATAAAATAAAATAAGACTCCGCTGTCCGTCTGTCCGTCTGTCTGTCTATCACCAGGCTGTATCATAAAAAAGGGAAGACGGAGTCTTCATAGAACGCAGCAGTGAAGCCGGTAAAACTATGCCTTGGCATGTACATACACAGTTACACGCACACACATATAACGAAACTATGCCTTTTGTTAACAGCCACCGTGCGAAGCGGACGTACCAAGGACGTACTAATAAAATATAAATTCACCAACGAAAATGCCGAATTGTGTAGTGAAAAGGTGTAAAAGTCAATCTTCAACACATGAAAAGCAGGATGGCATCACATTTCACACGTAAGTAAAATTGGAAACTAATATTTTCACTAATTTTAAATATAAACATTAAGGTATGAAGGTGTGTCCCCACTTAGGCCGCGCTCCGCGCTCCGCGCTCCGCGAACCTCGGAGCGCGCTCCGAATTTGCGATCCGACACGGAGCGCGGAGCGCGGAGCGCGGAGCGCGGTTCGCGGAGCGCGGAGCGCGGAGCGCAGGGACTATTACGAAAAGTTTAATGCGCAGGGGTCTATTACGAGAAGTTTATTGTTTCCTATTACAAATCACTTTCAAGTATATGGGCTACGATAGCCAAATTCAAAATGTTTGTTGTAATTTTCAATTTATTTTGGACCTTGTCTTGACAATGAAGGCTTACATTTTACGTTACTATGGAGTATGGTTGTCTATTTGTTTATGGGCCGATTTGACCGTTTTCGGTGAAACTCGGTTTTTGGTGTTATTTTGACAAAAAAATAGCAACGCAATGTTAAAAAAATATAAAAAATCCAGGATAACGGGCAACTTTTTTGCTTGGTAGCCAATTTCTATGAAACTCGGTTTTTGTTACTGCTTTAACAAGAAAACAGCAACGCAATATTAAAAATAGCAAAAATTCCAAGATGGCGGCCAACTTTGTTGTTTGTGGGCCGATTTCGATGAAACTCGATTTTTGGGTACTATTTCGAAAATAAAACAGCAACGCAATATTAAAAATTGAAAAAAATCCAAGATGGCGGCCAACTTTTTTGTTTTTGGGCCGATTTCGATGAAACTTGGTTTTGGGTACTATTTCAAAAATAAAACAGCAACGCAATAATAAAAATTAAAAAAAATCCAAGATGGCGGCCAACTTTTTTGTTTTTGGGCCGATTTCGATGAAACTCGGTTTTGGATACTATTTCAAAAATAAAACAGCAACGCAATAATAAAAATTGTAAAAAATCCAAGATGGCGGCCAACTTTTTTGTTTTTGGTCTAATTTCGATGAAACTCGGTTTTTAGTACTATTTCGACAAAAAAACAGCAACGCAATAATAAAAATTGAAAAAAAAAAACAAAATGGCGGCCATCTTTTTTGTTTTTGGGCCGATTTCGATGAAACTCGATTTTTGGTACTATTTCGACAGTAAAACACCAACGCAATAATAAAATATAAAAAAAATCCAAAATGGTGGCCAACTTTTTTGTTTTTGGGCCGATTTCGATGAAACTTGATTTTTGGTACTATTTCGACAATAAAAGAGCAACGCAATAATAAAAATATAAAAAATCCAAGATTGCGGCCAGCTTTTTTGTTTGTGGTCCGATTTAAATAAAACTCGGTTTTTGTTACTATTTTGATAAGAAAATAGCAACGCAATAATAATAAAAAATCCAAGATGGCGGCCAACTTTTTGTTTGTGGTCCGATTTAAATAAAACTCGGTTTTTGTTTCTATTTTGACAAGAAAACAGCAACGCAATAATAAAAATATTACAAATTCCAGGATGCGGCCAAATTCTTTAATTGTTTTACTTTTTTTACAACCGAGTTACATCAAAATCAAACCAAAATCAAAGTCAAGTAAGTTCGCAGTCATCTTGACCTTTTATCATTGTTTACATTGCGTTATTCTTGTCCTTTATGGGAGAAATTAAGTTTGGGTATTATTTAATCAGGTTAAAGTACAGTCAGCGCTAAATTGATTTGAGCGTCTAGAGTAGCCAAAATGATCTGAAAACAAAAATTAACAGATCTCGTGCCTCTCACGACCTTCTGGTACATTGAAAATTAATTTAATGAATTTAACAAAATATTTATTTTTATTCCATTCTTATAGATTTTAATATTTTATTGAAAGGTGACTTATTTTATTGAATTTTTCTGAAAATTTAAAAACCTTTTCTGAAATAACCTAATAAAAAATAATCAAAATTAAATTCAGCATGCGAGACTCTCGCGCCGACTTCATCATCACTCGAATGTGCTATAACAACCCTCATTTTATTGCAATTGTAAACTATGTTTCCCTTTTTTTTATTTATTTATCCTTACATACAGGGTCATTTTTGGACCCCTTTTAAAATTTTGTCAGGTCATTCTATAACAGCGGTACAATCAATTTATGAAGTAAAACAAAAACATTTTTTTTTACATTTTTACCCCAAACTTTTCCCTACACAAATTGAAATTGTTGTCACCCGAGCCCCCCTCCCGCCACTCGCCTTCCCCCGCTCGCGTCCCGTTCGTGACGGTGAGCGTGCGCGCCTAGATTTTTAGGATATAAAAAGTGTTTGAAAACTGAGAATTTAAAAAGAAATAAATTAGAATTATCTCACCTAATTTCTTTTTATTACTTCCTTGAACTTATATTTGATTTTGTAAAGGGGTCGCAAAATTACCCTGTATAATAAAACAGTAAAAAAAGTGTGTCTGCAGTACATTACATATATTTCAAAAAAAAATATGTGGGACGATGGAGACATAGTAATAGAGTAAGAATTTAGAAAAAAAGTGTGTCTGTTTGTCTGTTTGAACACGCTAATCTCAGGAAATACTGAACGGATTCGAATGAATCTTTTTTTGTAATATAGCTGTTAAGCCTGGGTATAGTTTAGAGTATAATGATTTTGGAAATTGGAACACCTGATGCAGTACCATAATGGTCCAGCTAAACTATACAAAATACAAAAATGACACCTTAACAAAAGTTGTTCAGCCTGATGAGCATTTTTTTGTTGAGATTTAAAAATCTAAGATCTGGAACACCTGATGCAGAACCATAATGGTACAGCTAAACTATACAAAATATAAAAATGACACCTTAGCAAAAGTTGTTCAGCCTTATGAGCATTTTATGTTGAGGTAAAAAAATCGAAGATCTGGAATACCTGGATGACCTTATATGAATACGCCGGAGTAATAATGTCCACGCGTACGAAGTAGGGCTTGAAAATCGGAGTATTTTTCAGCTCCGGAGTTGGGTTTCGATGTTCAGAGTTTCAACTCCGGAGCTCCGGAGTTCCGGAGTTTTCAGTCTCTATTTAAATAAAATTGCAGTGATATTTTTAGCGTGTTTAATACAGGTTATTAACTAACCAAAAATCAATATATACTTTTATCATCGAAAAATTAATAAATTGAATCACTTAGGTACTTACTTGCTTATTGCGCAAATAATTCGACTAAGAATACATTTAAATCACTACAGAACTTCTGAGAGCGGGTAAGCCGATACTTAAAGTCCTCCAGAAGCTTTTAAATTTTCATCAAAATTAGCCCAAAAACAAAAAAGTTGGCCGCCATCTTGGATATTTAATATTTTATCATTGCGTTGCTGTTTTATTGTCAAAATAGTTCCAAAAAACAAGTTTCATCGAAACCGGCCCAAAAACAAAAAAGTTGGCCGCCATCTTGGATTTTTTTATTTTTATTATTGCGTTGCTGTTTTATTTTGGAAATAGTAACCAAAACCGAGTTTCATCGAAATCGGCCCAAAAACAAAAAAGTTGGCCGCCATCTTGGATTTTTTCAATTTTTATTATTGCATTGCTGTTTTATTTTCGAAATAGTACCCAAAACCGAGTTTCATCGAAATCGGCTCAAAAACAAAAAGTTGGCCGCCATCTTGGATTTTTTATATTTTTATTATTGCGTTGCTGTTTTATTGTCGAAATAGTTCCAAAAAACAATTTTCATCGAAACCGGCCCAAAAACAAAAAAGTTGGCCGCCATCTTGGATATTTTATATTTTTATTATTGCGTTGCTGTTTTCTTGTCGAAATAGTACTAAAAACCGAGTTTCATTGAAATCGGCCCAAAAACAAAAAAGTTGGCCGCCATCTTGAATTTTTTTTAAATTTTTATTATCGCGTTGCTGTTTTATTTTCGAAATAGTACCCAAAACCGAGTTTCATCGAAATCGGCCCAAAAACAAAAAAGTTGGCCGGCATCTTGGAATTTTTATATTTTTGAATATGTCGTTGCTGTTTCCTTGTCAAAATAAAAAGAAAAACTGAGTTTCATTGAAATCGGCCCACAAATAAAAAAGTTGGCCGCCATCTTGGATTTTTGTATTTTTAACATTGCGTTGCTGTTTTCTTGTTAAAGCAGTAACAAAAACCGAGTTTCATAGAAATTGGCTACCAAGCAAAAAAGTTGCCCGCTATCCTGGATTTTTTATATTTTTAACATTGCGTTGCTATTTTTTTGTCAAAATAACACCAAAAACCGAGTTTCACCGAAAACGGTCAAATCGGCCCATAAACAAAAAGACATAACCATACTCCATAGTAACGTAAAATGTAAGTACTTTTTTAGAAACGACTACTGGCAACACTAGAAATCGTGGAATTTGCATTCCGGAATTCAGATATCAAGAAAATACTGTGATCCATGATTCCACTAGCCTACACACCTTAGAAAAGAGAAGTAAGTAGTTTGGTTGACACAAATTTTTATCAACGCCATCTATCGAGCCAACAGTTTTTTTTTCATTACGAAAAGCCTATTGTCAAGACAAGGTCCAAAATAAATTGAAATTTTTTGACACTTTGTATAACCTGATGTGCTGCTGACTGTACATAGGCATGATTGTTAATTCAAAGTGTTATCCCTTCTTTTCCACTCATTATTAATTACACAATAATAATACTGTGGAGACAAAAGTACTTAATAATTAAGTTTATATGAATAAAGCTTATTTGATTACGGGAACGGAGCGCGGAGCGCGGAGCGTGGAGCGCGGAGCGTGGAGCGCGGAGCGCGGAGCAGACGGAGTTCGCGCGTCCACATATGCTCCGAGGTTCGCGGAGCGCGGAGCGCGGAGCGCGGCCTAAGTGGGGACACACCCTTACTTGAAACACAAAACCTCAACAAGTGTTGCCATGCCAGACGTTATAGTTTAAACCTATTATTGGGTAACATGGAACGTAACATAACGTTATTTGTTTCTTGTTAAAAATAACGCGTTATTATTTCTGTTTCTGGAGTGTTTTTATCCACGACACGGACGGAACGGAACGGAGGCGGTATATGCGATTGGGGTTAGGCGACGGCTACACGCGTGGTAAATACTGTGATCCATCTGTATTTAATCAGGGGCCTATTTCATAAAAAATAGTAAATTTACTACAACAATTTACCATTGTTGTTATTAGGCTAGAATTATTTCTTAATAATGATAAAACATAATGAGCGGTTTTCTGACAGCTGAGAATTTTAGTTTATTTTTATGTTGATAGATGGCGCTATTCAACTAGGTAGGTTTTTTTTTTTAATTTTACTCCCAGGTGCCCTACCGCCTAACTCAAAGCGATAGCTATGCTCTATCCGTCCTTGTCATATCATCCCCGCGTTCCGAATCACGCTCACAGCGCTGTTAGCGCGTATCCGACCAAATTAAATAGTCACAAAATATTATACAAATAGGGTATTTGTGTACCTACTTCATTTAATGGATTATACGCTAACAGTGCTGTTGGCGTGATTTGGAACTAGGCACATAACACGATGACAAGGACGAAGAGTGCACTGACGTCATAAACCAAAGCCAGAGCGTGTAGCCGTCACCTTAGAGGTTGTTTGTTTGTTTGTCTATGTCTGTTACCATTTTCCTCGGAAATTACCGGGCCGACTTCAATGCAGACTTGTAAGAAAAATAAATATATTAAAGCTAATTTATAAGATTTGTTTTCTATAATGTGAATAATCCAAAAGAGCCTGACTTTTCTATGTCCGGCCGGAATGCTGACACAAAAAGCCTAACATGTCAGGACAAACATTTCGCTTTAAATACACGAAACTTTAGTTATTCTGTAGTTTTATTTTTTACATTTTTCCTATTTCCTTGCTACTTCCGCTACTACTTTTAAAGCGGGCTACTCACAGCCCTGCATGCAGGGCTTTGAGAAGCTCACTTTATCTATCTATCATTATAGTCCAATCAATGAGGCTCATGCAACCCGAATAATTCGCCCGTCTATGAAATTTGGCATGTGATGAAGTTAGGTTATACAGATTACAGATGAACAATAATCCAATAAATTTTGTTACGAGAAGTTAGGTATTTTTACCTAAATATGAAAATCGCTTATATCTCTCTGTGAATATTTCCTCGGGCTAAAATACTTTCTGTATACGTACTTATATATTAGTTAGAATAAGTATGTGAAGAAATCCAATATTTTTTCGATTTCAGAGATACCCCAAATTTAAATTTCAATATTTTTCAATATATCTTTTGTAGAAAATTTTATTTACTGATTATTATTTTTTAATATGTTTTTATACCTTTAATATATAGCTTTGTTCAGTAAGCTAATAAATTTTCTTCTTTAATCATATTTGTACATAAACGTATAAAAATGGATCGACTATTTTTTCACATTACCTCTTTAGACCAAAAAATAAAAAAATGTGATTAAAGAAGAAAATTTATTGGCTTTCTGAACAAAGCTAAATATTAAAGGTATAAAAACATATTAAAATATAAACTTTTTAGATTTTTGCATTCACAATGCTATTTTTATATTAAGATGAATAAATAATGAAAAATATTAGAAAAAATCGTCTCACCCGTAGCATCCCGTCTAAGTTGCTACGGGTGAGACGATTTTTTCTAATATTTTTCATTATTTATTCATCTTAATATTAAAATATAATAATCAGCAAATAAATTTTTCAACAGAAGATATATTGAAAAATGTTAAAATTTAAATTTGGGGTATCTCTGAAATCGAAAAAATATTGGATTTCTTTACATACTTATTTTAACTTATACATAAGTACGTAAACAGAAAGTATTTTAACCCGAGGAAGTATTCACAGAGAGATATAAGCGATTTTCATATTTAGGTAAAAATACCTAACTTCTCGTTACAAAATTTATTGGATTATTGTTCATATGTAATCTGTATTACCTAACTTCATCACATGCCAAATTTCATAGACGGGAGAATTATTCGGAAGTCGCCATACAACAAATATCCTCATTGATTGAACTATTAGGTAAATGACGGCTACACGCGTGGTGAATACTGTGATCCATCAGTATTATTTTATCAGGCGTCTATTTCATAAGAGAATGAAAAAGTACAGTAATTTACCATAGTAGTAGTTTATTGGGGTAAAATTATGTTTTATAATTAATAAGAAACATAATTCTAATCTGTAATAATTCTAAACTAATCTTTTATGAAATAGGCCCTGATTAAATACTGATGGATCACAGTACCAGGCGTGTAGCCGTCACCTTACAAGTCCACACCTCGAGTCAGAATGGCTGAATGGCTATCATCGTCTGCGTCTCTTTTATCAGTAATAAAAGAGACGCATTGATAGCCATTCAGAAAACTGACAAGTTTTAGGAGCTTGTAATACCCCTCTTGGGGCCGTATTATGATCTCTTGAATCCAGCCTAGCATGACTGATTTATATCGCGTGATATAGCGTTTTGATTCTAATATGTGATATAACGTTATTATTTCATAACGCGTTATTCTTATTACATTGGGGTAATATGAATTACTATGGCAACACCGGCTCACACACTAATGCTTAAAAAAACTGGCTTCAGTGCATTGCTTGGAAGACTCCGTCTTCCCTTTTTTATTTCGTCTGAGGGCTGTATCTCATGAACCGTGATAGCTAGACAGTTGAAATTTTCACAGATGATGTATTTTTGTTGCCGCTATAATAACAAATACTAAAAACGGAATAAAATAAATAATTAAGGGGGGCTCCCATACAACAAACGTGACTTGTTTGCCGCTTTTTGGAACGGAATCCTTCGTGTGCGAGTCTAACTCGCACTTGCCCGGTTTTTACTTATACTATAATATTATACTTCTATACTCGTAGTTGTTTTATTGCTAGACTATTTTGGCGGCATTTTGTTAACAATGTTTTAGTTCAAAGAAATTCTTAATACGTAGGTATTTAGAAATTGAGCAAGTTTCAAACGTGGTTCTGTATACATAATTTTATCTTTATAAATTTGTGTTTAATTAAAATGTTTCTTTATCGAATTTATTCAGAATTAGGAAATAATTCTAATGCGAAACCTTTAAAACAGTTATTCATCTATAAAACTTATATTAACTGAAACTATTAGGTATTTCAAATCCACTCTTATACAACGGAATATTTCTAAGCGAGTAAACCACGCTATCTTTCAAAAAATCAATAACTAAATTGTTATGCACCTACAAAACCTATAATTTTGTTATTAAAACGCACATTTTCAGTGTTTTCACTCTAAAGTGTTGTTCGCTTGTTCTTACAAACAATATTTATTTTTAGTAACTCCTCCAACAAAACCTTTTTTCCCTTTTTACTGAACGATATTTTTATAATCCTTAATCTTACGTAGCCCTTACTAACTAAACCAGACCTCACTTAAGATTTTAAACACAGGGCTGCCGCATAAAACTTTTTCAGTCTATAATTTGTTTGTTGTTGTGAAATTGAAAGATTACAAAGCAGCGGATTTAGATTATCAGCTATTAAGTTTCCGATTTTGATTCCATAACTGTTTCGAGGAATATTTGCTGACTATGAGTCATCATAATTTACTATGGTTTCTGATTATTTGATTGTGAGAAAATTATGAAATTAACGGTTAAGAAAACGCTATAAGTTTTAGGTGTATTTTAGATTAGAAGCTTATGGTCGGTGATTCATTTAATAATTTTTGCTGATTGTTTATTTTCCATCCACCTTTTTACCTACATTCCACTCAAAAAGTTAATAAACTTAATTTGCTGAGTGGAAAAATGGAAACCGACCCCGAGCAAAGAACATAGATTTTGAATCGAATGCGGATCAAGTATAAATGCCAAATATTTGCATAGGATTTTCGGTAGGACGGTGCCAGTTAAAAGGCAGAAAAACAATATTTTTAGGTTATCATAAATTTTCTCGAGGAGCTCGGTGATGCAGTGGTTTAGCGCCTGGCCAAGCGATTGCGGAGGTCAAGCAACTTTCGCAAAGGTCGGTCATGGGATGAGTGACCAAAAAAGTATTATCTCGAGCTCCTCCATGCTTTGGAAGGTACGATAAGCTGTTAGTCCCAGCTGGATTTGCAATTGTTAACACCTACCAATCCGCATTGGGCCCGTGTGGTAGGTTATGGCACATCCTCCTTATCCAGCCATAAGGAAGGCCTGTGCCCCAGCAGTCATCATCATCATCATCAGCCTATCATATTCCACTGCTGAACGAACATAGGCCTCTCCGAGTGCACGCCATTGAGCACGATCCGCGGCTATACTCATCCAGTTTTTGCCAGCCACCTTGCGAAAATCGTCGCTCCACCTTGCCTGAGGGCGTCCCACACTACGTTTGCCGATACGGCAGCAGTGGGGACATTAAAAAATGGCTGATGGTCAGTGTTTCCTCATGAGTACTTTTTGGCAGCCCTAGTGCCAGTGGGGTCGCAGGGCGTGGCGCACAGATGGCGTGATTGTGGCGGCGCGTCCCGTCGGCCGCTCCTCAAATATACGGCCAAATACAACTTACAGCGAGAGCTTGTAAGCAAGTGTTTCGATTGGTGGGCACTGGGCAGAAATCTGCAAGGTGCAAGCAAGTGCATCTGCATGGTCAAAATACGCATATTCGCCACGAATTTGGTTCAACCGCCTCTGAGATCTAGTGGTTCGACACACATGTAAGACACAGTCCTAGGCTCGATTCTTAGGAGGAGTAGAATTTTGTTTTTTTTTTATTTGTATGAAAAAATGCAAAATGACAACCCTAAACGCAAAATATAAACTATTGTATTCGATTTATCAATTCCATAAGAGGGCTAAAGTAAAACACAATTTCGGTATAGGGTTGCCACTATACATGCATAGTTTCTCATAAAAAGGTTTTATAAGATGGTGTTTTTAGGGTTTATAATATTTTTTCGGGGTTGTAAGCATATCTCCATATCGTCCATGCTCCATATGGACAGCTTTATAAGGCTATTACCAAACACCCTGTATAAGGCTTTAAGTCTTGTAGTGAGCTGGGCTGTTATGATGTTGTTTAATTTACTGACATAACAAGTTAAAAGTAGACGTATAAAGCCAGAAAGTACAAATTCAATAATTGGAATTCATAGCAAGAAAATAATCAAGAATTGGAATTCATCGCAAGAAATGTGTATCGAAACACGCCTCATTTGCGTTTACCAACATAGAAAGTCTTTGGTGTTTACTTCCAGTGAGAAGA
This sequence comes from Agriphila tristella, assembly GCA_928269145.1. Taxonomy (NCBI): domain Eukaryota; kingdom Metazoa; phylum Arthropoda; class Insecta; order Lepidoptera; family Crambidae; genus Agriphila; species Agriphila tristella. The sequence continues at coordinate 34,189,577 of OV743435.1, read as the reverse complement.
TTAATAGTCAATAGGGTTAAATTCTGTCACTATCATCAACATCATCACTCTGTTAATATGCTATGGCGATGACACGAATGAAAAACACAAGGAACAACAAACACAACTTCTGCGTTGCATTGTACCTACTATAATAATATTTAAAATAAAAAATAAAAAATTAAGCCGTCACAGTGGCCGAAGCAACTCGGTAGAAATAAAAATATCGCGTCAACTCTTTAAAATGAGGTCTTATTCCAATTTCAAAAACGGAACAACTTTTAAAGAAAGAGTTTTCATGTGACGTTGAAATAAAAAAAGAAAAACTGGCCGCAATCAAACGTTTATAATCTGCCCAAGTCCTTGACCTCTGCATTCCACCTGTTTCCCGCGTGACCTCCAATCGGGCTAATCAACGAAATCGCGAGGGGCGCGGGGGACGCGGAGCGGGTCGATTCCAGTGATTTAATACCGCACTCACTAATTGTGGCTTGTTCAAATTGTACCTTTCTCACGGACCGGTTGCACAGTGCGATACTGGCCGTTTGGTTTGTTTTGTTCCAATTTTGAAAGTGGAATTAAAGAGGTTTTGAGAATTCTGTTTTTAAATCGAATTACTTATATTTAATAAAAAGGTTCTGACATGAGTTGAAAAATATTGCCACAGTATATTTTTGAAAATACTAATATCTATTCTGTGATAATGCTAATGATCATGGGAGAATAAAGCCCGATTCACACATATCAGTTCCGTCACACACACTTCCATCACACACAGTTCCGGCACAGTACTGCCACCGTGATAATTGTTTTTTCACTTCTCATGCTCGTAAAGTACGTCATTATGTTGGGTATAGGCTGCATTAAATCGCTTTTTATGCTCTAGAGCATAAAGTAAAATCTTCGTCTAAGTTCAGACTCTCAGACAAAGGTCGTCAGCTAAACAGCCACAGAGGCAATTAAACTTCGTTAAATGAAATTGTTATTTTCTTAATTTTATACATATTCCATGTTATAATACTTTTTATTAATTTTGTTTTTATTTTTATTTTTTGAATATGGGTATCAAATGAAAGGCCTTGATGAGCACATCCCAAAATTATATATATTTTGTCTTTAAAATTTAAGAAAAAAAATTTTTTTTTTCAATTTTTGAATATGGGTATCAAATGAAAGGCCTTGATGAACACACTCCAAAATAATATAATTTGTCACTAAAATAAAAAAAAATCAATATTTACTAATTTTTAAATTTTCAATATTGTTGTTTAATTTCCTTGTTGTACAATCTACTATTTCATACATTCTCTATGAACGCGTCCACACCTGTCAGTGTCAGTGAAGAGACAGTGCTCTCAGTGTAACGTGTGTTCATAAAGAATGTATGTATGAATATTTATCACGGTGGCGGAACTGTGACTTCACTGATATGTGTGAATCGGCCTTAATTATCACGGTGGCGGAACTTGACTTCACTTGTGAATCTGGCTTAAATATAAATAGATGATTTATTTATTTAGGAACCTAATATTTATGTTTATTATAATTTGTATTAAAATTGATTTTTTTATTTTGTATTAGTTACAAACTTCATCCTACCTATCTGATGTTAGAATGTTATGACAATAAGGATTAATTCACCCGGAACTCTTAACCTTTGAGGAAGTGTATGTTACCTTTAAATGCCGGAACACACTTATTACCGCCACTTAGGTAGGATGTTGTCAGAAATAATAAATTGACTTATAAATATTAAACTTTTAGATTTTTGCATTCACAATGCTTTTTTTATATTAAGATGAATAAATAATGAAAAAATATTAGAAAAAATCGACTCACGAAGTTTAAAATTATATGACTGTTTCACCTTAATTGATTGTCTAGCACCTGCAATGGGGCTGCTTTCGAATGTCGAAGTAATTCTCTCCACATTGGTGAGATGGCGCTGATCTTCAGCGGAAACGTAAAAAGTATTAGAACATTTCGCCAAATCCATTAGTCGCTCGGTAGCATAATTGGTAGTGCATTGGGCCGGAATACTAAGGGTGCGGGTTCGAATCCCGTCTGAGTTGCTACGGATGAGTCGATTTTTTCTAATATTTTTCAATATTTATTTATCTTGACTTATATAATAGTTCATTAAGTTTGACAATGATGGTCAAACAATAATTACATATTAGGGCGGTTTCACTTTGGAATGAACAAAAAATAACCCAAATCATTAAAACAAGTGTTTTAATTGTCAAAATTACTTTATACGTTACACTTTTCAAACATTTTTTTTTTACTTTAACACAGAGAATTAAATAAAATTCTTATCTTAATTGAAAAAATAATAAAACACGAGATAAAAATACAAACATTTTACTTTGCTACTGCAAACGATCCGTTTATTTCACATTTAACTTTTTGAATGGCCAATAATGCCACAAAAGACAATTTCTGCCACTTTCAAAGCCATTTTAACCCCAGTTTATTTTTGCTTACGGCCGTATAAAGATGGGCCTTCGTCGTATGTTACCGTATTCGCTATCTTATTCTGTCTGAACCAACCTGTTACCCGGTCAACCTTCAGTCTCGCTATCCTTGTCACTCTAACACGACAGCTAATATACCCTTCCTGCTCCCTTGATCTCAGGTCAGGCCAGAGCACATTACCGTAATGATACTTAAACACATATTTAAGTAAAGATTCTTTTTCTGTAAAAAGTTGTGTCTGGAAAGAGCCTCTAGAAACATTTTGTGATTAATCTGTGGCGCAGTTTGCAGGTTGAGTTAAAAGGTTAGAAAGCGGGTATTTGACCTTCTTGGTTGTTTTTCTTTTTTAGTGAAGGCGTGAAAACTTTTTAGAATAAATTCAAATTAAGAAAACTACTTATAGAATGTTATAATTAGAAAAAAGTCTAAACTTAAGTTTATTTTTTATGTTTCTGAAAGTTAAGAATTTAGTTTAATGTCAAAATTGAGGTCGTCTGCGTAATTTAAGTTAAGTATTTTTTATTTTCCATTTCTGGGAATAGGGCATCCTTCCATATCTTCAACGTGGGTGTAAACTGAAATATACAATTATGATTATTAATGTAAATCACAATACTTCTTATAATACTAGGAAAGAGATTAATTGGGTTGGTAAACTTTTTCGAAGATAATTTTTTTATATTTTTTTTGATAGCACAAGTTTGAAAAATAAATAAAATAATATTATGATTTTTTTTATTTCACCTTGTTAACCAAATATTTTTTTTATATTATTATCGCGATAAAATATCAAACGAACGGCTGAACACGAAGTTCCCTTGCATTTACTGATAAAAACCTGATTGACAGGACAGATTTGACAGAAAGTGACAAAGAGTAATGCAATTATTTTACTCTTTGGTAATCATTCATCACGACCTAATATTGTTGTTTGTTTTTCAGCTTATTTATTGTGATTTTCCAGTGTTTTTATTGTTCAGTTATGGGAAAGGGATCAGCTTGAAGAAATCCATTATCCAGCTTATTACGCCGCCGATGGAGTACCTAAACTGCTTTGTTCCGTTTTGTTTGAAATATAGATGTGACCATCCGCAGAACAAATTTTGTACAATTCCCATACCTTTGAAAGAGACGTGGTGCAGAGGATTAAACAGGAATTGCCTTCAGAGAGCTTTATACGTTTGTGGTGATCACGTAAATATATGTATATATACAAATTTACTCACAAAAGAGTTATTTTATTTATTTAAGCGGACTGTGACTGACATGACAAATAGTTGACATTGCCAATGCCAAACTTTTAATTTTTTTTATTTGAGCAAAAGCCATACCTACGCATACAGCCGTAATAGTAATTTATTGTTCCATGCTATAAATTTAAATTTTAAATAATTATTTAAATTAAAATGAAGTATTATAAAAATTCCGCAATTGGTTATTCCTGACTCCAAAGCCAAAAGCTACCAGAAAATATATAATTCACAACAGTTTTGGAAAAGTGTACCAACCCAAATCCCACCATGACTATGAGTAAATGCAATTCTATTTTCAGGCCGGGCACACCGGCTGCGTATACAGGCGCGCGTAGACACGCGCGTAGTTACGCACGTAACCCCCTGACACACCGGGTTACGCATGTTTTTCGTACTTATTCAATTAGTTGTTCTTTAATATCGTTATTCATTATTTAAAAACAAAATAAAACATCATTTACTACCGGTAGTACCGGTACTAATTGTAAACAAATACAACTGAATGAGATATATATAGATAATAGATAGCCTGGATTAAAACAAAGGATACTTTTTATCCCAATATTCCCGCGGGAATGGGAACCACGTGGGTGAAACCGCAGGCGGCCGCTAGTAAGTTAATATTTAAAAAGTATATAAGTAGTATATCAGTTGTCTAGCACCCATATTACAAGCTTAGTTTGGGGCTTGATGGCGCTGTGTAAAATTGTCTAAGCATTTATCCTACTAATATTATCCTACTAATATTATAATGTGAAAGTTTGTGGGTTTTGGATGTTTGGGTTTAGATGTTTGGATGTTTGATCCTCAATCACGCAAAAACTACTGAATGGATTTGGTTGAAATTTGGCACACAGATAGTTGATAACCTGGATTAAAAGATAGAATAATTTTTATCCCGATATTCCCACGGGAACGGGAACCACGCGGGTGAAACCGCGGGAGGCTGCTAGTTTGTTATAATTATTATTATCCAGAACCCGTGAAACAGACCCTAAAACTTAGATTTTATGAAGCATGGGGCCATTCATAAATTACGTCACACGAATTTCATGACTTTTGACCCCCTCCCCCCTCCTTGTCACAGTTGGTCACATTTGTGAGACCCCCCCTTCCTAGTGTGACGTCACATATTTTACAATTTTACATCTAGAAATAATTATTGATAAAACAGCATTTCCGGAATTTGTTTTATTTCAATTTAAATGATTTTGAAATGTGACGTCACGAAATTTAGGACCCCTCCCACCACAATGTCACACTTTGTCGACCCCCTGCCTCCCCCTTGACGTGTGACGTAATTTATGGATGCCCCCAAAGATAAAAATACGTAATCTTCATTATTGAAGTTTTCTTACTTTGGTTGGTATCACAAGCGTATTCCAAAAGGTCGCAAATGTCCAAGAAACTCCGTTGTTCTTCACCCATTTTTCCGCAAATTGGAATGGTGTCGTGAATACAACGCTCAGCCAAAATACAGAATTGATCAACTTTGTTCTGAAATAAAAATAAACGAAATCAATAAAAATCTATTCATCCAAACTAAATAGTTCTTAAATAACACCTGAATTTAATATATTATATACGCGATGTAATTCGTAAAAAGTGTTTTATTTCTAACTTAGTCTTCGTCTGCGTGGAAATGTTTTTTGCTATCCCTCGGGAACAATACTTTTTTCGGAATAAAAGGTACCCTATGTCCTTCTCTGTACCCCTGACAACATGTATGCAAAATTTCATGTTCTCACGTAGTTAAGACGTGAAGGCGTAACAAACAAACAAACGCACTTTCGTATTTATAATATTAGTAAGTATGATCAATTTTAAAACGATGTAAACATTAGTAACAAAGATAATTTTATAAATTAAAAAACGTTGTTTTTTTTCAATTTTTTTTTGTACTTGCCGAAGGTGTAGACATGTAAGTAGGGATGTGGGTATAAACGGGTGTAAGCAGATAAGCCCAAACTTTATCTGAAAAACAAAATAAAATGGCTATCGAAAAAATGCAAAATGTTTAAAATAATAGATTCGGAAAGTAAAAAATTGCTACTCACACAATAACAGAATTCTGATCCACATTCTGGTACGATTAAACTAGGCCTATGTCGTTGATAAAGGATGAAGTCCAATGTCAGGGTTGGTTAACCATGTTCCACGTTAATAATTAACGTTTAATTAAATTTTGCCTTTTGTATTAAAAGTATTTAAAGGACTTGTAGGTAATTCTCGAGTTTGGAATGGATATGTTACGGCTAATACCCGAAGTACGGCTAAACCTAGTTTTAGCCGGCTAAAACTAGGTGTAACCGATCTGCTTTACTCCTGTAGGTCCCGGGTTAGGTTAGAAATTCAAGGCAAGCGCGCAGCGCAGCGGACCGTGAGCCTTAAATTTCGAGGTTATTTTTTTTAACAGACAACAGAAAAAAACTTTTATGTCCCATGCTGGACTTAGTTTTAGCCGGCTACACCTAGTATTAGCCGCGAACAAATCGGCTACACCTAGTTTTAGCCAACAGCTAGCGGCTACACCTAGTTTTAGCCGGCTAAAACTAGGTTTAGCCGCACTTCGGGTATTAGCCGTAACAGATATACAAGGTGTTTCTTTTAAGGTGTCAAACCGATTTCCGAAATTTCTGATTCACCACTTTCAGGGGCCGATTTCAGCAAATAGTGTCCCATGAAGTACATCCTTTTTTGTGTTATTACGAAACCTTAGGCTATTGCACAGTTTTTAAAGTTAGTCAAAAGCTATTGGATAGTCTTTAATTAATTTATTTTTACAGTTGAAAATTCCATTCTGTCCTTTTTGTTCCCAATTTTTTTACTATCGATCAAAGTTTTTGTATCTTGTGTCAAAGTAAGAAAAGAGATTTTTTTACTCATAAAACTACAACTATAATTATAACAGGCATCATATTGCAAAAAAAGTACCGAGAAAAGCTTACCCAAGAAAATATATAATTTTTAAAGCCTTCTTAAATCATAAAAAATTATGAAAAAAAAAATTATAACTCCTAAAACTACAAAAAATCGCGGAACATACATGGGGGTTCAATCGATAGGTATGGTAGTCAACTATCACCTCGCACTGGCTTGACACCTTAAAAGAAACACTTTGTATAGTTAAATGTTCACTGTAAGTACACAATTCTTAACATAATGATATATGTGAGATAATCAAAACACGAATAAATTCTTGTAGCGGCATCTACCGTACCGCTGGGTGGTCTTAGCCCGGGGACCGCGGTCCCCGGGCAAATACCACCTAACCCGGAGGAAGATCTTCCACTTTGGCCTTCCTATTAGTGGCTACCTCTCACCATACCTTCCATACTACCATACTTCATTCCTACACTGGCGACCTCGACGTTTCTACACTGGTGACCCCCGACGGAGCACATCAAGCACCTCCAGCAACGCAGCGCAGCCATCACACCCCATACCTTATCCAGCATCCGCAGCAGTCACACCGCAAGCAGAAGCACAGCAGCCAGCAGCCTTCAAGGTTCCATCGCAGCCTCATTGACGACGCTTCCTGGACCTTCGGCAACTCTCGACGGCATTATCCCGACCTGGTCTTCGCAGCCCACGACTGGAGCATCACTGGGCCCTTACTCCGGCGTGGCAGCTCTGCGCACCTCACCAGCAGCTCGGACCTACCGTCACCTTCCACTGTCCCGTTTCACCGTGGACAGGTCCCGACTCACCGTGGACACGGATCTACCTGCAGCACTGGCGGACGCGCCTTCCTTCACCCCGCATCGTCTCGACTCACCGTAGACTGTCTCGACTTACCGCAGACTGGGGCATCTCCTGCAGCACTCTACTCTGGCACTTGCACAGCTCTGACGCACTGACAGCTGAGCTTGGACTACCCTTGGACTATCGACCTCCGGTCTCAGGGGGGGAGTGATGTAACCGCCGCACATACCACACATGGTTGCAACAAGATTCATCACCGTGTGACTAGATGGCGCTAGTGTCGTATAAACAGAAGCGATCAGTATGAATATCACCTTGTAGTATGGAAAATATATGGAGCAACCTACATCTCGCTGACGAAGTTTTCTCAGCGAAGCAGCATATATACAACTGCCAACCATCATCGGTTGGACCGCGGTCCCCGGGCTAATACCACCCAGCCCGGAGGAAGATCTTCCACTTTGGCCTTCCTACAAGTGGCTACCTCTCTCCATACTACCACACCATACATCATTTCTACAATTCTGAACAATTTTTAAGGAATACTTGATAAACTTTCGTGCGAGCGATGCCTGAAATTCAAAAGTAGTGAGACAGAGCCACTTTCGCATTTATAATAATATAAGTAGGTATGAATGTTGGTAACCTCTGCTATATTTGTGACACTTAACTAGACTTCATCATAACACGGGCATGTTTTCCAACAATATCCCGTTTCACAGACATAGTTTGTGTAAATTATGTAAACAATTTTCCCACAACTTGTTAAACCATAACAGTCTGTCGTTACGAGTGACCGTGTTAATATGATATTTAGGAAAATATTTACAAGTAAGTTTTTTTCTTTGTCATTTGTCTTATAACTTAGTCGGGACCGATCTACCTACTTTAGGTAAAAAACCTTTAGATGTCAATGACTTTCGTCCATCAGCCATTTTTAATGTCTCCACTGCTGGGGCACAGGCCTTCCTTATGGGTGGGAGGATGGGCCATAACCCACCACGCGGGCCCAATGCGGATTAGTGGGTGTTAACGACTGCAAATGCAGCCGGGACCAACGGCTTAACGTGCCTTCCGAAGCAATCCTTCAAAGTCTAGTTAGTTTACTAGTTAACATTTTTTTTATTTCAAGCTTCAGAGCTTAAAGACTATATTGTTTATGGAAATTAAAGAAGTGCTTATGAAGTTTTCCTTAATTTCATGATTGTGTTCATTCTATGATTCTGGATATAGTGATTTCCCCATGGATTTTTATGTCACAAGGGCTTACCAGAAGGCCTACTCTAAATGGCCATTCTACTAAAATTAAAGCTAGTAGAATAGAATGACAATGTATGTGACAGGAGTTAGACAGATTTTAGTAGAATGGCCATTTGTGTAAGGGGGTTGAGCTGCAAAAGTTATATTTTTATTTAGTTTTTTTATTTTATTTTTTTGTTTGCAGGTTTAATAGTTCTGGGTTTTGCGGCAGAAGTTTGGGCTCACGTTGAAATCGAAGCAGAAGATTACTTCTTCCCTCTAGAACCGGTATTTTGACATTTGTTTTTATTAAACTGTTGAGAAAGTTAGCTGTAACATTTAACGAAGATAATGAAACCACATGAAACTAAGAGAAATTACAAATATTTTTGCAAAAAAACTCGCAAATTATAGTTAGTTAAAAAGTTTTGGGAATTTATACTTTAGCATATCGAAACAAAACATTTTGTTCTCTAAAATTAGTAAATGCACACCAAATTCTAAATCGCCCCAGAAGATTTGGTGAGCATTTACTAATTCTGGGTTAGGTTAGGTTAGTATGGTGATCATTTAAACATAAGCTAAAAGTTTTTATCCGGCGTAGTCATTGAAATATAATTGTTTGATAGAAGTTAAATAAACGTGTTAGCCTACTTCTGATTATACAGGCTGTTACAAAACAACCCGCAATGCCCATTATGGTAGATAGGGAACATCAAACTGATCAACTTTTACTAAGGGACCAACTTTGAAATCGCGAAAGAAATCAGCTGTTTTATACATTTTGTTTTTTTATGGAACAGCTGATTATTTTCGCGATTTCAGAATAAGTCCCATAGTAAAAGTTGTTTAGTTTAATGATCCCTATCTGCCATATTCGGCATTACTCGTATAACACGTTGTATAATAGCTTAACCCTGGTTATAAGGGTCAATCAACTTTTAAGTGTCCTATCAATTTTCCTGTCCACAAACATAAAAATATATTTCCTTGAAAATAAACATCAACTGACTTAAAAAAATGGTTTGGGTTAAATGTAATACTTTAAGTATCATTTCTGTGATAGAAATAAATATGTTGCTTACATTATTTGGTTGTATTTTAACGGTTGTCCAAGAGACGTCGATGTCCCCTTCATTTGTATGAAATTGATGAAATGTCGGGACTACCTATATAATATGAACAAATATATAAACAATATATTTATTTCTGTTACCAAAATGATACTTTAAATCTTAAGTTTATGTATTTATAAGCTAAAATATGTTCTTTATTTTTTATTTCAAAATAATACACTTTTATGTTATAGGACACTTAAAAGTTGATTAACCCATAAATATTTTTGTTGGTAAATAGAACTGTCTCTGCAGGTAATAAATTTCTGCAAGATGGCGGACCAGTGCCAGCACGACTTCGTCCCGATCTGCGGGCAGGACTCCCTCGGCATCACCAGGATGTTCAATGACAACTGCGACCTCTACGAGTACAACTGCGATGAAAAGAAACGTCAGTTTTTACTGTTATTTCAGCAAACAGAGGGCCTATTACAAAAAAGCATCGCGATTAGCGTACGATGTCCGTTCCACTCCGTGACTTTATTAACTCGTTAGCAGTAGCAGCCGCCCGGGACTTCGTCTGCGTGGAAAGGTTTTTTGCTAATCTATTCATAATACATTAAACCTAAACCTAATAAACCTCGGGAACATTTTTTTTCGAGATGAAAGGTACCCTAGTACCTCTGACAACGTGTATGCAAAATTTCATGTTCAGTAGTTAAGTCGTGGAGGCGTAATAAACAAACGGACTTTCGCATTTATAATATAAGTAAGGTAAGGATGTACAAACCTCGACACGTATCTTTAGCTGTGAGAGAAATTGCAGTAGCCACGCACCACGTCTCCCGCCAATGAGACCCAAAAATTACTACTGACTATCATCGCTAAAGATACGTGACGCAAGCCGCAAATCGATCAAACATCGTCCGACTATCGTGATTCTATTTTGTAATAGGCCCTCAGAGTGCCTACTCCGAAAGTTCACTCTGTTTCGTGATATTATTCACTAGAATAGTCTGCAATTAGGCAAATAGAACGATGAACTTAGTTTTTAAAAAGTAAGTAGTTAATATTTGGCTTTTATTTTGCAGAATACAGACATGTAAAAATGGAGGTATGTAAATACGAAGCTGCTGCTGCAGAAAGCGTATTTGGAGAATAAATAATGCAATGTTCTATTAATAATTAAATTATTTATATTTAAATAAAGTAAAAAAAAACACTGACTTTTTTATTTTAACAAACGTCAATAGTTTTTGTTAAGTTTTGCTTTTATTTCAAATAAACTCATTGTGTTTTATTTGAGGTAAGTATCATTTCGTAATGGCCAAGCAATGTTCAATTATCCATTCCAGGGACCAATTTCTGACATAATTTACAAAATTAAATAACGAAATGTGAACAACATTTGCACGAAATGATATTAAAAAACGTGCAAATTCGACCATCAAACTTGAGCTAATATTGTAACGTTTACAAAACTAAAATGTGATGTCTAACATGTACATACATAGTTCAACTTCGATTGCAATTTGTTTTAAGTTTAGCTAAAAATGTTAGTAGAATTGAGTCTATTATATCTAGATCTCGCGTAGTGTAAAGCAAGCTATATTCAACTCCTGCGCAAACAGCTACGCCATGTTTGACGTCAGAGACAAACTGACTGACGCGGTGCATGCTGATGCTAAAGTGAACCGCAAACAAGTAACCTGTGTCAGTAAATGATCCGTATTGGTAATAAGGAATTGTTCAGATTTGTAGAAAACGTAACACTTACTGTTAAAGCTTTTTCTATAGTCTGTTTATCTTTACTTGTGCTATTTAGTGAACTATCTTTACAAAACTCTTTGTTGAAAAAAACATTCATAAAATACAACAAAATGGTTTCCCGCTCATAGAATACGAAAGACATTTTAATTATTAATGACAATTTGATTTAATGAGACAACATATTTTTAAATAGCTATTTAAGTTTATAATACGTATGACAATACTGTCAACAACTGTTTACTACAAGTAAAGATAAACTAAACAGACTATAACAAACGAAATAGATTATTAACTACGGCGTTTCTCAAACTGTAATGTCCCTTGCTTATATAAGAGTGAAGTTTCTGCGAAAAAAATATTCGCGTAAGTAGTCTGAGCATGTATTTTGCTCGAGAATCTCCCCAAGGTAGAATACGAAATTCCGAGTGAATTCAATTTGAATTGACTTGTACATTTTTTTATGACAAGGTACCGGAAACACTTCAAATCTATTTAATGATCTAAGGAACCAGAACCAATAGTGTTAAGCGGAAAGTAATAGCGACACAAGTTAGCGCAGTCGCCACCATACATCTTGCGATTGCAACTCGTTTGTTTCCGTCCCCACGTTGGGAGGTCTTTGGGCGTAGATCTGCATTTGTTTCGAGTATGGTGTGTTTTCTTAGAACTGGGATGGCTAGACTTAATATTATAAGATACAATGCGTTGGTACTTTTCTAATTCCTTTTCAAAGACTAAGCCATTTTGGTCGCAATTCAAAGTTTTCCCAAAAACTGTGTGTGTGCTCCTAGCCGATTTCGACTACGGCGACTGCAAATGATTCCGCCGTTCTTGGCGTTCGTGCGCTTTGATATGGCTTATATAGCCAATTTTTCTTGAGAACGTGCGCGAGCAATTAGGACACGTCAAGACACCATTCTCATAGTTGTAATTGCGGACCACTGGTGGTCGGGCCTTCAATTCGTCGCGCTTGGCATCAAGCTCGGAACGTCGGAGTGTCTCAAAATCTGAAACCTTGTCTCTGACGAGTGGTCTCCACGTTTGGCGTTTGGATGCCTGCTCTTCCCACTGCGCGGGATTAATATCACACCGTTTCATGTGGCGTTTCAGCACATCTTTATATCGGAGAAGTTGTCCACCCTGCTTACGCTTGCCTTCCTCAAGCTCGGAATAAAAGATGCGTTTTGCCATTCGCTCCTCCGCCATTCGGGACACGTGACCGCACCACCGAAGCTGTCGTCGCATAAGGTAAGCTTCGATTCCATCTACGTTGGCCCTTCTCAGTACGTCAGTGTTACGAACACGATCGGACCATTTGATCTTCAAGATTTTTCTAAGACATTTTATGTGGAATCTGTCCAACATAAGTATGTGCCGGCGGTACACAGTCCACGTCTCAGCAGAATATAAGATATTCGGCAATACTATCGCCATATAAACTGATATCTTTGTAGTCAGCTTCAAGTTATGTGAGCTAAAGACTTTTGAATAAAGTTTGCCAAAAGCAGCGGCAGCCGCACAGATTCTGCTGTTAATTTCAGCATCCAGTTCACATTTAGATGTAACTGTGCTCCCCAAATATCGAAATTTGTCAACCTGCTTCAGAGCGTCCTCGTCGAGTTTGATATTCAGCATCTGTTGGCCATGTGTGTCAAGACACATTACCTCCGTCTTCTTGACGCTGATCTTTAACCCGTACTTACGGCAGACTTCATGAAAAACGGACATCTGCTGTTGCAGGTCATCAGGGGACTCTGCTACGAAGCACAAGTCATCCGCATACATAATCTCAGAGATCAGTGCATGTGATACTTTTGTGCGAGCCCTCAATCTCGCCAAGTTAAAAACGTTGCCGTCAGTGCGAAAACGGATGCGGATACCTGCAGAGACAATCTGCAAAACCTCCCGGACTACGACTGCAAAGTACAATGCGAATAGTGTAGGCGCCAGCACACACCCCTGTTTCACCCCACAGGTAACGGGAAAGAAGTCAGAGTTTTCGCCATCGACTATGACGCAACACTGCATTTCATCATGCAGAAGTCTCAAAAGCTTCACAAACTTCTCCGTGCATCCGAGTTTACTCAGCACTAACCACAGGGCTTCTCGAGGCACGCTATCAAATGCTTTCTCTAGGTCAACGAAGCAAAGATACAATTGACAACCCTGCTCTCTGCTTTTTTCTTGAAGTTGACGAACTGAAAAAATAGCTTCGCATGTACCTCGCTCAGGTCGGAAGCCAAACTGTGTTTCCGGTAACAGCCGTTCTGATATTTCTCTAAGGCGGTTTAGTAGAATTCTGGCAAAGACTTTTCCAGGGACTGATAAAAGTGAAATACCACGGTAAGAGCCGCAATCAGAGCGATCACCTTTATTCTTGTAAAGGGCCCTAATGCGTGAAACTTTAAAAGTGTTGGGGACTCTCTCTTCTTCCCACATACGAACAAAAAGCTCCCACATCCAGGAATGGAGCGCTTGACCACCATACTTAAGCAGTTCCCCCGATATTGAGTCTATGCCAACCGCACGCTTATTTGGTTGTTGTTTGATTGCATGGATTACCTCGCCAAGAGAAAGTGGTTCATCTAACTCGGTAGCAGTTGGGAGTTGCGGAATCGAAAGGACGTGTTGCAAATCTACTGCCCGGTCAACGTTGAGCAGATTGTTAAAATGCTCCGACCAACGGTTTAGCACGTCTTCCTTACTTTTTAATAGGGCCTCACCACTAAAGGACTTCAAAGGCACCCTAGCAAGGTTAGATGTCCCGATAAGCTTTCGAATCTCAACGTAGAACTCGCCAAGCTGATTAGAGTCAGCAAGCCACTGTATGTGACGAGCTTTATCCTGCCACCACTTATCTTTAATTTCCCGAGTTAGTCTCCGTAACTTCATGTCGCTCTTTCTAACATCGTCTACGATGCACCCACTCTGCTTTCTTCCGCTATGTTGTTTGAGGAGACGCCGGTGATCCTCTATTGCTTCTGTAAGAGTTTTATCATTCTCATCATACCAATCCTCGTTTACTCTCATTTTTGAACCCAGTGTAGTCAAGGCTGAGCTCATAATGTGAGAAGATATAGACTCCCAGTCCGCTTCAATATCACCCACCCTCATACATGCAGTCATTAGCTTACTATCTAAGGTTTCGACATATTTCTTCCTGACCTCGAGATTCTCCAGCCTGCCTACGTTTAAACACGCAGGCTTTATTCTCCCAGATCTACGAGGCTGGCGAAGACAGAGACGCAATTTGGTGATCACAAGCCTGTGGTCAGTCCAGCAGTGTGCTCCGCGCATAACGCGGGTAATTTGGACTTGTGAAACATCGTTTTGTCTGACGATAGCATAATCTATTAAATGCCAGTGTTTGGACCTTGGGTGCATCCACGTAGTCTTGTACTTAGCGGGAAGTCTAAACATGGTATTAGTTATCGCTAGGTTAAACTGTGCACATAGACTAAGCAGCAGTTGCCCATTGGTGTTCATATTACCAACTCCGTGTCTGCCCATGACTTTGGGCCAGGCTTCATAGTCTCGCCCGACTCTGGCATTGAAATCTCCCAGTAGAAGGATTTTTTCTCTGGGACGTATGCTCTCGATACAGGTTGTCAACTCCTCGTAAAACTTGTCCTTGACGTCATCAGATTTATCCAGCGTTGGAGCATAGACGCTGATTACGTTAAGGTAATTTCCATTTTCCAAAATAAGGCGCAGTGTGGTAACGCGGTCTGATATATGAACAGGACATTCTTGAAGACGCTGCACTAGTTGGTTCTTGATAGCAAAACCAACGCCCGACCGTCGTGGTTCAGAGGTGGGTAGCCCTTTCCAAAAGAAAGTGTAGCCTCCGCCATGCTCTATCAGCTCACCTTCCTCAGCAAGATGTGTTTCGCTGAGTGCAGCCACATCAACGTTGTACCGCTGAAGTTCCCGAGCTACAATGGCAGTTTTCCGTTCAGGGCAGGCGTTCTCATCACGATCTAGGAGCGTTCGGACGTTCCACGCGCCAAACGTCATGTTAAATGTTTTGAAGTTAGAGTTTTTCTTGTAACGTCGACCACGAATTGAAAGATGCGGAGGCAGCCGTGGTTACTACCATCCTTAGGGTTTGGGGTGAGCATTTCTTTAGGGCACCTTTTCTAGCCCCCTCCCCGGCTGAGCGGGGAAAGCAGTGCCTTCCTAAATAGGCTGCTTTGTCACTCCGGGTGCTGCCGAATTCACTCTGTCACCCCTATGCAGAGCAAAAGCGACCACGGCATGTACTCACACCCCCGGAGCCGCCCATGTGCAGGCATCAGACAAAGTCTGGCTTGCATCAAACCAGACCTCTCTACCTCAACCCATCGCCACGGGACTTTCGACATAATATCGGAATCCATTTTCAGAAGCAGTCAACTGCGCAGGAGATATTTAGGTGCACAGACGTATGCGCAGACGCAAGTGCACACACTCGTCTTCACCCTTCTAAACCCAGTGGAACGGAAAACCGCTACGACCAGAGAAGGGGTCAGATGATGTGTCTGGCCAACGATAACTTTACGCCCTCTATCGTTGCCCTAGGCCTTCCACCTTGCCTTGCTGAATCGCCGAGTCCGCCAAACCCTATTGCATATCTGCGCTGGGTCGCCTTTCTCGCCAAAACAGACTTTCTGCGTTATGCGGGAGGTAACCGCGATAAACTTGTCCACCGAGGTGACAAGCCCCTCATCCAGGTTTAGCCCGTGAGCCGACACAGTTCTCCGGGGTGTGGCCGCTGCTCGCAACACAGCTACTTGGAGCCACTGGAAAGAGTTTATGGGCTGACAACGAATTTAACTTATCTCCACCACTTCTATGGAAGCCGGCTGGCAGAGGAAGCCGCTATTAACCCACTACACCCCATCCCCATCCCAAAAACTACTCTAGCACGAAAGGTATGTTTAAGAGGTGCTTCAAAAGTTTATATTACCAAAAAGGCCATCTCGGGAAGTCGCTGACTGGGTATTACGAGGTATCAAAAACCAAAGCAAAATCCCAAATATGTAGAAGCCCTACAATATATTTAAGATTTCTGTCATTGTAAGGGTTAACCTGAATGAAACTTTCAGTAAGTGTCCGATCGTAGGTAAGTTTGACATCTCTACATATTACTGACGCGCAAAAAAAACAAAATAGAATGTAAAAGCTGCCGGTATTTTAGTACAGAAAAGAAGTTTTACCAAAAACCATGAAATTGGTCCTCCAGAAGTACTGTACTTCACTTTCCAACTCCCGTAGCCTTAGGCTCTCATATTGTATAGCTCATCAATCTCCAATTACCACTATCGGCCGGCCTCCCTTCAGCGTGCTTTGTGCGTCGTATCGCCAGACCTTAACAACTTTCTGACGCACAAAAAAGAAAACAGAATGTAAAAGCTGCCGGTATTTTAGTACAGAAAAGAAGTTTTACCAAAAACCATGAACTTGGTCCTCCAGAAGTACTGTGCTTCATTTTCTAACTCCTGTAGCATTAGGCTCCCATATTGTATAGCTCATCAAACTCCAATTACCACTATCGGCCGGCCTCCCTTCAGCGTGCTTTGTACCATGAACTTGGTCATCCAGAAGTACTGTACTTCACTTTCCAACTACCGTGGCCTTAGGCTCCCATATTGTATAGCTCATCAATCTCCAATTACCACACTATCGGCCGGCCTCCCTTCAGCGTGCTTTGTGCGTAGTATCACCAGATCTCTACATGTTACTGACGCGCAAGAAAGAAAATAGAATGTAAAGCTGCCGGTATTATAGTACAGAAAAGAAGTTTTACCAAAAACATGAAATGGTCCTCCAGAAGTACTGTACTTCACTTTCCAACTCCCGTAGCCCTAGGCTCCCATATTGTATAGCTCATCAATCTCCAATTACCACTATCGGCCGGCCTCCCTTCAGCGTGCTTTGTGCGTCGTATCGCCAGTTATTAATTGACCATTGTGTAATGCGCCCGCGCACTCTCCCGCTATCTTTATGAAGACGCATGTTCAAAACCTTAGGAAGAACTGATGGAACTCGATTATGATTTTTGACGTGAATTTAAAAAAAAGTGAGTTAGCGTGCTGAAGTCAAAGTCAAAGTCAAAATGTCTTTATTAAAATAAAATTAGCACCCGTTCCAATTAAAATTTCTGATTTAATTTAGTTTGTAGTTAGACAAATATTTGGCGTGATTTAAAAATTGGCGTGTCTTTATAAACTTATGTTACTGTATGTAGGTTTTATACTTATTATTAATTAATTTATAATTACGGACAATTATTAAATAATTAATTGTCCATTTCTTTTCTGTTAAAAAATAATTTATTAATAATCATTCTTTAATTTTTAACAGAAAAGAAATGGACTTCATATTGCTAGCATAATTATTGGAATTCCTAGATTTTTTTCAGGAATATTTATTATTCAGTAACAAAATTAACTTGCTGTTGATCTTGCTCATAAATGTTAATAATATTTATAATAATAAATGTATTTGATTATGGTCATTATACAAACTCATTACTAATTATGAATACACGTAGGTATACATAATTTAAAGCATTTATAAACTACATTTGTAAAGGATTGGTGCCTGGAATATGTTTCACAGAAACCTGTACCACAGGTCGCCAGCCTCCTCTCGCAGAAATGATAACAAAAG
Organism: Agriphila tristella; assembly: GCA_928269145.1. NCBI lineage: Eukaryota > Metazoa > Arthropoda > Insecta > Lepidoptera > Crambidae > Agriphila > Agriphila tristella. The sequence goes on along the minus strand of OV743435.1, from coordinate 34,171,444 downwards.
TTAAGAAACTACGAAAAGCTGATGAAAAGAGAAATGATAAAAAATCCAAGACCAACGTTTTAGGTCGGTGAAATTTGTGTACAAACATTACTTCGCAGAACTCACAAGCAGCCTCAAAGGAAATTCAAGGATATCTATTTCGATTTCGACTTTCTGACGACAACACTTAGTATGGGTTGTCTATAAAATTATTTAAATTTCCTCATCTTTCGCACTTCAGATGGGACGTCAGTGTGAGTCAAGGGAACCATAACAAAGCCTGTATCGCTTTTTGATAGTGTTGTTTACTATTATTATAGTTTATCTTGTGCCATTGGTCTTTATGGGAGAGCAGCGCAAGCGACATAATATTTGCTTTCCTAGTTTACTTTTTATTGGATGCCAGTATTCACCTGGTGGTGGAAATTTGACCATAATTAATTATGATTTAACATTTCAATAATGAAAGGATTTTTTTTATTGATAATACTAAAGCTCGTTATTAGTTACTTAACATCTCAGACCAAATAAAAAAAGGAAGACGGAGTCTTCCAAACAAAGCGGTGAGGCCAACAAAACTATGCCGTGGCTGTGTACATACACAGTTCACGCACACACGTGTAACGAAACTATGCCTTGGCTTTCCATATAAAACCCTGCCGCCCGCCCCCCGCCCGCCCCCTTGTACGCACACATGTACCATCAAAAACCGGCCTCACTTCATTGTTCGCAACGCTCCATCTTACTTTTTTATTTGATCTGAGCTTAACATGCACTCAACAATTGAAATTCTAGATTTTAGGCATTCACAATGCTATTTAAATACCGTCCGAGCTGCTACGGGTGAGTTGATTTATGCAGTATTTTTCTATTAAATTAACTGTTTTGTCTTTAACTGTGCTAGTTCGTCAGTCTTACATCGTAACGAATTTCAAAACGAATTTTTTGGTTAAAAAAGTCTGTATCGGGTTGGAAAATATTTAAAGACGATTCAAAAATTTTTTTAATAAAGATATTTTCACTTTGACTGGATTAATAAAATACAGGTACTAGTTTTAAGGTTTTGATCCATTTAGATTTTTGAGCGTTTCTACCTACATGTACTTTGTTATAAAATTAATTGTTACCGACATGTCACTTTTTGTAAAGTATCATATTCACAAAAAATCTAAACTATGTTTTGATACAAAAAAATGTTGATTTTACACCTTTTCAAAATCCAACACTTCTCCCAAACGGAAGCGTCGTCGGTAACCACAATGAATATATTTACCCATCACTGATACAGTTTCCATAATGTTTGTCCAGATGGCGGCGCAAGCGCAGGTGCCTATTAACTCCAGTTACCGTGTATGTTATAATGTGGTTTAGGCACCGACAAATTTTGACAGGAGCCGACTTGGTGACATTGATGTTTTCACATTTAGTTGTGACATTGTGTTTTACGACGAATTCAATAAAAAAAACTAGTTCAAAACAACCCTTAATACGTATTTCGAGATATATTTGTTATATGAATAGGATCTACCAATTATGTTATCAGGATTGAAATAGAGATATGCTGTACCGAGTATATTTTACATTCAATTTAAGGCATTTCCTTTGCGAAGTTTACAGAAAACTGAACCAAATGATTTTTGCTTTTGGACGCCATTTTGACCGTGCTTTGTAGCAAGATAGGTAAGAAAAGGAGACCTAGCAAATTCCAAAGACATATTGTTTAACTTGTTTACGATTGAATATGGTCGTAAATTATAGCCAATGCCTACACGAATCAAGTTCCGTCTTATTTTTCGTCCATGTAACAGTTCTTAATTAATGAATATTTTTTATACGGAAACACTACGGGAACAACAAGTCCTTGAAAAACGTTCCGTGACCAACATTAAATCTTCAAAGGAAAGAAAAATTACTATGAAATGTAAAATATGGCTGCACAAACCATAATTCCTTTGCCTTTTCGAAATTAAAAAGGGAACTTACTGTCTACACCACCGACGTCCATTATACAATACGCTTGTATTGGACGTCAGTGGTCTACACTGAAACCATAGATGTAGTACATCCCTTCGGTACTGAAACACAGATAAAAAAATAAAAGTAAACAACTTCAGCATAAAATGACGGGTCTATTTTTCTGCAAAACACGTGAAATGCTTTGCCACCAACTGAAATGAAGAGTGTTAAGTGAAGTTAGGATTAGAACAAACATCTATCGAGAAAAAAAACGCGCGTAAAAGTACACGATAGAGTAATTCTCTATAGGAAATCTCATCGCTTTTCGGCGATAGATGCCGCTGTACAAATTTCCCATATAAAATTACTCTATCGAATGTATTTACGCACCTTTTGTTTCGATTGCTCCTCGTGCTACGGGTACAGAAAACGTTAATAAAATAGCTTTACCGACACTCTACGTTGCCGTCGGTCGTAGGGGCTACGATCAATGATATGTCAAAATATCGTTGGCTACGATGTAGGTACGAAAACACACAAAGCAAAATATTAAAACATAAGACCTCATGTTGTTAAATAATTGTTATTTTGTATTGTTATTTTTTTTGTTTTACTATCTGTGGAAATTTTTAAATAGCACTGGATTATCCATAGTCTTATTCATTAAATTATTTGTAGGTTAATTTCCCAAATAAAATAAAATAAAATATTTTTTTTGTGGATAAGTTTAACACATCTAGACATTAAGCTTATGGGGGATGTGGTATTGCGCCTTTTTTTTTCAAAAAGAATAAGTACCACTGGTAGCACACAAGCATTAGTGACTCAGGATTATAATTGTTTCATAATAATCTTGAAATAAAATTAAACAACCAATTTATTCGTATTACCTACAGGCAGACCATTGGGTCGTAATAACTACATAGCGTCAGGCTCGTATTATAGAATCAAACTCAAACCTCTGCTTGAGTACAGTTAGAAAGGGATGGTGTCATTCATCGCATATAGCACCATCCTTTTCTGTCTAGTTGAGTTTGATTCTATAATACGAACCTAAGAGGGTTGGATCTGAATTACTATGGTAAATTAATAGTACTGATAGAACCGTGGGCCTTACTAGGATATTAGAAATAAAGGTCCTGGTCATCATAGCTAACTTATGAATTGACGAAGTAAATAAGAGATTCCGTCCGTATACAAAACACTCAAATAAGTTAAACTCACACTGAACATATTTATGTAAAAAACTTTGTGAAATATTTAAAAATTATACATATCTAAAGCAAAGTATTTGTAAATGTATAAAAATATTACCAGTTTAAATATTTCATTACGTATATTATTGAATAAAATTTTAATTAATAAGCGATGAGCGGAATGCAAAATTATAAACGGAATTAGTATTATCTTGATTAAGGAGACCGCTTATTTAGTATTTGTAGAGTTTTTTTTTTAATCTGCATTAGCAATGCAGTCGTGAAATGCGCTACTAATGAATTAGTTGAATGAAAAATGAAACACTTGTAGCCACTGACAGTAGACACAATTACTTATCCACTTTTTTGTATTATCAAACTTATTTTATTATATCTGCTAGTGAATTACATCCACTAACATGAAATATTTTTTTTCTATTATATAGAAGTCAATGATTACATCACAGGCAGCAAATTATTATCAGAACATAGTTATACTTAATATTTTATATGTTATGTTATTAATGAAACCAGCTCGCTTTGAAAACCTTATAAAGTCTTATTCGTTCTTTATAACGACGAAATAGCTTTTTTATTTTGAATTAACACAGGTTATTAATTATTTACAACATCAACCCCAAAGTTAAATCAAAAATTCACTAACTCTCTTCCTCTCATAACTTGCACCAACCGCCAACAGCAAGGCGCTACCACCTTGTACCAATAACCGGTGTAAACAAAACCGTCCCCTTGTTAACCTAAAAAGTTAACAAGGATCGGGCAGCACTTAGCCTGGCCACGTTAACACAGTGGACAAAGCGGCGGGCTGTTTACACCGCCTAGTTGCGGGTTAAGTGGGCTAATTGTTGCTAGAATGTCGCGCAACATCTGCCTAGACCTTGTAAAGAGATTTTTATCATTGTTAAAGGAAGTGTACCATAATACCGTGGTACTGAAATCTGCAAAATGATCGAAGTACCTATTACAAGTTTTAACGTTCTTAATTAATGATCTTCTTGAATGTGTTTTTTATTCGAAGTGGTCAACAAAATTTGCTACCTATCGTAAACGGGATATGAAAAAGTAAAATTGTAGTACCTACAAGTATGTCTGTTCGTTACTCGTTTCGGATTTTTAGCGGATTGGACAGGATAATGATGTGATGGACGTCGTGCCGAGTGCAATAGCGCTGTGTGACATTTTCGATATAAACTAGTCATTACAACTGTTCATGACACGTCAGACTCGTTGTATCGACGAGTCGAGTTAGCCTGGTCACGTTAACACAGTAGACAAAGCGGCGGGCTATTTACACTGCCTAGTTGCGGGTTAAGTGGGCCAATTGTTGCTAGAATGTCGCGCAACATCTGCCTAGACCTTGTAAAGAGATTTTTATCATTATTAAAGGAAGTGTACCATAATACCGTGGTACTGAAATCTGCAAAATGATCGAAGAACCTATTACAAGTTTTAACGTTCTTAATTAATGATCTTCTTGAATGTGTTTATTATTCGACGTGGTCAACAAAATTTGCTATCTATCGTAAACGGGACACGAAAAAGTAAAATTGTAGTGCATACGAGTAACTCTGTTCGTAACTCGTTTCGGCTTTTCAGCGGATTGGACAGGATAATGATGTGATGGACGCCGCGCCGAGTGCGATAGCGCTGTGTGACATTTTCGATGTAAACTAGTAATTTTCATGACACGTCAGATTCGTTGTATCGACGAGTCGAGTTAGCCTGGCCACGTTAACACAGTGGACAAAGCGGCGGGCTGTTTACACCGCCTACTTGCGGGTGAAGTGGGCCAATTGTTGCTAGAATGTCGCGCAACATCTGCCTAGATCTTTTAAAGAGATTTTTATCATTGTTAAAGGAAGTGTACCATAATACCGTGGTACTGAAATCTGCAATGATCGAGGTATTAAAATTGATCGGGATGAAAAAGTTCTTAATGCAGTAGTGTTATATACGAAATTATGCCTAACGAAAGCTAATATGTTACGATTTCTGCTCGGCTTTTTAGCGGATAGGACGGAATGATGACGGGACGGGACGTCAAGCGCAATAGCGTTGTGTGACATCTTTGATATAAAGTAGTACATTACAACTGCTCACGACACGTCAGATTCGTCGATGTAAGGACAAGCGATGTTGTTACGACATTGAATCTGGCTTTACCACGTTGGATGACACTAAGTGTCTCAACACACTTTGCCGAAGTTACGCGACCGAAGTTCGGCGACAACGCTTTTAATAAGAACAAACGCTACGTAATTTTCGGCAGCTATATGTTGCTTGCCATTTACAAACATTGCAGGCGTAACTAGGCCGAACTTCGGTCGCGTAACTAACTTCGGCTTATAGTGTGTCTAGACACTAAGGAGCCAAAGTAACAAATCACTTCACCCCCTAAGTGTATATTCGGTGTCCCTAGTCAATATGTATGTGGTACAGTTGACCTCACAAGTACGAGTAGCTTCACCTTAAGTACTTTTGACTTGTTCTGTGAATTGTAATCGTACTATATTGAAAGGAATTATGTATTGGTGCGAGATGCAGCATATTATGTGACCGACTGTACCATCTTCATTAAAGATTTTCGTTACTATTATATTGGGATCAGGTTAATATATGTAGTTGAAGTCGTACAATTCCTTTTCGTCATTTTAGAATATAAAAAGAATATCGAATTTTACAAATCTTTTGAACTGCGTCTATTTGATCTGCAACTGTATCTGTCTTTTGATCCAAAAAATCATGCTTCAGCTGCAGCCATGATTAATGATGACCTGCAAAACTTGTCTCAATGGTGCCATTCAAACTGCCTTGTTCTGAACCCCAACAAATCTAAGCTCATGCTACTAGGTACAAAAAACAATCTACAGAAATTACATTTTAGCAACACTCCTTTTAACATTTACATCCAGGGAAAACTTGTTGAACGTGTAGACACGGCCCGAAATCTGGGGCTCACCCTCGACAGCCACCTTAACTTTGAAAAACATGTCATGGATTGTGTTCGAAACTGTTTTTACAGGCTAAAATTACTGTACAAACTAAGACCTTATTTATGCGAGGCGCTCAGAATAAAGTTGTGTGAGGCCCTTGTTCTCTCTAAACTCAATTACTGTGATGTTGTTTATGGGCCACGTCTCCTGTCCAGATCTGTTAAACTTATCCAACGTGTACAAAACGCATATGCTCGTTTTTGTTTTCACGTTCCACCTCGGTCTCACATCACACCTTTTTTGAATGCAGCAGATTCACTAAAGATGGAAGCACGCAGAAAACTACACCTTTCCACTTTGCTGTTTGGCATCATCAGCTCAAAGAGGCCACAGTATCTCTACAATAAATTGCTTTGGACACAGGATCGTATCAGATACCAAAAAAGGGCTAGTACTCATGTTTTCACAATTCCCATACATCGCACTGTAGCTTTCAGAGGATCCTTCAGATTTGCTGCCTCCAAATGCTGGAATGATATTCCACCACCCATACGTGAACATGACCTAAAATCAAAATACACCTTTAAAAAGAAATTAAAGAACTACCTCCTAACAATACAAAAAGGAATGTGTTAACGATTTTTATGCTACCCTACAAAACACCGGCCAGAGACTTACTCTCAGTTTCTTCACGTCACGCAATTAGGGTGCCACCCAATATTGCACCTCGCCGTGAGGCCTGTGTTGTGTGCCCTCACTGCCACCCACGTTCCACTTTGATTTGCTGACGTGGCTGATGTATTCGTGGCACCACATGGCAACTTTCCCTTGCGATGTACGCATCAAATAGTCACGCCCGCAGCTCCAACGTAACACTTCTCTTCTCTTTTCTCATTTCTCAACATGTTGTCTGATAAAGACTTATTACTTATTCACTTCATTCATTCACAAAAACATCTTCATTATAATCATTTTCATAGAGGTAAACTTTTTGACACTGACAGTGACACTGAATTTTCTTTTTTTTTTTTTCTTTTTTTTTTTTTTATAGTCAGCAGCTGTCACTGTCACACAACACAGTACAGATCAAGAACCACAGAAAACTTTTACATTTTTTTCATCACATCATACCACCACACAACAGGCAAAGGGATACTTTTTGTGTTTATTTACTTAATTTATTTAATTTTTATGTTGTGCTCCTTTTTCTAAAGTATTTATGTAATTTAATCCACTTCTTCCTTCTTCTACTGTGTCACCGCACCACATCGTCCAGGGAGCTGGCTGAAAACCAGCGCTTCTGCGGCATTCTACGCAATGCCGCAGAAGCACAGCTGAGACAGCTGCCCTTTGGTCTCACCCGTAATCTTTAAGTATCTTATTATAATTTAGTAATCTCTTTTCTGTTTTTTTCTAATTTTATAAATGTTCATGTTTTCTTTGAGGCTAATAAAAAATATTTCTTTCTTTCTTTCTTTCTTATTTGTTTCCGTCAAAGTCAATAGGTACGTCAGCTTAAGTTCATTGAACATCCAATTTAAATTAATTACACGGTGATTAATGCAAGCAGTCTGTTTGCGGGTAGTCCCACGGATTGAGCCTCGTTATTCCTTAAGTCCACGTAATTAAAGATACAGCTGAAATAAATAAATGCATTAGAGGAGTGAGTTACGATGCCTCGCGGAGTCCTGCTAATAAAATAAATGAAGAACCCGCAATGAGTATTGAACGTTCGGCAACAGGTGACCAAGCGGTGCAACTGAAGAAACGCACTTTTTGATTTTTAGGTGGGAATTGTGTGTAACATAAAAAATGCCTTTTTAAACAAGTTAGTGGTAAAATGATGGTCCATAGCACTTAGATAAAATATCAAGAGATAAAAATAATAGTTACGCGCGAATATTCTATACAATAATATCTGACCATGCAGAACCAAGAAAAAATATATTTTATGTCATTTTTAGGGTTACGTACCCAAAGGGTAAAAACGGGACCCTATTACTAAGACTCCGCTGTCCGTCTGTCTGTCTGTCTGTCTGTCACCAGGCTGTATCTGATGAAACGTGATAGCTAGACAATTGAAATTTTCACAGATGATGTATATCTGTTACCACTATAACAACATAAATCATTCAAACACATTTTATTTTTATACAGTACTTAATAATAACCTTACTAGAAAAAATACGACTCGCACAAGATCAATTCTCGGACGGGAATGTCGGGAATCGAACCGGCGACCTTAGGAGGTCCGGTCCAATACTCTGACCGCTGAGCTACCGAGTCACGTACATTTTTTACATTTTGTTACTTACTGCGTTGTGGTTTGGCGTGGTTGCGCCTGCGCAGGCCCGCCATAGAGGCAATTGATTAGGCGGCCCCTTTGTGCGGCTCGCCGACGCTCACAACAATTTGCTCGCGGCCTCACCGCCCTAATTTTAATGGCCTTATAAAATTTATATTTAATGTATTTATCATAAGGTAGATTGTTGTGGATACGACATCTTTCAATTGTTTTTTTTTATGCACAATGGGATAGTCCTTGGCCTTTACCTCACCTGAAGTTTAGTGAAGATAAGGCCGAAGGTGGTAGCGCACTACACCCGAAATCCTCATCACTGAGGAACTGGCTATCTTACCTCTAATTTCCAGAACACATCAATTTTTAAATTGTTGTTGGGAAATAATCTTTGGCTATTTATGTAAATAAGAGATGTCAACCATTAAATATTAAAAATATTATAGGCACATGAAAGAAAATGCTTTTTGTTATCTTATTATTTTGAATTACGTTATATATTTTTTTACAAACAATATGTAGTTTATAAGGATTATTAATGACGACTGTGTCGACTAGCACAGAAAGGCTGTTTGAATGAGGATTATTTACAGTATGTGTGTGTTTACATTTCACTTCAACAGGTGTCACTTTAGAGTTGATGATGTCAAAAATGGCTATAAAGCAGGAGCATATCCATACAAATCCAACAGCACATTTTAAAGATGAGTATTGTTTTATTGTGCGCAAGCACGCGGGACGCGCATTAACCAACTGCGGTCGAAGTGCCGCCTAACGTACGACGGCAGGTTGTACAGGTGACCACACAACGAGCGTAACATTTTGTCGTCCTCACTGCTGAGGCACAGGCCTTCCTTAAGGATGGATAAGGATGTTGAATCAAAACCCACCACGTGGGTCCAACACGGATTGGTGGGTGTAAACGAATTCAAATGCAGCCAGGTTAACATGCCTTCCGAAGTACGGGGGAGTACGAGTACGAGATAAGACGAACAAACAGACAAACATAGACCCTCCTCCTTTTTTGTAGTCGGTTAATAGTCATCCATCCCATATGCGCTTACCTATCTGCGCCATAGTCTTACAAAAGTTTTTCAGCTAAGCGACGAATCCTAAATCAGTACAGCATTATGTACAGGTGGTAAAGGTATGCATACATCCTTCCATTGAGCACCTTGCCCAGACCTACCCCACTGCTGGGAATCGAATCGATGGGCAATGCTAAACACACGCAGTGCTTCGGGCATGCGCGTTGCGAGTTTCCGTGCAGTAGCGTCGCGAGGAAAAAGCTTTTTAACGTCACGCTTTTTTGTCACTTGCGAAAAAACAATGTTAGAAAACCAATATCAAAATAAATTCATTTATATAATATTATTTTCAGATATTAGCACTGTAAAGAAAAATATTGTGGTTTTTTTTTTAATCAGAATGTCACATATCGGATAGGTGACCACTGGTATAGTGAAGTATCACCACTAGGTATTTATCATTCAAAGGTTTATAATAACACTATACTACTAATTCTCCTACATTAAACTTTTTTCTATAAAAACCGCCTTCAAAAAACTGAAAACAAAAACAGCTTAAAAATTAAATACCTCTAAAAAGCAAGAAATAATATTCGAATCATTCGTTACATATATCAATATTAATAAAACACGTCTATTGAAGTCGGGTGGGGCTGGAGGACAACTTCATTTTTTTATTAAAGCCCCACCCGACTTCATTAGACGTGTTTTATTAATATTGATATATGTAACGAATGATTCGAATATTATTTCTTGCTTTTTAGAGGTATTTAATTTTTAAGCTGTTTTTGTTTTCAGTTTTTTGAAGGCGGTTTTTCTTTTTTTTTAAAAAGCTTTTTTATTTTCAACTTTTTAGTGGTAGGTATGTAAGCGCAGCGTGTAAATATTTTTTAACTTTATATTATAATATTTTCAATGGTAAAATGCCCAGAACTCAATTTCCAAATTTACGCTGTTTGTTTTTGAGGAGTTCCGTTGTGTCATCGTAGTCCAAGTCTAGTCCAGAACGTTGCATCGCAAACCATGATTTGGTTTGTTTTGGATTGCCATAAACTTACCAAAACCTAAATCACTTTACTTATACTATTTGATTTTGAAGAGTTCCTTTGTGTATCTTCGAAGTTCGAAGTCCAATAACAATGAAATTAAATTGTGACCACTCTTGAAGTATACCCTTTCAAATAAAAAAAGAATCATCTAAATCGGTTCATAAACAAAGAAGTTATGTCCGAAATTCCATAAAAACTCGTGCGAAGGCGAGCTAAATAATTGATATTTTTCAGGATTATGAAAAAACTACTGGCCAGATCTCTGTAAAAAATTTATGGGACCACACACAAACTATGTTCTTTAAGACAAAAAAAGAATTGTACAAATCGGGTAACAACTGACGAAGCTATGTTAAAACATACATAAAAAAAAAAAAAATAAAAAAAAAAATACCGTCGACTTGAGAACCTCCTCCTTTTTTTGAAGTCGGTTAAAAAAAATTGTATTTATTCGAAAGAATATTTAATACTTATGTTTCAATATCCTATAAGTAGTACGAATGATTTTAATAGGTACCTATTTGGTTTCAAACTAAAAAATAGATTTAAAAATTCTGAAAAAAAAAATATCTACAAATATTATTAAGGTTAAACAACATGAAAAAAAAACTAATAAAAATACGAATCTTTTATCAGCGAAAAACATATTTGAATAATGCTTAAAAGCTTGTCGAGCTTTCACAACACTTCCGTAATCGATGTTACTGCGGCCTTGCCGAGCTTTGCGGCAGTCACTGACTAAAAACATAACCGTGTGCTCCTGAAATACTAATTTTAACTTAGTATAAAGTAGATAGATTATAAACAAATAAAACACTTCTATTTCTGTGATAAATCTGTGGTATATTTGAAGAATAGCAGCGAAAATGTAAGTAGTTGCATACTTTCATTGATTTACGGATTTACCGGCAAGTTCATTGTTTACGCATAAAAAGGGTTCGTGATATTAAAGTACTTATCTAAGTATTTTTTTTATTTGAAATAGGGTATTGAATAAAAATAATCACAATGGCGAATGGTGGTTCGTTTTATCAGATTTGCTAATTTCTGATTGAGTGATTTATATACTCGTTGACGTGTCCGAGATTTGGGATTCAATTTCCAGTTAAATTAACTGGAGGAGAGAGGGAAGGATTTTTGGAGGGAAATATTGTTTCAGATGATTATGTAGAGTCGCTAATTCTACATAGGGTGTAATGAGGATGTTCTAAAGATGTTCTATGATGACGTACACTAATGTTCGTAAATATGTTAGGAAAAAATATACAAGGTGTTTGGTAAAAGCCTTATAAAGCCGAATATGGTAGATAGTGACCATAAAACTGAACAACTTTTACTATAAGACCAACACTGAAATCGCGAAAAAAAATCAGCTGTTTCATACAAAAATTGATAACGTAATTATCAAAATGTACGAAACAGCTGATTTTTTTTTCGCGATTTCAGTGTTGGTCCCATAATAAAAGTTGTTCAGTTTGATGGTCCCTATCTGCCATATTCGGCTTTATAAGGCTTTTACCAAACACCTTGTATAACGCGTGTGTCACCGATAATTGCAATAAATGCCACTAAAATGTGTTCAGTTACGTATTGCAACGTTAGCTTAAAATTATATAATTGTAATATTGTAGGAGCTCGCTCATACAGATTAGGTGTGGATTATCATTATCATAGAGCTCGATAGTTTGCGTTTCGCCCTGCGATCTGTTTCACGGGATGGGTGGGTGACCCAAATTTTAATATCTATAATATCCCGGCTACATTTATGCATTGGGCCCGCCTGGTATTTTATGGCCCGCTTATGATATTAGAGTTTATCATACAGGTTCAGCAAACAAATAATGTGCTTAGTTAATTATTAAACATCTCCGTGGTCGAGTGCTTTGTACGCCAGTTTTCAAGGTGTCACCATCTCTGAGGTCCTAGGTTCGACCCCCGGCTGAGTCAATTTAGAAAACAAACTTTTCTTTAGTGTTTCAGGTCTGGGTGTTTGTACTTCAGCCGTTGTCCCTGATTTCAGTATTTTAGCTTCTTACTTTGAATTCAGAGCTATGTTTGTGATGTTGTCTGCTATTAGTTTTTGTCAAACCTAGTAATAATGACGAGTTCTTAAAAATGTGTCAAATAGTATTCTGTAGTTGAAACTTTAAACAATAAAAAACAGCTTTTTTGCCATTTCCATTGGGGGGATGCTTATTAAATTACGAAGGCTTAGTATATTTGTCGCACCGCAGTATCATTTAATTTTGTCGTCTATTGTACGTCTGTATGAATGGGATAGTTCATCTGACCTAGTAAGAAAGCCATTTAGAACTTTCTGATCCCGCAACATCCATCTATGATGGGGCTTTTATATAAGTTATTGCCATTACATAAAACACATTGTACTTTCTTGTTTTGTCCCTCAAAGATAACTTAGGCATTAATACTCAGATCGCTAATGTTTTTGCTGTACTTATTTAAATCCTTATTGATGGTGAGGAATTATATATTACTTACCTTATTATTTACAAGAACTTGCAGACCAGTTCACTATATTGGTCTAGACGGACCATTCATATCACCACAATCCCAAATAAAGGTTCCCTATGTATTTGCATAAAATTTTAAGGCATAATATGTCTTAGCATAATATGATTTCGCCGAATGATGTTTACGCATAATATTACTTAGTCATAACAGCTTATGCATAATTTTTTTAGGCATAACTAATTTAAGCATAATCATGTTTAACCATAATATTCTTTAGCATAAATTTAAACACGCATAATGTTATTAACGCATATTTTAATAAACAAAAAAATGAATACACTTCGAAACTTACACATTTAAAAGCTATTGCTAAAAATTTACACTTGAAATAAATGTAAATATTGTTTATCACATGCATGGCTAGGGGTATGTATTGACAATGCCGAAGTTGAAAACACCGAATTTCACAAGACCTATGGATGAAACACCGAAAATCAAATGGTCGAACGGTATCACGAAAGGATATTTTAACTAAAATACTAAATCCCGAAGCTTTAAAAACTGAAGGTTAATTGAGGGTTACATGCCAGCAGGTCGGTTCTGGCACTTCGTCGACCGCTGCCGCGGCGCAAAACAATAATGCCAAAGTATTATTATGACAAATAAAATTATGCCAAATCCGTTATGCCAAATCAAATTAGGTATAAATCCATTATGCGAAAACAAGGGATCCCCAAATAAAATCTAAAAGAAATTGGAAATAGGATCATGGTCGAAATCGTGATTATTACGTATACCGATCAAAAAAATAGGAAAACTTTTTGTAGAGGTGTTTGTGCAGTTTCATGAATAAAAAAAAACTTAAGCTTTGTATGGCTAATAAAAAACCGGCCAAGTGCGAGTCGGATTCGCGCAATAAGGGCGGAACAGCAAAAGAATTACGTTTGATGTATGGGAGCCCCACTTAAATATTTATTTTATTCTGTTTTTAGTACTTGTTTTTATAGCGGCAACAGAAATACATCATCTGTGAAATTTGCAATTGTCTAGCTATCACGGTTCAAGAGATACAGCCTGGTGACAGACAGACAGACAATGGAGTCTTATTAATAGGGTCCCTTACCCTTTGGGTAAGGAACTCTAAAAATATATCTGTAGGTAAGGTAGGTACATGCCTAACTAATTAACTATGCATTTAGTTCAAGTTCAACTTAGTTAAGGGTTAGTAGAATAACAAGGCAGTTGTAGTGCTAATGAGCATTTCTGATCAGCGGTGAACTAAGAATAGCTTCGCAAGCGGTAATTATGGGGAAAAGCTTTTCTAATACGATTCTTTAAGAAAGGTTTTATTATATGGTATTTATAATTATAAATACATAATAGAAACTATTAAAAACCTAAGTGTCTACATAATCAATCACTTTTTTATAACCTTCCTTGCATATTTAGTTAGTAAACTGTTGCTTGTTTTAAACCCTTAATTTTTTAAGTACTTACCTACATATATCTAAAAATGAAATGATATGAACATAAAAATTAAATGAGATCAGACCATATACTTGCAGCTTAATGTTAAAAATTAATAGTTTGAAAACATCGGAAAAAATCTTGATTAATCGCCTAAATCACAAAGATAGCAAGACGCGTGTGTAGACGCATTTTTTTAATGATTTACGTAAGCAAGATAGTCTCTTTTGCGTATGTAAGTCTATGAATGAGCTATCCATAAATCTGTAAAATTTTGGATACAAACAAACCTCAATAACTTAACTAATTATTAAATATTGTAACTTTAACTGAATAGATTTAATGAAAAAAGGGAATAGATACGCCCATTACTTTTTAGGTCATATACTTAAAAATGTACCGTGTATTTTTACGTTTGAACGACTGAACCAATTTTGATGAAAGATTGTTTAGATATATTGGACCATGACGAAGGACAGAGCCTAGCTTTTTTCGCGAAAATATCAAACAAAAGGAGTGTACTAGACTTGAGAATGGAAGTTCGTATAAGGACCTGGAAAGCCTAGGCAGATGAAGTCGCGGGAATCGTCTAGTATAGTACATAAATAATGATTTGTTAGCAATAGGTTTTATCTCTGTGCCTAACAAATTTTCTGACATCAGGGAGGATATTTCCAGTTTCCTAAACTAAAATAATTATTTCACTCTTTGCCTTGGGATTGAATGTTAATCTTTATTATATTTTTTATTTTATTTACCAAATGATGTTAACGTCAAAAAAAAGTTATATAGAAACGATTTTTTTTTAAAATTTATTATACACATAACAGAATAGAGTCATGAAAGCAAATGATTACAAGTGCAATATCTAAGTACTAGACTGAACTCCAACAACCTGAATCATTTAATAAACAATATTTTCTGTGCGGAAAAAGAAACATACTTAAAATACTTAGGTACTGAGTTAACTAAACTCTAATAAAGTTATTTTCCCATAGAACACCATAGCGTTTTAAGTAAATACGGCATTGCGTACCTAGTGAGGTCATATTCTGGCTTCCCGCCAACAAATGGTTATATCAACCAATCAGGTTGGAAAGTATGTCACTTGGCAAACGTAGCCTCTAAAATGCTGATTTTGACATAAAGACGGAATGGCGCATGGCATGAAAAAAGTTATGCTCGGGAACTTTAAGAACAGGAAAATGACTTTTCTTGTGATCCTATGATTTTCAGAAGCTTTTTCCTGCATTATCAGCAAAATTTCCTGACACTGGCATATTTTGTTCCCGAGTCAAAGATGTTAATTTTTTTTTAATTATTTCTGTTTTTTTTTAGTCGTCCATCACATCATAGTACAATACGTACAAGTTTTACTTCGTTTGACCTTCCTTATGGATTAAAATACGAACCTTATAGGAGTAAAAAAAAACCGGCTAAGTGCGAGTCGGACTCGCGCACGAAGGGTTCCGTACCAAAAAACGGCAAAAAATCACGTTTGTTGTATGGGAGCCCCCTTTAAATATTTATTTTGTTCTGTTTTTAGTATTTGTTGTTATAGCAGCAATAGAAATACACGATCTGTGACAACTGGCTACCTGCAATCGTTATTAATATCGAGCAAAAAACGGCAAAAAAATCACGTTTGTTGTATGGGAGCCCCCCTTAAATATTTATTTTATTCTGTTTTTAGTATTTGTTGTTATAGCGGCAACAGCAAATACATCATCTGTGAAAATTTCAACTGTCTAGCTATCACGGTTCATGAGATACAGCCTAGTGACAGACAGACAGACGGACAGCGGAGTTTTAGTAATAGGGTTCCGTTTTTACCTATTGGGTACGGAACCCTAAAAACGAACCCATATCGCTGGTCTAGTGGCTATTGGTAGTTTCAATAATTTTCCGGAGTTGTACTTATACATGGTAAATTATCTACCATATTCAGCTTTATAAGAATATTTCCAAACGCTCTGTATAGTCCTTGATATCAATGATGTCTATTAAGTGATTATGTGATATCAGATATTCCGCTACTGACATGATAATTGCAAGATCGATTGAATGCAAGCGACAGTTTCCATGAACGGTTTTATATGGCTTTGGTCGATAAAATGTGACATTAGAAAGAGGTCAGAAGTACATAAAATTATATATGAATATGTTTTTTACCGAAATAAATAATTTTGTATTTGTATATCAGAATGTTATCAAACTTCTATAAATCGACACGCAGGTTCACTCTTTGTAATATTGTAAGTTATTTCACCTTGGGGCACCACATAGTACATGTTAAGAACCCATAAAATGATTATAAGCAACGACATAATACACTACTATGTGTACGTACAGTAGTGTACTATGTTGGTAATTGTTGAACATAATCGTCAGCCTTAAATCTCGATTTCTAGGGCATTGCAAGGTGTTTGCGTCCAAAGAAGAGAAACAAAGAAATTAATTGTCGTTATAAAAGATTGAACCCCATAGAGCAGAGAAATGCGTAGAATGGAAAGTGTCAGTATTGACGACTTTTGAAAATAGTGAATACTGCTGATGTATCCTTAATCAATACACTATAACCTTTATGTCTGCTAAAGCTCGATATCAACCACCCTTTTTCTATCCGATCGTTAACTCACTAATGCGTGAAAGTATATTAGACATAATAACTATATCGCCAAGGCAATTGGCCGAATACTCAAACGCTGCTTAACTTTGAGCGGCTCTCAAACAGCATGCTGTTTTTGTCATAATTTTGACATTGAATGCGACAACAGGATGACGTTTGAGAGCCCCTCAAAGTTAATTGGCGTTTGAGTATTCGGTCATAAGTCTTATAAATAAACAGAATAATTCTAGCTTGGGAATTCCTATATACTTTTTTGTGTACCTTTTTTAAGTTTTTTTAAGCTAAATAGTTTATACTTGGAATATCTGTCACACTGTCATCGCTTCCCAATCCACGATATACAGGTCTTTTGCGCCTAGTTCGTTGGGTTGAGTGGCCAACTGATCATGTGATTAGATTAAGCAAAATCCATTGTTTGTTACCTAAAACCTGCATTGTAAATTATTTTTAGGCTAGAAACTAATCAATAAAGATTTTATTTTTATTTTTCTTTGTACCAGGGCAGCACCAGCTGTAGCAGGTCCCCCAGTCCCCCAAGAGCCCCAGCTCGATGAGAATGGGGAACCCATCGGGGGCCCTCGGACCCACCAGCAGATTGCTGCGCAGAAGCGGCTGGAGATGACAAAGGCTCAAGTAGACGAGGTATGTTTGTTCTCGTGGCGGCCCCTTTAGCAACTCTACAGATTCTAAGCTCTACAGTACAGAAACCTTATGAACGTATTCCCACAAAACCCTAAACTGAAACAATTTAAAAATGTTTTGAGTAAGTATCTTTTTAACTATGCCAAAGTTCCTTCTTCTGAGCCAAAAATGTACTTTGCAAATAAGCTTCGTGTGTTTATGTGCAAAAACAAATTAACTGAGTATATTTATACCATAATTAGTTATGCTATTAGCTATATCAATACTGTATGTTTCCCAATGAAAATAAATAAAATTAAGTTTATTTTATTTAATGAAGTAGATATACATAAAATAAAGCATGATAAAAAAGAGAATACGCTCTTGAGATCATCCGATTGATCCAAATCAATCGTTTTCCAATCCTCATACAACTTTGCGCTTTTGACATCTATACAGTATACAGTTTAGAACATTGTCACTCTAACAGCAATTACTTTTCTGAACAGAAATTAATGACAAATGACAACTAAAACAAAGTGACAAAGTTCTATTACTGCATACATATTTTTAGACGTGACTGTACACGTTATCGTTTTCGTGTTTCAGGTGGTTGATATTATGAAAACAAACTATGAAAAAGTATTAGAAAGGGACGTAAAATTATCAGAACTGGATGATAGAGCAGGTCAGTTAAAAACTATACATACATACATTACAATCATATACACCGTCATTTTGTAGTCGTTTTAATTAACTTAAGGGTGTGTTGTACCAATGACACTAAACATTTTTGCCCAAGAAACATGGGTCAAAAAACGACAAATAATTTTGGTCCTCCCATACGAACTAGACAGCTAAAACATTGTATTTGTATGGGAAAGTCCAAAATTTTTGTCGTTTTTCGACCCATGTTTCTTGGGCAAAAATGATTATTTTCATTAGTAGAGCACTCCCTGAAGTTAATTAAAATGACTACAAAATGACGGTGTATGTTGAAGCGATAAGCAATCATGTATGGTAAAATATGTCAAATACGTCAAGAAAATTAAAATGATTACGGTCTTTCTAAATTCACTATCCAAAGGAGAATGGCAGGTGCCCATATATTTTCAGAACCACATAAAGGCTTAGCGTGCCAAGAAGTGAATGAAGTGAATGAAGCATGAATTTAATCCTCTATTAAAGCCTTATAAATTATGTAATCGTAAGATACACTTTAAAGCTGGGGATAAAAAGTTGATTTTAAAACCTAACCTCAAAACAGCACCTAGTAGGCAATTACTTTGGATACATTACATAACCTACACAGAATGTTTTTTATTTAAAAGCTTTAGGTGAGGCTGGTCATGAAAGCCACAAATATTTAGTCATTAGACCGTAATAGACAATTACCTACTACCTATCTATCATTGACCTGAAACATAGTATGATAACGATAGGTAGGTACTAATCCGCGTCAATTGGTAATGCGCCTTGCGGCCATGATTTTAACCTCAAAAACGAAAAACAATTGTATTTTTTTCATATACCTAGACCCTTTCTTATTGAAAATAAGAATTCAATAATTAATATATTATATTACCTATTAGAATTTTACTATTTTTGTCATTTTTAGTTGCGGATGACGTTGTTTTTCTAAATGTTGCCTCCTTCTTTACGAACACTTTAAATTGAAAAGTAACCACCAAATTATGACCTTTAAATCTCATAAGGTCCGAATTGGGCACGCTCAGTATTTATGAATTTGGAAAATGGTTCCCAGTTTGCCCATCTCCTTTTAAGAATGTATTCAGTCCATGAAACTGATCAACTTTCTCTAAGGAAGGTCCAATATGTAAAATAAATAGACTATCCATACAAATCAAAGAGATCACGTGATCAGTTTAGTATGGGGTGACCAACAATTTGTGGTGAAATTCGAAACATCTTTCTTGGAGAAAGTTGTTTAGTTTCGTGAACTAAAGACATCCTTAAAATTTGGATGGTGAATTTAAAACTACCCGTATTTAAAGTATTTCATTACCACAGATATAAAGTACTTTATTTAAGTTACTTCTATCGAAGTGACTTGCCAACTTTAGTGGAATAATTTATATTAAAATATCACTTCAGATGCTTTGGAATACGGCGCATCACAGTTCGAGCAGCAAGCCAAGAGTTTGAAGAACAAGTTTTGGTTACAAAATTTAAAGGTAAGAAATATTAAGTTTAAACCTAATGACCACAACTTAAAGTTGTTACTATAAAACTATTTAATTAAGTTAAATTGCCTAATGGAGATTTAATTCCGCCAGTGTTTCACAATACAAATAATATTTAAAAACAAAATTACCCATTTTTTTTCCTTTCAGATGATGTTAATAATGGGAGGAATTGGACTTGTGATTATTGGACTATTATACGGTAAGTTTTTTTCTTGTCAATAGGTTTCCCTCTCCAAGTTCTTTTAGTTTTAAAAACGGATGCTGGCGTTACGCCAACAGATAGCTAGAGCGGCTTGGTCAGCTATATTAGAATACGCTTTAACACGATCGCTTAAGGCATTAGCTGCCAAGTGTAGAGACGATGTGCACTATGGCCGCCTGTATGCAGAATAAAAAATTAAAATCATGCTCAAATATACAGAATAGTGTGCCTGCCGTCCGCATATGTACTAGAATAAAATACAAACAGAAATAAACAAACCGAAACAAAATTACAACTTAAAATCTTTTATGTGCCATTTGCCTCTGGCTCCATTTTGGTCCTTAAACAATAAAATTTATATGGTCAGTTTAAATCCTTACTTGTCTTTTTTGGATTATGTTTCAATGATCACAATCTTGAGCACAGCGAAAATTTTTCTAAGTCTGTGATCACAATACTAACCTAACTCAAATTTATTTTGATAAATTTGAGCTTGATCGCTTTGGACACGAATAAAAACATGATGGAACAGAAACTATTTAGTTTTATCACACGATGAAATCAGGGAAAAATAACGAAACGTTTTTTTCATTTACGGATATAATGCACATGTCGGAATTTAGGTCAGACATCAGAAGCAAAAATGCAATACTCAGTGACAGTAATTTTTTTAAAACAATTATACCAATCACGACGCTACTATAAAACAATGGCAGCAACTAAAATAATTATTTAGAGCAATAATTATAATTATCACTACGCCAATATATAGTGGCAGTCCGAAAGGCCAGTGACAGTCCGAGTGGTTAGACAACGGTCTGTACACCAAGACGCATCCAACAGAAATGCGTGCCGAGTGATTTTTTTTTTTTTTTTTTTTTTTCGCTCTCAGCCTGAGGGGCTCGGAGCAACCTTCCCGGGCACCGAGGGGAAGGGGGCGGGAATCCTTCATTGGATACCACTTAGCCGCCGTGCTAAGCTGGTTATGTCAGACTCGACTGACTAAACCCTCCGCAAGTTGGTTTTGACCCGTAGCTATTGTAAGCCTTAAAAACCTTCATCGAAAGCGACCAACCCCCCGAGGGGAGGGCGGCGCGGCGCGTCACTCACCTAGGTGAGCATACGCTTAGAGGACGACCGCCAACCTGAGGGGTCAACGGCCGTTTTGCAATTAAAATAATATATTATTATATTTTAACACGACTGATTACCTGAGGGGCGGTCAGTCGCAGAGACGGGGTGACCTGAGGGGTCGGGTGAGACCAGAGGGGTCAGAAGTGAGGGGGCGGGTACAGCCTTCTGGGCCTCCAATAGGCGGTCCAGATCGGCCGAGAGTTGGTTGGGGGGGTCCGTTAGGACGGATTTGGGCTTCCGGGATAGTTGGTTGGAAGAGGGAGCGGGGGGGTCATACCCCGCCGCGCTTCGGATTAAAGGGTTCGAGTGATCCTTTGCTGATTCAAAGAATCGCTCAGAGATCGTAAAGAGGAATTGTTGGAGTGTCTGGAGTTCGAGGTCCCTATGTAAGTCCGCGTTACGGACGTAATATGGGGCGTTAGCCGCTCTGCGGCAGAAAAGATTTTGCACTACTTGCAATTTGTGCATGACTTTGGGTGAGGCGTGAGCGAACGCCGGGGACGCGTACGTCAACACCGGCCGCACGCAAACCTTATAGAGCGTTCGCTTGTTACGAAGGGACATTCTACTGTGTCGCCCCAACATGGCGTTGAGGCGGCTCATGTAAAACCGCGCATTGCGGGTCACCCTTTTGACGTGTGGGTCAAAAGTGAGCCTCTGGTCTAGGGTGACACCGAGGTATTTGGCGGTTCTTTGCCAGGGGATGGATTTTCCTAGCAAAGTGGGGGGACGTTCTTTAGGGGGTAGGGAGCGGCGCTTTGCATCGAAACAGACCGCGGAGGATTTCTCCGGGTTTACTTCGATGCGCCATTTGCGGAACCATTCACCTAATACATTGATAGAGGTTTGAAGCCTCGGAAGGATGGTAGTGCCAATCGATGTGCCCTTTAAGTATAGAGCCGTGTCGTCCGCGAATAGGGAAAGTTCCACACCGTTGGTTGGAACTGGGATATCATTGGTGTACGCTAGGTACAGCAATGGAGCGAGGACTGAGCCTTGAGGCACGCCCGCTGTGATCGATCGGGGGGAGGAAAGCGTACTTTCGTGTTTAAAGCGAAAGGTACGATGGTGAAGGAATGATGCTACCAGCCGGACTAATCGAACTGACAGTTCGAGCCTGTACAGTTTGACGATAAGTCCGGTGTGCCAAACTTTATCGAAAGCTTTGGCTACATCGAAAAAGACTGCTACAGTCTTATTTTTACGGGGGTAAAAACCGCTCGAGATATACTCGACTATGCGGTGGACTTGTTGGGGGCATGAGTGTTTGGCTCTGAAGCCGAATTGGTGGGGAATTATCAAGTTTTCACCGAATAGGTGCTCCTTCATACGAGCGAGTATGCACCTTTCGAGAATTTTGGCTAACGCCTTGAGGAGGCTAATGGGACGATGACTAGTGGGGTTATTAATGGGCTTACCCGGTTTAGGAATGCCTATTACGATCGCTTCCTTCCAGGCGGCTGGAAAGTAGCATAAATCGAAACAGGCATTAAAAATTAAAGAGAGAAGGGTCAGTACTTCCACGGGGAAGTATTTAAGGGCCATATTTGATATGCGGTCGGCGGCGGGCGCCTTTTTTATTTTGAGATCTTTAATAAAAGATTTGATTTCGTCAGTAGAAATCGAAATGGGGTCGGTATCGGGGGTCAAAGGAGTGGAGTTCAGAGTGCTCAGCTCCTCCTCGATTGCCCTGATGTGGGTGGGATCACATTCCTGAGTGCTTACTGAGCATTGCGAAGCAATACTGTCAGCGAAGCATTCCGCCTTCTCATCGTCGTCGAAGGCCATAGAGCCATCGGGACGGAGGAGGGGGGGGATGTGAGTAGTAGCATCGCTACGGAGAGCTTTGGCCACTTTATAGTAGGCCTGGTGGGAGGGAGAGATTTCAGCCATGAGGTCGCCAAAACGGTCGTTCCTCAGTTCTGAAAGTCGCGAGTTAAGTTGGCGCCTAAGGCGATTCGCCGCGGCTCTATACTCGGGGGTCGGATACTTGGCCGCCCTACGATGGGCTGCCCGCTTAGCCCTAACCAGGTTACGAACGTCCGCTGGAAGCGGCTTGTCAGATTTGACAGGCACTTCCTTCGCGTTATCCGTAAGAGCTGATTGGACTAATTGGGTTAAGGAGCTCACCGCACTATCTATTTTCTCCGTACTATCGAAATAGTCGGGCCCAATAGCGTACGGTGAGTTGTCGGCATTCATGGCCGTCGAAAGTGAGGATTCAAAGCCATCCCAGTTGGTGACGGTTTTGAAGAGAGGGGAGGGTGGGTGCTGGTCGCCCATGATAAGGGAGACGGGTCGGTGGTCAGAGCCAAGATCGTCGAGAGTCTCGATCGTTCTTAGATGGAGCGATACCCCCTTCACTAGCGCAAAGTCTAGTACGTCGGGGGCATGCTGAAGATTATCGGGGTAATGGGTGGGCTCGTAAGGCGAAATTACATCGATGTCGAGTGCTTTGGTAATTTCAAGTAGTTTACGACCACTGGAATTAGTGTCAAAGCACGTCCAATCGGTGTGTTTGGAGTTAAAATCTCCGAAAAGAATGACTGAGTCGCCTAGGGAAAGAAGCGTTTGGAAATCGCTTTTAAGAGGAGTTGTTTTGGACGGAATGTAGATTGACGCTATGATTAGAGTTCGGTGACCCGTCATAGCCAATCTGCATATCGTCGCTTCCATATTGGAAAGCTTGGGAGTGGGGATAGGCGAGCAATGAAGCGCCTTCCTGAAATATATGGCGCAACCACCGCCGCTAATCTTTTCAGAATGGTCCGCAGGTGGAGGGTCGGGGGGGGGAGGCCTATCGTTGCGCACAAGCGCATACGATTTGATAGACAGCCCTTTTAGGTTTGTGGGTTTGAGCCACGTCTCCTGTAGGAGTAAGAGGTCAACGCTCCTTTCACGCATAAATTCCCGTATTTCAGGTAAATTTTTGCGTAAGGAGCGACAATTGAAAGTAACAAGCGAAACACCCGCGGGCTTAACCCGGCCGGCCGCGACGCCCGCGCCCGCGCCGCTCGGCGCGCCGACAAGTAAGTTATTATTACTCATTGTGAGAGGCGTACTTATAACGTACGTAGAAGTGCGTCATGCTCACAGATCGCTATTAAGCGCTCTGTTTTGGATTGCGCTCTGCGCAGTTTCCCCGCCAAAATCGAAATCTCCTCTAGGTTGATGCCGCGAATCGCATCGAAGATGAGATTCACGTCATCAGCCAAGGAAGGCGACGTTGGCGGTGAATGAGGTTGGATTGGTTTCGAGGCAGGAACCGTCGGCGGTTTTGCCTTAGGAGGACCCCAGGCCGGCAAAGTAGCCGGGGCCGGGGCCGCTCCACCCGACTTAGGAAGTGCGGGGAAATCAGCGGGGGTGGGGGGGGAAGGCCCAGTAGGTGCCTTTTTATTATGAGTTTTGTTAGCCTTTTTGATAGGCTTATGGGGGCGCGGGGCGCGAGGGCAGCCTTTGTAGTTGGCCGGGTGGCCGAACTGGCTGCACAACACGCAAGCGGGAGGGGTCGGAGAGTCTCGCGTGCGAGAGCACTCACTTGTGGGATGAGGGAGTAGGCACTTAACGCACCTAGGCGTGGCCGAACAATTGGCTGCCGCATGCCCGTACAATTGGCAGCGGTGGCACTGACCGGGAGTGCCACGCCGGTGGGGCTTTTCTGCCTGGCAGTTGGAAAGGCCGCAGACCATGAGGTCCTTGGCCGAAAAGATGTCACGGGAGGACGGGGTGTTAGTCAAAACGACTAAGAAAAGCGGGAGGGGTTTTCCGCCTCGGCCGTACATTTTATGTACTGCCTCCGCCGGGAAACCCTGATCGACGAGATCTTTGTGGATCTCGTCGGTCGAGATCTCGTGTGGGACTCCGCGGAGTACCACACGAACCTTGCGCTCCTCGGGGAGGGCATAGGTGTGATAACCCACTTTGTGGGCGGTGAGGAGTTTGACTAGCGCGCGAAAGTCTTCGCTAGTCGGGGTGTCAACGCGGACCGCTACGCCCGTGTTGTGCGCACGCGTGTAGCGGACCCTGTTCGCGTTGCAGAGACGCGAGACCTCGGGCCACGCATTTTTGTCTCGCAAAAAGACAGGGGGCGGAGCTTTGACTTTCGCAAGACTAGGTTGGCACCTAGTGTGCGGACGAGAGGGGGGAGACGCTGTGTGAGCGTTCGAAAGTGAGGCGGGAGGGCTGATGTCGAGAGACATCAGCGGAACCGGGCCATCGGAGGCCGGCCTGGCCACTTCTTGCGTGGCGGGACAAGAATCAGCGACCTCTGAGGGCGTGCCCTGCGCGAGCGGGATAGCCGTCTCAGGGGTCGCGGGCGGGACGGGACTAGCGCGTTGTTTGCGCTTGGAGCATTTCTTCTTCCTGCCCTCGTAGACGGTGAATCCGTCTACCAGGGTGGAAGCAGAGTCGCTCGAGGGAGAAGAGGACCGCTGAGTAGCGGACCTCTTGAGAGGGATCGGTATAGGAGCCTCGAACTCCATCGGTGTCACGCCCGGGTCCGGAGACGCCGGGGACGAGAGGGTGAGCGGCTGCGAAGCCGGGACGGGTGGCTGAGAAGCCGGGATGGGTGGCTGAGAAGCCGGGACAGGAATTTGGCGAGACGCCAGGTTGTCCTGCAGAAATTGCGCCAGCGCGGCAACAACCTCTGCAGGGGCAGCGCTAAGCTGCGCGATTAAATCGGCGAGCATGGCTCCGGAGGCGGAGGCCATGGCCGATTGCGAAATGCAAAAAGACACCCTCTGCCCTGAGGCAGAGGGGAGGGGGGACGAAGAGTGAGCAGGTATCCCTAGCGGATAGCCGCTCGTACCTTCACCCTTGGGACTAGGCCCAAGTGCAATGGGATCGGGTCTTCGGTATTGCTAGGGCCTGGAGACCCTAGCGAGCGTACCGGGATCGCTCTCGTTGGCTTAGTTCCCACTGCCAAGTATCCACCAACGCAACGCGAGTGAGGATCGACAAATTCCTATTTTAAGAAAAACCAGAATTTGCCAAAGCACTCACAATCGTGTGTGAATGCGAAACGGCAAACACACAACTGGCTATAATGAAAATTACCACCAGTTATCGTACCTTCCAGATAGAGGGCGTAGCGCAGAGCAGACACTAGATGCACGCAGCGACCGAGCAGGACGGACGCCGAAACGGAATTGCCAGTGCCGAGTGAGCGATGCGGCCGCTTTTATAGGCAAGAGTGGGGATAACCCCGCCCGACCGGTCGCACCGCAAGCCCGTTCGAGGCGATGACGTCAGGGCGCACGTGCCGCTAGCAAGTCATAACGCCGTCTTTTCACGCCACGCCGTCACACATAACAGTCAGATAGAATATCGACGAATAAATAATTTTTTACCATCGCCACTCTAAAAAGTATGTTTAATTCAACGATAAGAGTGAATAATAAGCGATTTTATTCACCGAGTGAATAAAAATAATTTGAATTTGGAACAAGCGCGCATCATGAATTAGTACAAAAAAGTACCTATACCTACTGGCTGCTATGGAGCTATTCCATAGTTACACAATAAAATTAAAGAAAAAAAATATCCCGCCAAATTTAATTAGGTTCTTTTTAGTGTCTTATCTTTGGGTTCTTTTCCATCTATTAGAGGGAGATTGAATATTCAGTCTTGCATCAGTCCATTCCATCAGTCTGGTACGATATTCAGTCTGCAAAAATACAAAGTCTATACAGACTGATGAAATGGACTGATGCCAGACTGATCATTAATCTCTCTCTTAGCGTGGTTGTTTTATGTCATTGGAAAACTTCTAATTTCACGCATGGGTCGTATGGGATGGGTGACCAAAAATGTATTATCTCGAGCTCCTCCGTGCCTCGGAAGGCACGTTAAGCCGTTGGTCCCGGCTGCATTTGCAGTTGTTAACACCCATCAATCCGCATTGGGCCCGCGTGGTTGGTTATGGCCCATCCTCCCACCCATGAGGAAGGCCTGTGCCCCAGCAGTGGGGACATTAAAAATGGCTGATGGTCATCTATAAATACGAAGTATAAAGTACTGCTAGGTAGTAACTATTTTTTTACCATCGCCACTCTAAAAAGTGCGTTTAATTCAACGATAAGAGTGAATAATAAGCGATTTTATTCACCGAGTGAATAAAAATAATTTGAATTTGGAACAAGCGCGCATCATGAATTAGTACAAAAAAGTACCTATACCTACTGGCTGCTATGGAGCTATTCCATAGAGCCACAGTTACACAATAACATTTAAGAAAAAAAAATCCCGCCAAATTTAATTAGGTTCTTTTTAGTGTCTTATCTTTGGGTTCTTTTCTATCTATTAGAGGGAGATTAAATGTTCAGTCTTTCATCAGTCCATTCCATCAGTCTGGTACGATATTCAGTCTGCAAAAATACAAAGTCTATGCAGACTGATGAAATGGACTGATGCCAGACTGATCATATAATCTCTCTCTTAGCGTGGTTGTTTTATGTCATTGGAAAACTTCTAATTTCACGCATGGGCCGCATGGGTCGGTCATGGGATGGGTGACCAAAAATATATTATCTCGACCTCCTCCGTGCCTCGGAAGGCACGTTAAGCCGTTGGTCCCGGCTGCATTTGCAGTTGTTAACACCCATCAATCCGCATTGGGCCCGCGTGGTGGGTTATGGCCCATCCTCCCACCCATGAGGAAGGCCTGTGCCCCAGCAGTGGGGACATTAAAAATGGCTGATGGACATCTATAAATACTGCTAGGTAGTTTGAAGTACTGCTAGGTAAGTAGGTAAGTACCTATTTGTTTTCTCGCAGTCAATGGTAAAAAGTAGAGTACACAACTTGTGAATAAAAAATTTCATCTCGGTCCTTTGTATCCCTCGCTACGCTCAGGATTCTACTTTTGAATCCCTCGCTACGCTCGGGATTCAACTCTAGAATCCTTCGCTACTCTCGGGATCCAACTTAGTCCCTCGAACTAAATTCCCTTTTTATTCACTTGTCGTATAATCTACTATTTTTCTCGCAATCAATGGTAAAAAGTAGAGTACACAACTCGTGAATAAAAAATTTCATATCGGTCCTTTGT
Organism: Agriphila tristella; assembly: GCA_928269145.1. Taxonomy (NCBI): domain Eukaryota; kingdom Metazoa; phylum Arthropoda; class Insecta; order Lepidoptera; family Crambidae; genus Agriphila; species Agriphila tristella. The sequence continues at coordinate 34,143,203 of OV743435.1, read as the reverse complement.
ATCCCTCGCTACGCTCAGGATTCTACTTTTGAATCCCTCGCTACGCTCGGGATTCAACTCTAGAATCCTTCGCTACTCTCGGGATCCAACTTAGTCCCTCGAACTAAATTCCCTTTTTATTCACTTGTCGTATAATCTACTATTATTTTGTATGACACTATATTATGTACTTAAACGCAAAATTTCGGGAGATAATTGAAAATAATTGAAAATTCTTGGCTAACTCCATAATAAACGCGCCTGAAACGTGACATGTGACGTCACAAATCATGACCGTTTTGTATAGATTGTTTTCGGCGGGTGCTGCTGCACGCATTATACTTTTGATTTTGATACAAAAAAATATGCATATTTCCTATTAGTAAATGTTCACCAAATATTCTTGGGCGGTTTAGGATTGGTGAGCATTTACATATTTTGGAGAACAAAATATTTTTTCTGGTATGCTAAAGTATTAATTCTCGTCTCTTTTGTTTTACAATCTTCACTAACAACAAATACATTTATTGAGATATAAATTTTTTTTCGAAAGATTCATTTTAAAATTACAACATGTGGTTTTCCATACATAGATTACGATAGAAGTTGATAATATTAATGACAATTTAATTTAATAGGACAACAATATTTTCTAATAATATTTTACTAAATAAGAAAAGTAAGGATAAGTAAACAGAATTTATTATTATTTTCTTTTATTTATTTATTATTTATTTTAGACTACAAAAATAAAGGAAAGTTAAGGAAATTTATCCCTGCCTGCGGTAATAGTACATTACATCCGAGAACGGGAAGCTAGCAATGCAAGTAGCTTCCAGTACAAGGTTTGTATAATACTTTACTCACGAAATGCGAGGAAATACATTTTTCTTTGTAAAAATGTGATATTTAAATTGGTTCGCCTGGCCATGTTTACTGACCGGTCATGCAACCATAAAGTTTCATAAAAATAATGCTAGCTGAGTGGTTCTACCGATTTGAATTTGGAACACTTACTTCCCGCACTCAGTGCGGGAAGTAAGTATTGAATTTCATTTCCGCACTGAATTTCAAATTTATAATGTGATGAACCAGACTCCCACGGAAATGTTGAACGCCCCGTATTCTTTTTTCAAATGGAATGATAACATTTCAGAGCATAAGTGAGTAAAAATAGTTAATAGTATGAACATGCCAGCTGTATAGTGACTATTCGACAATGCTCACAGATTATCCCACATTTCAAAAATCTGGTAAATAAATATTATGAAGATGCCAGCCGTATATGGACTATTCGATAATGCTCACAGAATTTTCCACATCTCAAAAATCTATTATCTAAAAAAAAAACTTATTTTCCAGTCCGGTACAGCGGGTCATCACCGGCGCCCGCCGTCGCTGCCGCACCGGCCGTCGGAGTAGCCGCGGCGCCGGCCGGCGCGGCTCCGGCGACCGGAGATAACGCAGGCACACCAGCACCTAGTCACTGTAAGTACTAGAGACCGGATTATATAAAACAAAAAACATCAAAAGCTTTTTTAAAAAAAAACCTCCTTCATAAAAACCTGGAAATAAAAACAATAACAGCTTAAAAATTAAATACTTCTAAAAAGCAAGAAATAATATTCAAATGACTAGATAAGCATATCAATTTTAATAAAACACAATGTCTATTGAAGTTGAGTGGGGCTTTTTTTTAGAGTATAAAAAAGTAAGTTGTCCTCCAGCCCACCTGACTTCAATAGATGTGTTTTAGTAAAATTAATATAGGTATCAAGTGATTTGAATATTATTTCTTGCTTTTTAGAGGTATTTAATTATTAAGCCATTTATGTTTTTATTTTCAGGTTTTTTTAAAGAGTTTTTCCTTTATTTAGTGTACAACCACTTTTGAAATTGAGTGCACTCTTAATAGTCTCGATTTGATATTTTTTTTTGTTTATAATATAAAGTGTGTTTTTTTTTATTATTTTCAGAATATATTTCACACCATCGTAAAGTTCTCTACATCGAAGACTAAAGTGAATATGGCAACATTATATTATTAAGTACTTACCAACTCAGTCATAATTGGCCAAAGTCATATTCGTAAATATATTCATCTTTTTGTCGAAAAAAACCATTCAATGTTCAAATGTGTGTGCTTCAGAGAAACATACATAAATTAAAATAATTATTGCAATATGTAGATAGAACTCTTTCTCATTAAAAATGAATTTATTGGTGATAATGATAGAACTAATACCTACGATTAGATATGAATTTTTATTTACCAAAATAGTGAAAAATATAATATTCTGTCTATGATTAATAAATTATTATTTATTTAGTTATACTTTCTATAAAACGGATCTTATGTAATTAGTGAATTCATATTTTTAAGGAATTGCAAAAACCCCACTTAAAAAAAATCTTTAGGTACCTACTTAAAAGTCTAAGCAATTTTATTTTGAAATGGTTTGCGTGCCTTAGATATTATAGTTATTGTATAATAATTTAAGAAACGCCACTTTATTTATTTATATTATAAATACTATTATTTTGCTCTTTTATCTCTCTAGTTATTATAATCTAAACATAATTTTGCCCAACAGTGAAGAAAAATTTATTGATAAAAGTAAATCGCCAACAACAAAAAATATAATAACGTTTGTTTACCAAGGTCCTTACCTATGCAATAGCTGTTTTGTATGAAGAATTTTAAACGAGTTTTTTTGTAGAGAATAAATTTATTTGACTAGGGTCAACTTTTATGTGTCAAAACGGCTAAGTTAAAACTTGGTAATAAAAATGGAAGTTGCTTTCAACACTGAATTTTTATTTAGAATAATTCAGTAACTTTCAAGGACATTAAAGTTATAATTTGGTTTTATATTATGACAAGCTAAGTATTCTATCATAGAAGCGAGGAGCTTTAACAGTTTAAACCTACAGCCAACCAAACAAACTTACTTACTTACCACACTTGTAATAGTGTCCGACCGAAACTGGAATTCTGACCGAAACCAAAACCGAAACCGAACTTTCGGACCTGGGTTCAGTTTCGGCCGAAACCGAAACCGAAACTTGTTTTCGCACATTAAATTGAAGTTGTTTTTTACACATTATATGGTTGGTGGTAGGGTAGATGATTTTTCACAAATTAAAATCAATCACGTAACTGATTATTAAACCACGTAACCTCAGTTCAACACGATCGCGCCGATTCACGCCGGCTGGTGTACTCCGAAGTTAGCCGACTGACGCTCGACAATAGGGAATATGCATCAAAAATTTTTTTTATCAAAATCAATAGTATAATGCGTGAGAAAATCAACTGTAATATTGAAACTTTTCTTTTGCGTTTTTTTCTCGTAATATAGTTACTTGAAGTTAGCACGCATCAGCTCCCGCCGAAAACGCTCTATACAAAACGGTGACGTCACATATCACGTTTCGGTGTGTTTCGGGCGCGTTTAATATGGAGTTAGCCAATAATCTTTAATTATCTCCTTAAATTTTGCGTTTAAATACATATGTGTCATACAAAATATTATTTCTTTTTCGATATTCTATCTGACTGTAAAGTGCATTATATCCGAAAATGAAAAAAAAAATAAGTTATTTTCCCCTGATTTCATCGTGTGATAAAACGAAAATAAACCATTTTTTTTATTTTTCTTTCTGTTCCATCATGTTTTCACAAGTGTCCGCAGCGATCAAGCTAAATTTTATGAAAATCGGTGACTTATGCATATTCCCTATTAACGAAAACCGAGTTTCGGTCAAGCCGAAAGTTTCCGCCAATATTTGGCCGAAACCGAAACTGTTGCCGAAACTAGTTTTTTTGACCGAAACTGGCCGAAACCGAAACCGAAACTTAGGTCGGTCACTACTTGTAAGTAAGTAACTTTGGTTGGTGGTAGGGCTTATTTCAAGTCCGCCTGGCTAGGTATCACCATCTTACCTAAGTCTGACGCCATAACAACAGTTTAAAAATTGTTGTGTTCCGGCAGCTAAAGGTAAGATAAGATAGCCAGTACCTCAGTGATGAGGATTTCGGGTGTAGTGCGCTTCCACCTTCGGTCTTAACGTCATTTAACATCAGGTGAGGTGAAGGCCAAGCACTATCCCGTTTTACATAAAAAAAGTGAAAAACGGCGTTTTCATAGGTAAGGCCTTATTATTAGTCAAAAATAACTAAATTATTTGTAAAACCCAGAAGCTCTCTGTATTGTGTGAGACTTAAAATGTGTGATAGTAGAAATCTTAGGTTTAGTTCAATTTGGGTACAGAACTGGGCCCTAAATGGTCTTTGACAATATTTCTTCAAAAGTTAGTTTCCATAGAAGTTGCCAAAAAGGTAAATGATATTTGTTCTCGTAAGTCCCTTTAACATAATTTTCCAGTGGTTTTTAATTGGACTTTTAATTTTGTCATGTAGATTTAATGGAAACTCATAAATAAACAGATAATAGCTATGGATAGACCAGCATCCGTCAGAATACCTGCGACGTGACATCTGCGTGAATTCCTCAAGGGTTGAATTTTCAATATTTTTTTTCTAATGCTTGCCTGCAAATGCCATATTGCTGGTATGCTGATAAGAGCCAATTTCACCAATAATTACAAATTGTCTAGCTTGATCTCCGTCTAGTTCAAATGGAATTTCACCAGCTCATTGACAAAATTAATTCAAAAAATGTACGAAGCATTCTTTAGTAAATAATGGAAAATAAAAAAAAAACATCTTTTTTATATGAAGTGACAGCCTTAAACCAGTTTAGTGACTTAATCGCGTTTAAAATCAATGGTGGAGTTGGCTCGTCAGTCAGTCCTTTGGTTTATTATTTCAACCTAGGTTTCTTAGAAAATTAGTTCAGTTTCATGAACTGAAAACATAGTGAAAATTTATCACATGTTTAAACCCTCTAGATTGCAGTATAAGCCGCTAACAATAGGTTTACCTTTTTGAAAAATTCTATTAAAACTCTTTACTTAATATTTTCTTAATTCGTAAAATTACAGTGTGATAATTGGTGTGAAATTTAGGATAATTTAATAAATTTTACTAACTTTATTCGATGTTGTGCGTGACTAACAATTTACCTACTAACCTTACTTAAAATAATCTTTTAAGATGACTTCAAACTATTAGAATTTGCGAAAGTTATTATGATTAAATTAAATAGATACCTATTTATAATTATGTTTTCAAAAGTCTGTATTGTAAAAATATATTTATTGCTGTACAATTACAGCGTGAACATTTTATATCTCCCAACTTAATATTTAGTATAGGTACATAATAATATTATATTATACTTACTTAATTTGTGAGTACCTACGTATCTATAATTGACTTATAATTTTGCTTAGTTTGTTTATAATAAATAGGTATTATCTACCTAGTTATGTACTTGTGTTATCTTTATTTATTTTTACTATGATGTGACTTTTTCTACGTATAATATTATTAAAACTTTCGAATATTGTTTATGAAACGAAGTAAGTGACAGTTTCATAATCTTTTCTAGTTATAAATGTACGATCGGCAACTTACGTGCTTAACCACTTTGCAGAAAAAATATGTGCGCGCGTATCTCCACTGCACGAACTAAACGTATGTTAGTGACGGCGCGGCGAGCAAGCGATTTTAACCAAAAGCTAGGGTTTCCTAGGATAACGGTGCCGTCATATTACGACCGTAATATAGCAGCGTTGAATGTTTTTCTATGTAAACAACGGTGCGGTTTCCTAGAGAGCAGTGCTGGACACCGTAACGTCAGAAATCGCGCCGTATTGTTTACATAGACAACGTTCGACGCCGCTATATTACGGCTGTAATATGACGGCACCATTATCCTAGGAAACCCTAGCTTTAGGAGTGGTAAAGCAGAAGTGTCGTCGATAGTACGAAAAACTGATCTTATTGCTTATTAACAGCCTTATCTATTTATATGTACAAAATAATGTACTAATAAATATAAATAGTAGATATATTTACCTCTGTTTCATGATAATATAAAATGTTTAAACGTGAATACAATTCTTTAAAACATGTTATCGTACCTATTCTTAAAATTGTTCATTTTAAATGACAATAAACATAATTAAGTGCCACTGTAATAATCAAAATTTAGTTTGATTTAATGAGAAATATAAAATTATTCAAAAGAAAATAGGGACCACTCTTATGATTTTCTATCCAATTTTAGAAATCTATTTTTATGATAATTCAATCTAATTTTATTTGATTTGATATTACTCGAAAGCTGTAATAGTCACTTTGTGGACTTTACTGACGAATTTACTGTATATATATATTTTCCTATCCGCCGTGTGTAGTTTAGAATAGAATGAAATTGGAGTTTCATACAAAAGTACGCGAAATTTATCATTTCTTAATTCTAACTCACACACTGTGAATTATTGAAGAAAATATACAGTAAATTCGACCGTAAAGGACGCAAGTTGTCTATTACAGCCTTCAAACAATATCAAATTCAAATAAAATCAGATTGAATTTATCATAAAAATACCTTTTAGAAATTAATTCTTTTGTATGGAATATAATATAGTGGCCCCTATTTTCCTTTGAGCAGTATACATTATGTACTTACGTCAAAAAATTTACTTGAAAAATAAATTAAGTATCCTATCACCATATCCTGAAGTTTTATTTTTATTACTTACATCAACAGCAAGACATATTAAGCATTTCTAATTTAAATGCAAAAAGGATCACTGTAAACATGTTTGCCAATTACAGATATACATAATATTTGCCATACTTTATACTAAAATATTGAACTTGTTAATTATAATTTATTACAAGCAGAATTTAAAAATTAGTTTAAAAATGAAAGGGAACAAACACTATGTCGGTATAACGCATATCTTAAGGTAAATTAATTGAATTTACGCCGAGTGTGCACTGAGAGGCTGAAAGTGATTCATTAATTTGTTTTTTAAAGTTCTAGGGGAGTCGTTGAAAATGTCAATTCTAGATATTTTATTCGATAGGTATTTCATTATAAGCGTTACATATTCTAGAAATGGGGTAGTGGACCCCCAAATTGGTTCTATCAGTTGGAATATAAAATAATTTACGTATTCGATAACGGGGATATTTATATGGGACAGTATAATTTTGATTTGGTTAAGAAATTGAGTATTTTTTATTTTAGTATTAATTATCTTGTGCAAAAACATTAGATCTGCTATGAAGCGTTGATTTTTTAAAGATATCATTTTGAAAAAATGTAGCCTGATTCAAAGCCATTATGTAAAGCCAGCATTAAACGTGGGTCAAACCGGATGCAGCGCGTGATAGCAAAGGCCGTTGCAATGTATAAAATGATATGGTGTACGTCACACAGAACGCGCCACCGATGCGCAGCAGCCACACAGAGGAAATAATCATTACGTTTTAAGAAGCCACGCGGCATTCAGTGTGACCATACTGACCATAGACAAAGAAAATTTTTCGCTGCGCTCAAGAAGACCAACGAAGCGTGGAAAAGAGAAGTTAACATCATACGGATACGGTCTATGTAAAAAAGAGACAAAGAATCAGGTGACATGTGCCAACATTTTTTACAGTAAGAGCCCCTAGCGTCCCGCCTACAAAATGAGCAATCACAGTTTGTTAAAAATATTTGGTAATCTTATTTTTTTTTTCATGGAAGATTTACAGACAAATACATCTTTAAGTAAGAATTATAAGTAAATACTATGCTATTGACAAATCTTCACAATTGAAGATTCACTTCTTAATAAGAATTTAAAATTAAGGTATCGTGGAGCCATGGTGTCTTGTGCTCTAAGTAATTGTGATGTGACAAAAAGAAATAATCCAAGTAATCACACTTTTCACAGGTAAATAAGATATTGCCACACATTTCTCTAAAACCAAATTTCGCTACATTTATTCGTTTATCGACGAAGAAAAGAGTATGTAACATAGTTTATTAATTTCCTTTGCCATATATAGTCATATTTTATGAATCTAAGTCATATTTTACGTATCTCATATAAAATGTATGCATTCGTTTTCGGATCACCTGTTTATTGACATTGTTGTTCTTTGACATTCTATTTCTATGAGTGTGACACACAGACATTATAACCAAGTACTTGTTGTATGGTCTGTGGTGTGACATCATAACATTTCATACATTACATACAACTTCTCACTGTACACACTGTGCTACATTACATACAACTTCTCACTGTGCACACTGTGCTGCATGGCTAATGCCTAAAATCCTGGCCACTCAAACTTCATAATATTTATCTTTAAAAACGTCATAAAACCTCAAAATAATTAGTGTTAAGATGAAGTAGATTATACTACAAAGTCATCTCAAAATATAACGTTATTATGAGCATCTCACTGATGAAATTATGTAGCTCGAAGTTGTACCATGCATAATAATAAAGTAAGCCATGTGTTGGACGTACATACAACGCGTGAAACAGCCATAATTTAATATTTAGCAACTATTGCTTCGCAAGCCACGAAGCTAAGCTAACGTGTTAATATCGCAAGACAACGAACAATCTTCGCAAATTGATAAATTTAATCCTGTCACACTAAAACGAACAAAATTAATGCAGAGCACAGACAAAATTCCTTTTTCGGGCCCTAAGAATAAGGGTTAAAATGAGTTGTAGGGTTTTTGTCTATGGTAGGTTTCGCAAGTTCATAGACTAGACCATAGAGAATGATGTGAGAGCTCGCGAGCTTTCTCTTTGATAGTTTGCCCGCCATTTTGACTTACAGTAATGGCGGGAACAGCGTGAGTTATGCGTTCATGTCATTGAGCTTAAATAATGTAGGTAGTGTTTGAGCCTTTAATGCGCCTCTAAATTATGATGGAAACCTTTAATTAGATATATCCGTTAGTAATAAATGTTGTGTTATACGATACTAGTGATGGGACTTGAATCAAAAAAGTGTACCTATTCGAATCGATTCGAATCACCCGTAAGTGGTTCGAATGGTCGATTCCAATTTGACGATGATTCGAATCGATATGATGGTTCGAATCAGAAGACGATTCGAATGATTCGAATCGGTGTGCTGATTCGAATGATTCGAATCAATGTGAAGCTTCGAATCAATTGTAACAAAAATAAAATAATCTTAGAATTTTTAATAGGTAAGTTGAGGTAGGTAAGTAACATAAATTATAAAGACACAAGCAATTTACTCAATAATGTATATAAAACAAAAACAACTCAATGTTAATAATAATTGTATGCCATTAAAGATTAAACTAAAAAAACTGATTCAAATTCCAACGGTTATTCGAATCAGGTAACCGATTCGAACCAGGTGATGATTCGAATCAGCCAACAAATTCGAATCAGTTGATGATTCGAAACAGCATAAATACTCATTCGAGTCGAGCTTGGATTGCCGTGATTCGAACCATTTGTGATTCGAGTCCCGTAACTATACGATACTGTATCATGAATCGAGTTTGATAGACTTCTTCAGTGAGTTAGTGCCGATTCTTATTTATTTTAAGATCATTTCTTATAGTAATAATTTATAAATAATGTAACTATTACTGCCATGTTATGCAGAGCCACTAACTTTTTGAGCTGAAGTTTTAACTTCATTTGGTGATCATGCACGCAGTGCGCGATAATTAGTCGCACTTGACTGACATTTCATCGTGACATAGATAATATAATTTATAGAATGATCCACGCACTGTGTCATAAGTTTGTCAGGTTTCATAATATGATAAAAAGCTCGATAAAAGTTTATCGATTGTGCCATGCAGCGGGCGCTGGGAGCGATACAGCGCTCTGGGAACCTGGGGTTGTTCTATACCTTACTATATTTAGTTTGTTTTGTTATAGTTGGTTTACTTAGAAGGTTTTAATCATCACGCCAGCCACGACGTACGGTTGATTTATTTCAATAAAAAATGTTGGCATTTAATCTCTCAGAAAATCTCCATTCAACTGCATTCGTTCCTACATTGTAGACTGGCCTTACATTGTTGATAGAACTCATCGGCTATGATACACCCATAGTAACACAAGCTTAGTATAAAGTGATGCAGCAATGGAGTGTTAACGTGATATTCTAATAACTTGGTAATTGTGAATGTTGCATAAAGTAGCCCGATAATTTGGTTATTGTAAATATTGTATTATCAATAGTGGTTTTATAGCGTGTTGCAGATCATTATGCTGTCTTTTTAAATACACGGCAAATTGCGAGAAAAAGGTCTTTGGATCTTTTTTCGTGATCGGGCGCAGCTCCATTCTTAAAATAAGGTGTCTATTATATATCTTGAAATATGGTTACCATTTTTCTCTTAAAACCATTTATCTTTCTGATGGAACCTCAATCCAATAGTATATATTCGCTGTAAACCCATTGTTGATAGAACTTCGAGTATGATACACCGAAAGTAACACAAGCCCATATAATAAATTGACGCAGTAATGGAGTGTTAACGTAATATTCTAATAACTTGGTAATTGTGAATGTTCCATAAAGTAGCCCAATAAGATGGTCATTGTAAATATTGTACCTATTATCAATAGTAGTGTTCAGATAACTTGTAGCAAGCAGATCATGTGATAACCATTTAATAAATCTGTTTAATATTTCCAAATTCGAGAAAACGAGATGTTCGGATTTTTTTTCGTGATCGAACGCTGCTTCATTCCTGCAATAAAAAACTTAAAAACATTTATCTTTCTGTCGGAACCTCAATCCAATACCAAATTCGCTGTAAACCCTTACATTGTTGATAGAACTCATTCGGGTATGATACACCGAAAGTAACACAAGCCTATTATAAAATGATGGAGCAATGGAGTGTTAACATGATATTCTGCAGTTCAGACACTCAATTAGAATCACGGTGGGAACTGTCTGCGAAAACAAAGGGTGTTCTGTTACAAGGTTCAATACAACGGGTCTTACTAAAGGGCATGTTTTTTTTCTCGAACGCGTTAAGGCGGCTATACCACCGAAAGTGGCGCCCTCAGAGGTTTTTATTTAATAAGTTATTAATAGAAAAAGGATTTTAATAATACTTTACGTCGAATTTTTCGGGCTCGTGGTCTAGTATTTTTAGAAGGTATCAAGTTTTGCTAATCTACTTGTAACAGTAACTACGAGGGAATGTAATAATACCATCTAAAAATACTAGACTATTAGTCGAATACTCAAAGGTTTCTTAGCTAAGATGTCAGTTTCATAGAATTTCTGTCAAATCTGATAATGTTTTTGTATTAAAGGTGGCCTTAACTTTAAGCACAGAATAGATATGAGATTCGTTTGAGTTGATCCCTGTAAATTCCACGTAAAGTTTTATTAAAATTTTGTATTAGTTAAAATCCATACTAATATTATAAATGCGAAAGTAACTCTGTCTGTCTGTCTGTCCGTCTGTCTGTTACGCCTTCACGCTGAAACTACTGAACCGATTTGGATGAAATTTGGTACAGAGGTAGAGTAGAGCTCGAGATAGGACATAGGCTACCTTTTATTGCGAAATAAGGGTTGGAGGGGTTGAAATAGGGGATGAAAGTTTAATTGTACCACAGATAGAGAGACTTCAGAAGTTATGCCACTATCGTATTTATTAGGTACCCATTTACATACTTTTACACTACGAGATTGTGTTTTTTTAATCGACTACCATGAGTAAAATTGACAGAACGAAATTCAAGATCAGTAATACAAAATCCATACTAATATTATAAATGCGAAAGTAACTCTGTCTGTCTGTCCGTCTGTCTGTTACGCCTTCACGCCGAAACTACTGAACCGATTTGTATGAAATTTGGTACAGAGGTAGAGTAGAGCTCGAGAAAGGACATAGGCTACATTTTATTGCGAAATAAGGGTTGGAAGGGTTGAAATTAGGCATGAAAGTTTGATTGTACTACAGAATAGAGAGACTTCAGAAGTTATGCCACTATCGTATTTATTAGGTACCCATTTACATACTTTTACACTACGAGATTATGTTGTTTAATCGACTACCATGAGTAAAATTGACAGAACGAAATTCAAGATCAGTAATACAAAATCCATACTAATATTATAAATGCGAAAGTAACTCTGTCTGTCTGTCCGTCTGTCTGTTACGCCTTCACGCTGAAACTACTGAACCGATTTGTATGAAATTTGGTACAGAGGTAGAGTAGAGCTCGAGAAAGGACATAGGCTACATTTTATTGCGAAATAAGGGTTGGAAGGGTTGAAATTAGGCATGAAAGTTTGATTGTACTACAGAATAGAGAGACTTCAGAAGTTATGCCACTATCGTATTTATTAGGTACCCATTTACATACTTTTACACTACGAGATTATGTTATTCAATCGACTTCCATGAGTTAAATTGACAGAACGAAATTTAAAATCTAAAATACAAAATCTATACTTAATCCATAATCCATAATCCATAATAATATTATAAATGCGAAAGTAACTCTGTCTGTCTGTCTGTCCGTCTGTCTGTTACGCCTTCACGCTGAAACTACTGAACCGATTTGGATGAAATTTGGTACAGAGGTAGAGTAGAGCTCGAGATAGGACATAGGCTACCTTTTATTGCGAAATAAGGGTTGGAGGGGTTGAAATAGGGGATGAAAGTTTAATTGTACCACAGATAGAGAGACTTCAGAAGTTATGCCACTATCGTATTTATTAGGTACCCATTTACATACTTTTACACTACGAGATTATGTTGTTTAATCGACTACCATGAGTAAAATTGACAGAACGAAATTCAAGATCAGTAATACAAAATCCATACTAAAATTATAAATGCGAAAGTAACTCTGTCTGTCTGTCCATCTGTCTGTTACGCCTTCACGCCGAAACTACTGAACCGATTTGTATGAAATTTGGTACAGAGGTAGAGTAGAGCTCGAGAAAGGACATAGGCTACCTTTTATTGCGAAATAAGGGTTGGAAGGGTTGAAATTAGGCATGAAAGTTTGATTGTACTACAGAAAAGAGAGACTTCAGAAGTTATGCCACTATCGTATTTATTAGGTACCCATTTACATACTTTTACACTACGAGATTATGTTATTCAATCGACTTCCATGAGTTAAATTGACAGAACAAAATTTAAAATCTAAAATACAAAATCTATACTTAATCCATAATAATATTATAAATGCGAAAGTAATTTTGTCTGTCTGTCTGTCTGTCTGTTAAGCTATCACGCCTAAAATACTAAGCCGATTTTAATGAAATTTGCCACAGAGATAGAGTAAAGCTTGAGAAATGACACAGGCTACATTTTATTACGAAATAATGGTGGAAAGAGTTAAAATAGCGGATGAAAGTTTGTATGAAAATCTGTAGGTGTCAAAATAGGGAATTAAATTTTATGAGAGGAAAAAGCGGGTCAGCGCACTTGGTGGGGACCCGCCTAATCACGTTAAAACGGCTGATCAGATTTTGATGAAATTAAAACATTGAATACTATTTATCCTGGTTTAAAGTTCCCATAGGATTTTCTCGAATATCCACGCGGACAAAGTCGCGGGCAAAAGCTAGTATTAAATAAAGTCCATCACGGCGCCACTTTCAGTCAGGGGCCACATTAATGTAAAGTTATCGCATCTCAAAGTGGTTAAGCCAGGGAATATGTTTTTTTATAATTAGTAGACTTAAAACTTTCTTGCACTTAAAAGTTTGAAATGATTTGAGAATTTAATTTCAAATTCTACACAATGTTACACTTTAGCTTTTGTTATATTATTTTTGATTAATGAATGAGAAATATCATTACAAAAGATTTTTAAACACCTGTTTAACTGTTTACATAATTATGACAGTGTCACTCTTTCATTGTTCTAGTTTAATACCTACTTTTAGGTTGGGATGTTGACTAATGAATAAAATAACGAAATACTAATAAAAATCGTAAACATATTAAACTTTTAGAGTAGCTTGTATACCTCTTGGTTTTATATATTGCATATTATTTGTTTTATGACCCTTCAAAGTTGGATGGACAAGTCCATTTAAAAAGTATAAAATTTATTAAAATAAATGATACCTTTAATTACTTCGTAAAATGTATAGCAAATTTGTCTAAGAAACCATTTTGATAAACACAATATTTAATATAGCTGCCGAACAAATTTCCTACACGTTGCATACAAACTACTGAGGCGTGACGTCATAATTAACGGCTAACTAAATGGAGCGTTTTTGGGCGAGTCCATTTGTGTGCATTTCACACTGTGATATCTTGGGCAGTTTTTAAGCTAGCGAAATAATTATTTTACCAATGTTTCTTTTTTTGAGAGGTAATTTATGTACTTAATATAAAATAAAAAAAGTTGTCAACATCCCAATTGTCAAAAAAGTGACAGCACCACATTTAACAGTATTTAAGTTATACAAGTGTTTAAAAACCTTTTGTAATAACACCGCAAAAGTCTAAGTAATAAATCGATGACAACAACATAACCGTAACATCCGACGACGAGCCGTAACTATTAGCCATTTGAAAACTTTAGCCGTTTATTAGTGTGGTCAAAATGTCATCAAAAGCCTTTTAAAAAAATAGCTAGACACCAAACTAAATCCAATGGTAGGGGCAGGATCATAAGGATCGTAGATCTGAAACAGTCCGCTGCGAGATATTGAATTTAGTGTGAACACTTGGAGCATTATTTAATTGCGTGTCAGCGGTAAGCAGCGCCGGGTGAGAGGTGATACCGTGCACAGTGGGTCGAACGTGCCGCTTTTTGGAACCAAATTATTAATTTTATTAATTGGAGGAGTATTTGCATCAAAATTACATGTTTTAAGTATTTAATAAATATAGTTGGTTATAATATTTTATTCCTGTATCAAATATATATATTGCTGTCGGTTACAGACGACCTGAGTGGTACAGTGGTCAACATGGCGGTCTACCACGCAAGAGGTCCCGGGTTTGATGCCCGGCCGGGCAGAAATTGAAATGATGAATTTAATTATTTCTGTAACGGTTCTGGGTGTATCTATGTAAAATATATAAAAAAAGGATACAAGTAACATATCAGGGGGGCTACTCAAATGGCGACTTTTCTATTCGTTCGCTAACTGAAAAATTAAAAATAAGCCATAAACTCTAAAATTACGTGCCGTAGGCTTGTCAATTTCATTCAATGACAATATCGTCTGTGATTTACATAAACTTGCGACGTGTGACTTCATCGTCTTAATGTTTATTTTAAAGCTTCAAGTTAGCGAACGAATAGGAAAGTGGCCATTTGATTAGGGGGGCAATTGTCTAGCACCCATATTACAAGGTTGCTTAGTTTGTGTGAAATTGTCCGTCCAAGCATTATATAATTATCTACGATGAGTCATAAAGATTTAAATATTATCCATGCAGTGCTAGGGCAACAAGGCACATGTTTTCTAGATATATTATTACTAAGAATTCATTATTTTATTCTATTTCAAAATTAAATAAGATCTAAAAACATTTTTTAGTCAACTAAACTAAAAAAAAAACGTTGTTGAGTCAGCGTCAAGATTAGTGACGTCTATAATTAGCCAGAATGTGAAAAATCATTATCCTAAAAGAAAATTGTCTGTTTTGAAATAATATTAAAGAGCTATTTAATAAACACACATAATAACCTAAAATTTATCTGATGCGTTTACAAATGAATTAGTAATTTTAATCACTACCTCTAAAAAATCTTAAGTGCTTTTATAATTTCTCGCAAAATTGTTTCTAAAAGTTTGTACCGGGGCACACTGTGCGATGATAGTTCGCGGTAATGGGACTGTCAGGTGTTTGAAGAGCACATATCGTTGTTTATTTTCACATTCCTTGCACTGCTCACTAGTCGGATTTATTTATTTTTGGCCTGACGACCTCGCGACCCTGCTCTCTGTGCAGTTATATGTTGACATATTTATATGTGGTTGGTGTTTTATAAAATGTGAAGTTGTAATATGGATGTAGTTTATTTGTCAGGGTTTAAATAAAACATATTTAGCAATGACAATCAAATTATATTTTTTAATACATGCGATTAAATTGACAATAGACAGTAATTCGCTGCAACTTCGCTCGAGAATGTATATGACAAACGGAAAATTTCGTCCGTTTTGTAACGTAAGCGCTCTGAAGTTGGTAACTTTTGTTGTACACTAGCTTCTGCCCGCGGATATTAAAGAAAATCCTTAGAAAACCTTCAACCAGGATTCGGTCAGCCATTCTTACGCGATTAAGCGGGTTCCCATCCAGCGCGCTGCCTCGTCGCGAGGCAAGACATTTGCCGTGTGTGGCGGTCCTTCCCGTTCCCGTTCCCGTTCCCGTTCCCGTTCCCGTTCCCGTTCCCGTTCCCGTTCCCGTTCCCGTTCCCGTTCCCGTTCCCGTTCCCGTTCCCGTTCCCGTTCCCGTTCCCGTTCCCGTTCCCGTTCCCGTTCCCGTTCCCGTTCCCGTTCCCGTTCCCGTTCCCGTTCCCGTTCCCGTTCCCGTTCCCGTTCCCGTTCCCGTTCCCGTTCCCGTTCCCGTTCCCGTTCCCGTTCCCGTTCCCGTTCCCGTTCCCGTTCCCGTTCCCGTTCCCGTTCCCGTTCCCGTTCCCGTTCCCGTTCCCGTTCCCGTTCCCGTTCCCGTTCCCGTTCCCGTTCCCGTTCCCGTTCCCGTTCCCGTTCCCGTTCCCGTTCCCGTTCCCGTTCCCGTTCCCGTTCCCGTTCCCGTTCCCGTTCCCGTTCCCGTTCCCGTTCCCGTTCCCGTTCCCGTTCCCGTTCCCGTTCCCGTTCCCGTTCCCGTTCCCGTTCCCGTTCCCGTTCCCGTTCCCGTTCCCGTTCCCGTTCCCGTTCCCGTTCCCGTTCCCGTTCCCGTTCCCGTTCCCGTTCCCGTTCCCGTTCCCGTTCCCGTTCCCGTTCCCGTTCCCGTTCCCGTTCCCGTTCCCGTTCCCGTTCCCGTTCCCGTTCCCTTTCTGGTCCCGTTCCCGTTCCCGTTCCCTTTCTGGTCCCCGTTCCCGTTTGGTTCCCGTTCCCGTTCCCGTTCTGGTTTCCGTACCCGTTCCCATTTCCGTTCCGTTCCGGTTCCAATTCCGGTCCCCGTTCCTGTTGCGTTCCCGTTGCGATACCTTTCCCATTCCGTTCCTGTTCCGGTTCCGGTTCCCTTTCCCGTTCCGTTCCGTTACCGTTCCTTTCCCATTCCGTTCCCGTTCCGTTCATGTTCCCGTTCCGTTCCGTTCCCGTTTCCGTTCCGTTTCCTTTCCCGTTTCCGTTTCCGTTCCCGTTTCGTTCTGTTCCATTCCGTTCCCGTTCCCGTTCCCGCTCCCGCTCCCGTTCCCGCTCCTGTTCCCGTTCCCGTTTCCGTCCAATCATGTCCGTCCGTCCAATCATATCATGTCCACCTTGTTGGACTTCAAAATAAATGTCATTTTCGCAATCACCATCCCATTAAACCTCAAGAACGACATCCACATCGATTTTCATGTTAACTTACCCCATTTACACCCTAAGGGATGATTTTCAAAATAACAATATATGTGTTGCCTATTTATTTTAAGACATGCTCCTACGTATTTTAAAATCGTAATGTCTATTTTATATTCTTTTTCTATACAAAATTTGAACCCCATTTGCACTCCTTTAGGGGTTAAATCATGTCTAACGTGTTGGATTTCAAAATAAATCTAATTTTCGCAATCACCATCCCATAAAACCTCAAGAACGACATCCATATCGATTTTTATGTTTACTCACCCTTACCTCCTAAGGGGTTGATTTTCAAAATCACAAAATACATGTTTGCCTATTTATTTTTAGATGTGCTCCTACAAAGTTTATAGTTGTAATGTCTATTTTATATTATTTTTCCATACAAAATTTGAACCCCACATTCACCCCTTTTGGGGGTTAAATCATGTCCACCGTGGTGGACTTCAAAATAAATGTCATTTTAGCAATCGTCATCCCAGAAAACCCCAATAACGACATCCATATCTATTTTTAGGATTTTCTACCCCTTTTCACCCCCTTTTCATCCCCATAAGGACTGAAATACTAACAATAACAATATACATTGCGTTAAATTTCCATCCATAAGCCTAAATTATAAATTTAGTGATTTTTACTTTGAAAATGAAGGATTTTCTTCAATACACAATTTCATCCCCCTTTTGACCCCTTCGGGGGTAGAATTTTGGAAAACGCTGAGACCCGTATTTATTAATTTTCATTTATTAACACAAAATTTGGAGATTCTAGCTTCAAAACTGAGGGACTTTCATACAAACTTTCATCCCTTATTTCATTCCCTTAGGGATAGAATTTTCAAAAATCCTTCCTTAGTGGATGCCTACACTATAAGGTATCTGTGTGCAAAATTTAAAGTCTCTAGGTCCAGCGGTTTGGGCTGTGCGTTGATAGATCAATCAGTCAGTCAGTCAGTCATTCAGTTTACGATTTTATATATTAAGATTGTTAAATTAATCGCATCATAAGCCGTTTTCATGTTGTTGATTTGTGAGTGTTACTTGGTTTGATGAATAAGTTCTTATTTTAACAGATGATCTTCTTAATATGAATAAATAATGAAAAATATTAGAAAAATCGGCTCACCCGTAGCAACTTAGACGGGATTCGAACCCGCACCCTTAGGATTCCGGCCCAATGCACTCCTATCCTAAGGGTCCTAAGGGTGCGGGTTCGAATCCCGTCTAAGTTGCTACGGGTGAGCCGATTTTTTCTAATATTTTTCATTATTTATTCATCTTAATATAAAAATAGCATTGTGAATGCAAAAATCTAAAAAGTTTAAGATGATCTTCTGATTAAATTTGCCTATCACACAGGCAAAATTTGTAAGCAGCACTCTGCCTCTGCATCATTGCACAGCATCCAACCTCATCTGATGAGTTTTTAAAAAAAGGTTAATTCACTGGCTTCTGATTTAGTGCCTACCTAGAATAATAGAACATCCCTCTCGTACCAGATATAAGAGCAAGGAAGCACAACCAAGAAAAGACGCACAGCATTGTCTTCTAATTTCTTCGGGCATTTCTGCGATTCGCAACCCACCTGCCAACCATAGCGGTTTTGATTGCTCAAAGGGTGGTTAGTCTATGGTCAGGGGTTCCCAAAGTAGTTGCTGCGGCACAGTTCCATTCTTCACATTAAAGATAAATGAGCAATAAACTGCATTGTTTTCTTGATTTCCTAAGTAAACCACTATAAGAGTAGGTGTGCCGCGGTGAAAAAAGTTTGGGAACCCCTGGTCTAAAGTTTAGACTCTATACCTAGCAGTGAGTGTCATGCGGCTAATAATAGTGATGACTACGGACTTATGATGATACAAGAATAAGTCAACACATGAGTACACGTAACTTATTGTTTCCCTCAACAACGGCTAAGTTACGAATCTATTGGCCCTTTCGTCCCATTATCTCCACGGTTACTCATCTCAAGTGCCTGTCAGTTACGTGTGGCCAGGGTGAGGGTTGCCACCTATTTAATTATTTTTGAAAAATAAATATATCGCCAGATATGAATGAATAATAACTCGGCTGCCCTAAACCAAATCCAAGTATCTCATTCCAGACAAACTTTACAGGAGAGCTTAAAAATGTTATTTAGTGTTTTTATAGAAAAAAATAGATATTCTGAACACTAAAATGTTAAAATATCATTGGTATTTAAGGTAGAAACATATTTCTGTAAAAAAATAGTTCTCATACTTACCTACATTTTGACGAACGAAAATAGTGTTCTGCGTAAAAATATGTTTTAATTTGTCAATAATATTCTACGCTATAAACAAGTAACTTAGATTCTCTATTGTACTTTTAGTAGATGCTTGTTTTCAGCTTTGCATAGCGGCATAGAATATAGTTCTTAATACTTACTATAAATTAAATACATAGAAATCAAGTATCTGCTAATCTATTTTAAATACAAGTATCTTGATAAGACTTGCTTGTTTTTACGTTAGAAACGGGAAATATACTTTGTTTTAGCGTAGATTTTGCAAATGGAAAAATATACTTGAAACAGATTATATTTCCCGAATTAAAACGAATTTTAATAAAATAAAAAAAAGGTCAATGCGACTTGCTTTTCTTAAACAGAAAATGAAATGATTTTTTTTTGGAAATTAATAATAATAATAATGAGTGAAAAAATAAAATAGAATATATAATAATAATAATAATATAATAATATGGGTGGGGCTCAGAAAAAATGTACCATCACACACGGGAAATTGTAACACACGATAACACACTGGAAATGCGTTACACATTGGAATTAATGTTGAAGTCAGTATACACAGTGAAAAACTATACGTTTGACTTTATAAGTATTGAGCCTATGAATAGACATGATTTTATGAACTCTAACAATAGAAAAAATTGGTTTTAGGTAATACAAAGTATTTTTTTGAGCATAAATTCACGTGTGTCACGTTACAATTGTGTAACGTGTAACGACATTGGTCGTCACCCACGTAACAAACGTGAACAAACACACTTGGAAAAAGTAACTTCAAAGTCGTGTAGCAATTTCAAATGCTATGTAATTAAGTGGAAAAATGCATTATTCTATAGTATTTAGCATTTACTTTAAGTCTAAAGACTTAAAAAAAATCTATTTTATTACTTACCATGAAAAATTGCTTCCAAAAAGTCAATAAAATGCAATGACCAACTCGTAACACACACGTTAGCGTTTTTTTTTTCATGTAAACTAAGATAGCTGTCAGATCACTGACATTATTATTCGATCGTTGAAATGTTGCCAACATAAAAAAAATATGTAAAGTGTTTCTATCCTCAATAACAAAAAACTACCATTGTAACAAACTGACTATAACACACGTGAAATAAAAGGAGGACACTTTTTAAATCCAACGTTTTTATTATTAAAACTGTAATAATTCCGGTTTATTGACGCATTAATTATAGATCAGTTCCAATACCTTACTCTATTAAATAAGATTGCCCTGTACATACAGGCTACACGATGAAAAATTAATTTAATGATTTTTACAAGGGGCTGGGACATTTGTTTTTTCTATGGAACTAGAAATGACTCCTACTCATAGCCAATCATTTTTGTTGTTATTTGAAATGTTTTGATATGGCATTGGCCTGATATTCTTTCATGTGAATATATTTAAGCATGTACAGAAAACAGCAATCTTTTCCTGGAATTAAATAATGGTTTATAGCTTTTCAAAGTAAGATCCACGAAAAATTTCGAAAATGTACAATTTTTGTGAGCCCCACCCATATAAATGACAACATCACATACATTGCTCCAATCCCAAAGTAAGTGCTATAGCACTTGTGTTATGGAAATCAGAAACAACGGTGGTATGTATGACACACACCCAGACCTGAGACAATGTTGAAAAGTTCATTTTCTACATTGACCCAGCCGGGGATCGAACCCGGGACCTCAAGAGATGGTGACGCCTTGAAAACCGGCGTGTGAACCACTCGACCACGGAGGTCGTCAATTGAGTTACTTGACATTGAACGCTGTGACGGTCTTTGACAGACGTCGAATATTCCTATAATGTCTAGATGTGTGGCTGTGCCCCAGAAGAGGGGACACGTTTAATGCTGATAATGAATTATAGTTAAGATTCACATACAATAAAAAGTAAATTTGAGCAGAAATGTATGTATTCGGTCCTCGAAATCCACATGAAAAGGTTTGCTTAAGTAGGTACATAAGTAGTAAAAGATTTGTTATATATTGATAGTGGTTTTCAGATAGCTTGTAACTAATAATACGTGGCATTTTTGAGAGGTTTTCACATTCACAACTCTATTTTTATACAGTACCTACTAAATAATAAACTAGAAAAAATACGACTCGTCTCACCAGGATTGAATAGTGACTCGGTTAGCTCGGTGAGCATTGGACCGGATTTCCAAGTATGCGGGTTCGATTCCCGCCTGAAACAATACTGGTGATGTGTCGAATTTTTTCTAGTTTATTACGTGGCATCCCTATAGGTATACAGCAAATTGCGATTATTACGTTACCCATAACGAGGTGTTCGGGACTTTCTCTGTGATCGGCGCCGCTTGATCCCTGCCGTAATCTGGGGTTAGTGTACCCACATCGTTGCCAATTATGTCATATTTTTGATGCCACATCTGGGATTTTTTAAATACAAGCGGTGTTATTACAAAAAATAAAATAAAAAACTGTTTAATATATTTTAAATTCCATTCCATTCCAATTCCATTATTTCCGATGCTTTAAGTTTATTCCGGATGGAAGCCACGTTGCTCTAAGTAAGATTTCAAACAATAATTGTTTGAAAGAGACAGCAACTTGTTCAAAGCTACGTCAGTAAAAAAATATGGAAAAGTGAAATGAAATAGGAAAAAATCCGGCCAGTTGCGGGTAGGACTCGCGCACGAAGGGTTCCGTACCAAAAACACCAAAAAAATCACGTTTGTTGTATGGGAGCCCCCCTTAAATACTTATTTTATTCTCTTTTTAGTATTTGTTGTAATAGCGGCCACAGAAATACATCATCTGTGAAAATTTCACCTGTCTAGCTATCACGGTTCATGAGATACAGCCTGGTGACAGACAGACAGACAGACAGATGGACAGCGGAGTCTTAGTAATAGGGTCCCGTTTTTACCCTTTGGGTACGGAACCCTAAACAGGAAATATAGTCTACTAGCGGCCGCCCGCAACTTCGTCTGCGTGGTTTTTTTGCTATCCCTCGGGAACTATACGTTTTTTCTGGATGAAAGGTACCCTATGTCCTTTTCTGCACCCCTGACAACGTGTATGCAAAATTTCATTATGATCGGTTCAGTAGTTACGACGTGAAGGCGTAACAAACAAACAAACAAACAAACAAACGGACTTTCGCATTTATAATATTAGTAAGGATCTGTGTAACAATCTGGACGGTTTATTTGTTACTTTTCGCAAGTTTTTCATATTTATCTAGGTTGTAATTTTTGTCAAATTTTTTTTTCCTAGTTGAGCATATAATTTGCACATCACCACCCCTATTGGTGTGTCTGCTTGACACAGTCGTTTTTCTGAGGGCCTACTTCAGGCGCGGTCGCAGCCTGACATTTTGGGGGGGGTCACTAAAAATAATAATACAATTGCTTTTTTTGACCGGTTTTAGCACTACCAGCGCCCTGGGCGATATTTCTACGGGGCGCCCCCTATATGCGATGCCAAGATTTTAAATTTTGCTGGTTAGTTAAAAAACGGCCGCGCAGCGCCTTTTTTAGTCAGTTTCACCTACTAATCTTGTAATCTTGCTTGTTTATATAAAAAAGGAAGGAACGATTTTTAGTCATTTTCAACTTTTAAACTTGTAACCTTGCTTGTTTATAGCGAAAAAATGGCCGCACAGCGCAGTTTCTAGTCAGTTTCATCTGCTAATCTTCTAATTTTGCTTATTACAGTAAAAAAACCGCCACGCAGCGCGATTTTTAGTCAGTTTCATCTACTAATCTTGTAATTTTGCTTGTTTATAGTAAAGAAAAACGGCCGCGCAGCGCGATTTTTAGTCAGTTTCAACTACTAATCTTGTAATCTTGCTTGTTTATAGTAAAAAAAACGGCCGCGCAGCGCGATTTTTAGTCAGTTTCAACTTTTAATCTTGTAACCTTGCTTGTTTATAGCAAAAAAAAATGGCCGCGCAGCGCAGTTTCTAGTCAGTTTCATCTGCTAATTTTGCTTATTACAGTAAAAAAAACCGCCGCGCAGCGCGATTTTGAGTGAGTTTTACTACTAATCTTCTAATCTTGCTTGTTTATAGTAAAGAAAAACGGCCGCGCAGCGCGATTTTTAGTCAGTTTCAACTACTAATCTTGTAACCTTGCTTGTTTATAGTAAAAAATGGCAGCGCAGCGCAGTTTTTAGTCAGTTTCATCTGCTAATCTTCTAATTTTGCTTATTGCAGAATAAAAACTGCCGCGCAGCGCGATTTTTCGTCAGTTTCATCTACTAATCTTGTAATCTCGCTTGATTATAGAAAAAAAAACCGGCCAAGTGCGAGTCGGACTCGCGCACGAAGGGTTCCGTACCAAAAAACGGCAAAAATCACGTTTGTTGTATGGGAGCCCCCTTTAAATATTGTTTTTTTTCTATTTTTAGCATTTGTTGTCATAGCCAATAGAAATACATCATCTGTGAAAATTTCAACTGTCTACCTGCAGTCGTTATTAGTAGCGAGCAAAAACACCAAAAAAATCACGTATGTTGTATGGGAGCCCCCCTTAAACAGTTATTTTATTCTGTTTTTAGTATTTGTTGTTATAGCGGCAACAGAAATACATCATCTGTGAAAATATCAGCTGTCTAGCTATCACGGTTCATGAGATACAGCCTGGTGACAGACAGACAGACAGACGGACAGCGGAGGCTTAGTAATAGCGTCCCGTTTTTACCCTTTGGGTACGGAACCCTAAAAATGGCCATGCAGCGCGATTTTTAGTCAGTTTCATCGACTAATCCTGCTTGTTTATATAAAAAAATGGCCGCGCAGTGCAATTTTTAGTCAGTTTCATTCGTCGCTTCGTCGCTCATCACCAGGCAACAATACGATTGATAGTCGACCGGTGGTTAGGCGTTTTCGGCGCCCCATACACGAGGACGCCCAGTGCAGTCGCACCGCTTGCACCGCCTTACTGTCGGTACTTTATAGAAGATTTTTCTATTTGACGTGTACGATTTTGGGGGGGGGTCATGTCCCCCGTGACCCCCCCCCCCCTTCGGACCGTGCCTGGCCTACTTAAATGGCCATTCTACTAAAATTAACGCTTAGTAGAATATAATGACAATGTATGGCATTGACAGGAGCTGAGCGTTAGCTTATGTAATCCTGAGGGCCTACTCAAATGGCCATCCTACTAAAATTAACGCTTAGTAGAATAGAATGACAATGTATGGCATTGACAGGAGCTGAGCGTTAGCTTATGTCATTCTGAGGGCCTACTCAAATGGCCATCCTACTAAAATTAACGCTTAGTAGAATAGAATGACAATGTATGGCATTGACAGGAGCTGAGCGTTAGCTTATGTCATCCTGAGGGCCTACTCAAATGGCCATCCTACTAAAATTAACGCTTAGTAGAATAGAATGGCAATGTATGGCATTGACAGGAGCTGAGCGTTAGCTTATGTCATCCTGAGGGCCTACTCAAATGGCCATCCTACTAAAATTAACGCTAGTAGAATATAATGACAATGTATGGCAATGAATTGACACTTGACGGGAGCTGAGAGTTAGCTTAAATGTCATTCCCATACATTGTAATCCTATTCTACTAACGGTAATTTTAGTAGAATTTCCATTTTACTAGGGGGCTCTTTCTCTTGCGCTTTCAACAAAGACATTCACTAGCGCATGCATGCCCTGTCTTTAAAAAAAAGACAATGGAGATGTCCCAGCGTTGCCCCAGTTTCATTTTATTTAATTACTTTCATAATTAAAAAATGCTAATCACATTTTATGTAGGTATCAAGAATTGTTTTATATTTAGAAAAACAATTACAAAAACATTGTTGTTTTCTGAAGTATTTTGTGAAAAAAATGTAAGTAAATAGTACTCTAATGATAAAAAATCGTGATTTAAAAGCGTTTTAACTTAAAAATCCCACTTTTTAATGCAGAAAATAATTATCAATCTGATTCTAGAGTTAAATACCTACTCTGACATACTACATTCATTAAGACGCGATAGACTTTCATTTTTTGAGAATGGTAGGGCAAATGACATAAGCGCGATGGGACATGTCCTTTATACGGCAGAAAGTTGAAAGGAAAAGCGCATGGTTTGGATTGGAGGGAATATTAAAAACAATTTTGTATGGAAAAAAGTTAAAAGGGAAAGCGCACGGTTTAGAGAAAATATTGCATGCATCTGACGCAAGTTGAATTGAAAGTGGAAGCGACTCGGTAAAGACAGAGTATAATAATTTGTGTGCACTAAAAATAAACTAAAGACCATGGAAGTGTGACGTCACACAATGGCAGAGTTTGTCATTTTGGGTAAAAACAAACATCTGAAGCGAGCAAGTGGCTCTGAATATAGACATGGAAATACACCCGAGCAAAATAATACGGCATAATTCTTGGTCCTCACACCAAAATAACTCTCTAATTTGATAATAAAGCATAAGTGCCAACGTTTTCGTCTCTAATTTTCCCCAAATTTACGTCATATCACTGTTTATTATAATCAAAACTTTAGCATAAAGAAATATTGTAGAGAATATAATATTTGAAACCTATTGTTGATAAATCTGCTTTTAAATTTTAATGTGGGTTTAAGTATTGGCATCATGCTTATATATCTTATCTAGTTGTATAATTTTAACAATAAATATATTAATTTTCTGAGTAATGGCATTAAATCGTAAAGTAAATTGATTCATATTATCGTAACTCAAAAGGTTTCTTGTAAGGTACCGAAATAGTTAAAGCTAAGCTATTTCAAAATATATTCTGTTTTTCACAAAACTTTATTATGTTTATCTCAACCTTTATTTTGAAAAAGAATTACACTACTAATTTGTTAATGCAAAAAATGCTTCAAAATCGTGTTACATGATTCATAAAATTAGCAAATCTGAAGATGCAGCTAAAGCTTTGAATTTACTTTAAAAAATATGACGTTAGGGAAACCATTTATATAATTATCAAAAATAAACAATTTGGATTTCATTACATTTTTTCACCATTACTCCTGCCACCGAGAATGATTTTTATTTCCATTATGATTTTCTGCAGTAAATTTTTGACCGAGCGAGAAGCGAAAGCATAGCGTCTCTGCTTCAACTTGGTCAAAAATGTTTTCGTATGTTTGTCCAACCTGTCCGGCTGTCCGCTTGTTCTCCTCTACAGGTTGCATTACTCAACCGATTTTCGTGAAACTTCATGAGCCGGTTCGATAATTATATAGATTTTTTGTAATTTTTGTAATGTAATGTATTTTATAATTTGTAATTTTTTTTTTTTGATGTTTCGAAATTTTCGAAAAACTATCACCCATTTCGAAATTTGTTCAAAATTAGAAGCACCATCTAGCTTCAAATAGATATAACAAAAATTGTTTTAAAAAACAAAAAACCGACTTCAAAAACCTGCCTCTAAAAAGCAAGAAATAATATTCGAATCATTAGATACGCATTATCATTGTTATAATAACAACACGTCTATTGAAGTCGGGTGGGGCTGGAGTACAACTTCCTTTTTTTATTCTAAAAGCCCCACCCGACTTCAATAGACGTGTTGTTATTATAACAATGATAATGCGTATCTAATGATTGGAATATTATTTCTTGCTTTTTAGAGGCAGGTTTTTGAAGTCGGTTTTTTGTTTTTTAAAACAATTTTTTATTTTTTTATTTTTAGTGTAAGTACCTTCTATATTAGGTGTATTATTTGGTAGAAAAATCGGCTCAGCCAAACGTGAGATATTCGCGGAGAAACATACATTCATACAGGTCAAACTGAGAGAGAACCTTTTTTTTTGAAGTCGGTTAAAAAGACTATACTAACAGTACCCCTTTCCCAACAAAAAGAAACATCTAATTCGGTTCATAAATAACAAAGTCGTCAAGTTAGTTGATGCAAAATCACAGTATTTTCAGGATTTCTCAAAAACTACTGAACCGATTTGATAAAAATTAAATGGGACCATCTCGCAAGAAAACTCAATCGAACAAAAAAAGAATCATCAAAATCGGTTCATAAATGACGAAGATACGCGCGAACAACGATAAAAAAAAAAACATACAATGGAATTGAGAACCTCCTCCTTTTTGTGAAGTCGGTTAAAAATAATACCAACCAAACAGCCACTCTTAGCATTGCTTTTAAAACCTCGTGGCGACATATATTAGGTTAATTTTTAAACAATAAAGAACAGATTTTTCAAAAAAGCTATTTTTTCAGTTCTTCCAGCATCGCTTATTTCTGGAACACAAGCCTACACCCACAATCACGGCCCGATCACTGGGAGTGGGGCACCGACAAGGGAACAATTCAGAAAAGTTTCCTTGTTTCACGTACAACTAGGTAAGGAACAGATATTTTCAAGAACGCTACTTTTTTGCACTTTATCTTATAGCGTCGCTTATTTCTGGAACACAAGCCTACACCCACAATCACAGCCCAATCACCGAGATTGGAGCACCGACAAGGGAACAATTCAGCAAAGTTTCCTTGTTTCACGTACAACTAAGTAAGGAACAGATGTTTTCAAGAAAGCTACTTTTTTGCACTTTATCTTATAGCGTCGCTTAGTTCTGGAACACAAGCCTACACCCACAATCACAGCCCAATCACCGAGATTGGAGCACCAACAAGGGAACAATTCAGCAAAGTTTCTTTGTTTCACGTACAACTAAGTTAGGAACAGATGTTTTCAAGAAAGCTACTTTTTTGCACTTTATCTTATAGCGTCGCTTAGTTCTGGAACACAAGCCTACACCCACAATCACAGCCCAATCACCGAGATTGGAGCACCGACAAGGGAACAATTCAGCAAAGTTTCCTTGTTTCACGTACAACTAGGTAAGGAACAGATATTTTCAAGAACGCTCCTTTTTTGCACTTTATCTTATAGCGTCGCTTATTTCTGGAACACAAGCCTACACCCACAATCACAGCCCAATCACCGAGATTGGAGCACCGACAAGGGAACAATTCAGCAAAGTTTCCTTGTTTCACGTACAACTAAGTAAGGAACAGATGTTTTCAAGAAAGCTACTTTTTTGCACTTTATCTTATAGCGTCACTTAGTTCTGGAACACAAGCCTACACCCACAATCACAGCCCAATCACCGAGTTTGGAGCACCAACAAGGGAACAATTCAGCAAAGTTTCTTTGTTTCACGTACAACTAAGTAAGGAACAGATGTTTTCAAGAAAGCTACTTTTTTGCACTTTATTTTATAGCGTCGCTTAGTTCTGGAACACAAGCCTACACCCACAATCACAGCCCAATCACCGAGATTGGAGCACCGACAAGGGAACAATTCAGCAAAGTTTCCTTGTTTCACGTACAACTAAGTAAGGAACAGATGTTTTCAAGAAAGACACTTTTTTGCACTTTATCTTATAGCGTCGCTTAGTTCTGGAACACAAGCCTACACCCACAATCACAGCCCAATCACCGAGATTGGAGCACCGACAAGGGAACAATTCAGCAAAGTTTCCTTGTTTCACGTACAACTAAGTAAGGAACAGATGTTTTCAAGAAAGCTACTTTTTTGCACTTTATCTTATAGCGTCGCTTATTTCTGGAACACAAGCCTACACCCACAATCACAGCCCAATCACCGAGATTGGAGCTGGAGCACCGACAAGGGAACAATTCAGCAAAGTTTCCTTGTTTCACGTACAACTAAGTAAGGAACAGATGTTTTCAAGAAAGCTACTTTTTTGCACTTTATCTTCTAGCGTCGCTTAGTTCTGGAACACAAGTCTACACCCACAATCACAGCCCAATCACCGGGAGTGGAGCACCGACAAGGGAACAATTCAGCAAAGTTTCCTTGTTTCACGTACAACTAAGTAAGGAACAGATGTTTTCAAGAAAGCTACTTTTTTGCACTTTATCTTATAGCGTCGCTTAGTTCTGGAACACAAGCCTACACCCACAATCACAGCCCAATCACCGAGATTGGAGCACCGACAAGGGAACAATTCAGCAAAGTTTCCTTGTTTCACGTACAACTAAGTAAGGAACAGATGTTTCCAAGAAAGCTACTTTTTTGCTCTTTATCTTATAGCGTCGCTTAGTTCTGGAACACAAGCCTACACCCACAATCACAGCCCAATCACCGAGATTGGAGCACCGACAAGGGAACAATTCAGCAAAGTTTCCTTGTTTCACGTACAACTAGGTAAGGAACAGATGTTTTCATGAACGCTACTTTTTTGCACTTTATCTTATAGCGTCGCTTATTTCTGGAACACAAGCCTACATCCACAATCACAGCCCAATCACCGAGATTGGAGCACCGACAAGGGAACAATTCAGCAAAGTTTCCTTGTTTCACGTACAACTAGGTAAGGAACAGATGTTTTCATGAACGCTACTTTTTTGCATTTGATCTTATAGCGTCGCTTATTTCTGGAACACAAGCCTACACCCACAATCACGGCCCAATCACCGGGAGTGGAGCACCGACAAGGGAACAATTCAGCAAATCATTGTAATGTAACTGCTTTGTGATTCATTTGATATTGTTTCACGTACAACTAGGTAAGGAACAGATGTGGAAGCTGGAGGTATTTCAAATAAAACAATATTACAAATAGCAGCGTTGTATTAAAAAAAATGATATAAGTAAAATCACAGACAATCCTTATAGAATTATATTTTTTATTCACCATTGAGAAATTTACTCGTTTTCTAATCAGTCCATAAAACTGCCCTCTTCCGCTATCGCTTCGCCTTCGAAAAGTTTGATGTTTTATATAAATCGATTGTTAACAATTAATAGCAAAGCAATAGCGATGATGTATATCACTGTTTTTTATAGAGGGGCTGAACACCTTTCTAAAAAAGAAACGGGTGAAATTAAACCTACGTAATTTCTTTTGTAATTTTTATCACCCGACTACGGCGAAGCAAAAAAAAAACGGAGAGTAAAGCTATGGTTTCCTAGGATAGCGGTGCCGTCATAATACGGCCGTAATATAGCGGCGTTGAATGTTGTCATGTAAACAATACGGCGACACCGTACGTAACGTCAGAAACCGCGCCGTATTGTTTGCATAGACAACGTTTTACGCCGCTAAATTACGGCCGTAAGATGACGGCACCGTCATCGCAGGAAAGATTTTGATAAACTGGAGGGGTGCGGTTTTTAAATTTTGAATTAGCGTAAGCTTAAAGCTTTTAGGTAGCATAGGCTATATAATCTCACGTTAGATGCGATGTTTGTACTTGTCCAATATATTTCACAAATCAAGTAACAAGAAATATAGTCATATCCATCCTTTTCACAGATACTCGTAACCAAAATACATTGGATGCTACCGCTCTGCGTGCCTGCGTGCGTACGAGCATCCATTTAGGCACAGAAATATAATAATAACAGTAATAAGCACCGATGGAACTACAAATTGATGTCGTTATTGTTCTATACGATGAAAACTATTGCTGCGTATTGTACGCGCATTTGCTTCGGGCGATATTGAGTTTGTATGGTCTTTATATTTTGACCGACTTCGAAACAAGAAGGAGATTCTCAATTCAACTGTATTTTTGTGTGTTAGGCGACAACTCGGTTAATGGCGGATATATTTCGATCATTATTTTTTTAATGGACAGTATATGCCTTAGGGGTTGTTTCATACAAAATTCATTCAAATTAAAATAATCCAACTATAAAGGTGTAATATTAGGCGATGAATTATTTAGGCTATTACTTACTAAACACAGTCTTGTAAATTCGAGGACGGATTTCCATGGTTTTTGTGTTCTTGAAATAATTTAATTTTGTTTTTGTGTCTTTTGATTGCGGTGAAGATCATTTATTTCATCATCATCATTCATTTCAGAAAAACTTTAATAAACTTCAAATTAATTACATTGATAATTTATACGAGTGTATGTATTGTTATGTTTAGCAGTGTGATAAAAAAGGTTTTGCTTTAATATAAAACTTTAATACAAATATACTAATTATTAGGTTTGTTTTTTATAAATGAATAATAATCGTTACAAATGATATTTTAATCGATATATCGAATAACTGTTACCTTTTAAGAATTATTACTCTCAGACATTCCCAAACAATAACTGCTGCCTGTGTTGAGTATAATTGTGTTACATGTAACAATACATGTATACGGAACCCAAGCTTTGTTGTTTGATAAATTGAAATGATCTTAATCGTTTAATTGCGAGATATGTCATCGGTATGGTACAGATAACTATGAGTTAACCCAGACAAAAGGGTTATCTGTGAACGCAATTAACTTATACAAGCTGGTGTGAACGGGGCTTTAAAGTTAGGGCTGTCACTCGGTTGATATTATGTGGAATATTTTCATAAGAGTTATGTGAGAAAAAGAAGGTAGGTTTTCTTTTTCATTATTTAAGTTAATTCTTTTGTTTAACCAACATATTTAAAAATTGCATCTATAATCTTTTTCATTATATTGCTCGTAAATTATTTTTTATTTGGCAAATGAAACGTTTTTTCTTTGCGTAAAAAACAATGACGTCTTTGCTACAGTACCTATCGGTAGCTATGAAGTAAAAATATGGATAGCATAGCTATTTATTACATTATAGCAGATTCGTTTAATAATAATGTTTGATTTTAATCTATATTTTTATGACTGCAGTGCGCACCAAACCTTACCCAATAATATTTTTTTCCATTCCGTTTGACATACATCTTGTTTTTGTAGGTCTAAATGAACAAAGTCATTTTAAAACAACAGCAACATAAAAAATATAACAATTTGGTGCTTTTATATTCGGCACGCATAGTAGCAGGGTAATGTTCAGTGAATAAAATCAATTCAGTATTTACTGTAATTGTCCGGCTATTAGGGCTAAGTGGCTGGCCCGTAGACATTGTAAGTGGCCTGTGATAAAATTTTATTGCAGACTGCATTGTTATAACTGACAGAGTTTCTGTTTTTTTTTTGGTGACAGTATTGCTGGTTGTGTGTGGAAATGAAGAAATATTGTTTTCTTTTATATTCTTCTTGTGTTTTTTCGATAATGTTCCAATATTGCCTCCTTTAGTTGGGGATAAACTGTTTGCATAATCCTACTAATATTATAAACTAGCGGCCGCCCGCGGTTTCACCCGCGTGGTTCCTGTTCCCGTGGTAATATCGGGATATAAAGTATCCTATATTTTAATCCAGGCCATCTACTATCTGTGTGCCAAATTTTAACCAAATCCGTTCAGAAGTTTTTGCGTGATTGAGGAACAAACATCCAAACATCTAAACATCCAAACCCACAAACTTTCACATTTATAATATTAGCAGGATGTGAACGTTTGTGGGTTTGGATGTTTGGATGTTTGTTCCTCAATCACGCAAAAACTACTGAACGGATTTAGTTGTAATTTGGCACACAGATAGCAGATAATCTAGATTAAAACGAAGAATACTTTTTATCCCGATATTCTCACGGGAACTGGAACCACGGGGGTGAAACCGCGGGCGGCCGCTAGTTGAAAATAAGTTACTAAAAATAGAAGCCCTCTAATTACCTATATATTTTTTATCTTTTTTTAACAAAATACATGTTTTGAAATAGTACATTACATCCGAGAACGGGAAGCTAGCGATTGCATTGTCGAGGATGGTTTGAAGCCCGAGCCGCAGGCGAGGGCTTTAATCATTCGAGGCAATGCAAGTAGCTTCCAGTACAAGGTTTGTATAATACTTTACTCACGAAATGCGAGGAAATACAATTTTCTTTGTAAAAATGTGATATTAGAATTGGTTCGCGTGGCCATGTTTACTGACCGGTCATGCAAACATAAAGTTTCATAAAAAGAATGCTAGCTGATAAGTTCTACCGATTTGAATTTGGAACACTTCAGTGCGGGAAGTAAGTATTGAATTTCATTTCCGCACTGAATTTCAAATTTAGAATGTGATGAACCAGACCCCCACGGAAATGTTGAACGCCCCGCATTCTTTTTTCAAATGGAATGATAACATTTCAGAGCATAAGTGAGTAAAATTTATTTCATTTACGCGAAAATATGTAGGTAAGGTATGTGTCTAATAGTCTATGTAGCTAAAGTTTGCGATATTGTACAATTTCTACCCTTCATACAACATGAAAAAAAACTTGTAAAAACCAATTGATTTAAAAAATTAAATTAATTCTTAAAAAGGCGCAAGCTACACACCGAATACATTAAGCGACAATTCTTCTAAAGTTATTCGCCATAAAGTCATATTGAATATAATTTAATTCAACCATTTTAATGGATAATTCATTTTGATTCCTTACCGGCAAAGTGAAACAGGCTTTTCTACGACTTATAATTTTATTGCGAACAGTAAGTTGCCTTCAAATCGTTTTCATATTCTTTATGGAGACTATAAAACTTGTATGAGTGAGCATAATTTGTATGAGAGACCGTATTGCTGTTAATTTGTGACTGTTAATTTGATTTTACGATCTATCTGCGGCAAACATTATTATTATGTGGGGACATAACAATAAGATTGCAGTTAACAGATGCAGTAGAATATAATTACTGGGTTATAATAAATTGATGTGGTGTATACCGCTTTTTACGAGAAATGAGTTGCACGGTTTTGTTTGCCTTTTCGGCAGTAAAATTCTCATAAGTATGATAAGATAAGTTTAATATTGAAATAAGAAAGATAGGTTGTAGTATTTTGATATCGTAAACATTCGGTAATATAAAACTAACTATTGAGAAAAGTGTTATACAAAGTGTTAATGAATTAACGCAAAATGAGAAAACCGTTTCTTCGGACCATCAAACTGAACAACTTTTACTATGGGACCAACTTTGAAATCGCGAAAAATAAATCGTTGCTTCATACATTTTTATATTTTCGTTATTAATTTTTGTATAAAACTGCAGATTTTTTTTAAATTTTGGGTTAATTCATTAACACGTTGTATATAGGTACTTAAGTATAAATTATTTTCACCGGACTTTCCTGGTAAAAAACTAAATTCAGCATTAGAAACTTGTTCTGTTATTATCATTTGCCGCGAGCGCGAAGTGCAAGAGAGAGACACGTATGATACAGCTTGACCAAAAATGCTTTTGTATACCTATGCGGCTGTCCGGTTATTCGTTTATTCGCATTTCTCAACCGATTCTCGTGAAAATTTGTGAGCAAGTTCAATAATTATCGAGTAAGTTTGTCAATTTCGTTAATTATTAATATTATAATAGGGAATATGCGTAAGTCACCGATTTTCATAAAATTGAGCATGATCGCTGCAGACACTTGTAAAAACATGATGGAACAGAAAGAAAAATAAAAAAAATGAATTATTTTAGTTTTATCACACGATGAAATCAGGAGAAAATAACGATTTTTTTTTCATTTTTGGATATAATGCACTTAACAGTCAGATAGAATATCCAATAAGAAATAATATTTTGTAAAATACATATGTACTAAAACGCAAAATTTTAGGAGATAATTGAAGATTCTTGGCTAACTCCATATTGCGGCTGAAACACACCTGAAAAGAAAAAACGCAAGAGAAAAGTTTTAATATTACAGTTGATTTTCTTACGCATATTAATAAAAAAAATTTGATGCATATTCTCTATTATATCGATTTTTTCAACTCAGTTTTCCGATTTTTTTTAATGGCGGAGTTATAGGAAAACTAATATATCAGCCATTTCGAAAAAAAACAAAAATGTCACAAACACATGGTGTACCTATATACAACTCTACAGGGCCACTAGTTTAAACTACTAGGTATGCAGTTTTTGGTTTGTTATTTTATAAGAAAGCAGTGCTAGTAAACAGCTGGTTTTCGCCGTGACAGCAATAAATTTCAAATAATATGACATGCACGATTCAGTGTTTAAGTTCGCTACTGATTAAAATATTACGCTTTGGTAATTTATTACTGTTAAGAGAAACTATTGTTCTTGAGGCATTTGTCAGCCGGTAACAATTATTTCATTAGAATTTAAATTATAATTTAAGCAGTAATGAAAGCTTAGTCAGATGCAGATTAGAATTTACTTTGATAATATTTAACAATATCCATAGATATCTATATATATAAAATTCAAAGTCCTGACTGACTGACTGAGTGAGATATCAACGCACAGCACAAACCGTTGAACCTAGAGACTTGAAATTTCGCACATAGATACCTTATATAGTGTATGTATCCACTAAGAAAGGATTTTTTAAAATTCTATCCCTAAGGGGATGAAATAAGGGATGAAAGTTTGTATAAAAGTCCCTCAGTTTTAAAGCTAGGACCTTCAAATTTTGTGTTTAGGCTGATGATAATAAATACGTGTCTCAGCGTTTTTCAAAATTCTACCCCCGAAGGGGTGAAAAGGGGTATGAAGTTGTGTATAGAAGAAAATCCT
Organism: Agriphila tristella; assembly: GCA_928269145.1. Taxonomy (NCBI): domain Eukaryota; kingdom Metazoa; phylum Arthropoda; class Insecta; order Lepidoptera; family Crambidae; genus Agriphila; species Agriphila tristella. Next base: position 34,107,160 of record OV743435.1, on the reverse strand, counting down.
TAATTTTCGAAGTAAAATTGCTAAATTTATATTTTAGGCTTACAGATGGAAATATAACGCAAAGTTTATTCTTATTGGTTAGTATTTCAACCCCTATAAGGATGAAATGGGTAACTAAACCTAAAATAGATTATGGATGTCGTTATTGGGGTTTTCAGTGATGATGATTGCGAAAATGACATTTATTTTGAAGTCCAACATGGTCGACATGATTTAACCCCTAAAAGGGTGAAAATGGTGTTTAAATTTGATATGGAAAATAATATAAAATAGACATTGCAACTTTAAACTTCGTAGGAGCATGTCTAAAAATAAATAGGCAAACATATATTTTGTGATTTTGAAAATCAACCCCTTAGGGGTAAATGGGGTAAGTAAACATAAACATCGATGAGGATATCGTTCTTGAGGTTTTATTGGATGAGGAATGCGAAAATCACATTTATTTTGAAGTCCAACACGGTGGACATGATTCAGCCCCAGGAGACGGGTACGGGAATGGGATCGCGAAAGCGAAAGCGAACGCGAATGGGAACGGAATCCGGGAACAGGAACGGGACCAAACGGGAATGGGAACGGGAAAGTATAAAGAAACGGGAACGGGATACTACTAATATCTCTGGACTCAATTCTGATTTTATTGTAATAAACTAGCTTCCGCCCGCGACTTCGTCCGCGTGGATATTAGAGAAAATCCTTAGGGAACCTTCAACCAGGATCCGACCAGCCGTTTTTACGCGATTAGGCGGGTGCCCACCAAGCGCGCAGCCTCGTGCGAGGTCTGCCACACGATCCAAACGATTTGCCTCGCGAGGCAGGTTCCCTAAGGATTTTCTCTAATATCCACGCGGACGAAGTCGCGGGCGGAAGCTAGTTAATATATAAAAGAAGAAACTGGTGACTGACATATCAACGCACAGCCCAAACCGCTGGGTCTAGAGACTCCAAATTTGGCACACAGGTTCCTTATGAAGTCTAGGGGTGCACTAAGAAAGGATTTTTCAAAACTCACCCCCTAAAGGGGTGAAACGGGAGTCCAAAGTTTGAATCGTCATACGTGTCTCAGCGTTTTTGAAAATTCTACTCCCGAAGAGGTTAAAAAGGGGGATGAAATTGTGTATAGAAAATCCTTCATTTTCGAAGTAAACGCTAAATTTATAGCGAGAGGGAGAGCGAGAGAGAGAGCGAGAGCGAGAGCGAGAGGGAGAGGGAGAGGGAGAGGGAGAGGGAGAGGGAGAGGGAGAGGGAGAGGGAGAGGGAGAGGGAGAGGGAGAGGGAGAGGGAGAGGGAGAGGGAGAGGGAGAGGGAGAGGGAGAGGGAGAGGGAGAGGGAGAGGGAGAGGGAGAGGGAGAGGGAGAGGGAGAGGGAGAGGGAGAGGGAGAGGGAGAGGGAGAGGGAGAGGGAGAGGGAGAGGGAGAGGGAGAGGGAGAGGGAGAGGGAGAGGGAGAGGGAGAGGGAGAGGGAGAGGGAGAGGGAGAGGGAGAGGGAGAGGGAGAGGGAGAGGGAGAGGGAGAGGGAGAGGGAGACGGAGAGGGAGAGGGAGAGGGAGACGGAGAGGGAGAGGGAGAGGGAGAGGGAGAGGGAGAGGGAGAGGGAGAGGGAGAGGGAGAGGGAGAGGGAGAGGGAGAGGGAGAGGGAGAGGGAGAGGGAGAGGGAGAGGGAGAGGGAGAGGGAGAGGGAGAGGGAGAGGGAGAGGGAGAGGGAGAGGGAGAGGGAGAGGGAGAGGGAGAGGGAGAGGGAGAGGGAGAGGGAGAGGGAGAGGGAGAGGGAGAGGGAGAGGGAGAGGGAGAGGGAGAGGGAGAGGGAGAGGGAGAGGGAGAGGGAGAGGGAGAGGGAGAGGGAGAGGGAGAGGGAGAGGGAGAGGGAGAGGGAGAGGGAGAGGGAGAGGGAGAGGGAGAGGGAGAGGGAGAGGGAGATTTCGTGCCAGGCCTGCCACACGCGGCAAACGTCTTGCCTCGCGAAGCAGCGCGCTTGGTGGAGACCCGCCTAATCGCGTAAAAACGGCTTGTCGGATCCTGCTTGAAGGTTCCCTAAGGTTTTTCTCTAATATTCACGCGGACGAAGTCGCCGGCGGAAGCTAGTTACTCTCGTAAATCCTATCACACATGCAAGACATTTTTGATTCACAAGAAAATTTCCTAGTTTGACACTAATAGGTACTTACCAATAAAAAAATACTTTAGCTTGACATTCATTTACTTCCATAAAAATCTATAGTCAAATTGAGCTATAAATGCAACTTTTTTATAAATGATTGCCAGCAAAAGTCTGCTATTCTTTTAATATTACTAAACTGACAATATCTCAGTGGCATAAACTCCTGCGCAGAACCCATGAAGTCTATATGGCACAGGATAACATCGTCAGAGTGACATAAAATTGTACCAGCTTCGAAATAGCCACGTGCATATTACACGGATATAGAAGATGATCAAATAGCTAGATGTGACATTGGAGTGACAACTATTTCTTCACTTCTTTATTTTACTAAGTCGATTAGTGTTTATTTTCTTCAAACAACAGTCGCCTACTGGAGTAGGTAGTAATTTGTTTTTTTATTAATTTGATAGTGTGTTAGCCCAACATCTTACTCTATGTTTTAATATATTAACAAGCTTCCGCCCGCGACTTCATCCCCGACTCCCCGTGGACCCTGGGGATTTTTTGACAAGGATAAAAAGTGTGCTATGCTATAAACCAGTTTATTAACGTTATGCGCACCAAAAACCGTCCAGCCATTTTTGCGTGATTGTGTAACAAATATCTAAATATCCAAACTGCAAAAAAGTAATAAAGTAAAAACTATTACCATGAAGAGACCGATACCTTACTGAAATCCGCTAGGTATAAAAATTTTCAAACGTGCAATTTTATTTTTGCCATGCTATTTTTTGCATGAAGATCTCCTTCATTTCCTTTGGATCATTATAAATTTTTAAACAAATGTACTAAGGTTACTTACAAACTTTCTTTGCGTGCATTTGAAAACAATTATAGATATGAAAAACTGAAAAACATTTCTTACTTAACCCAAAACTATTTGATCGTTTCCATTTAAAATTTTAACCCAGGTATTTGTTAGTTGCCTAGTTCAGTAGCCCTAGTTATGGGTCCGGCCGGGTCACGTTCAGAACAAAGCCTACACCATTTTATGTCTTAATTTACGGAGTGGGTCATTGTGACCCGTAGAGTTGTTATTCTATGGCAAAATCTTCAATGACTTTGCAGTTTGGCATTGTACCTAAAATAATGTGTGTTTGTTTCATAGACAACCAATTTTGGTTCGTTCACCTCTTTTTGAATAAATGAATAATAGTTATTTGTTATACAAGTGACCAAAATCAAATTGTGCTTCGAGTGCAGACTTTAAATCACGAACTAGCGAAGTAGTCTAAAATTGAATCACGAGCGTAGCGAGTGATTCTAATATAGACTACTGAGCACAGTGAGTGATTTAAAGGCACGAGGCAGAACAACATTTTGGTCTCGTGTAAAACATACAACTTTTCACCTCGACTAGCGAGAAAATTTTCATGTGACTTTCCTGGTAAAAAGCTTAATTCAGCTTTTAAAACTAGTTCTCTTAACTCTTTTGGAGTAAGGCAACTACCTATCTTCATCGTTGGACGCATTCATTTTTGTAATTTATCACAAAATAATTCGATCAAACCTATGCTGAAAAATGTTATTCATAGAGTCAGTAAAGTAGATTCCCGTCGTTTTGATTACATTACGTTGTGTTTTTCCCTTATTCATTAATATCCCGTCTTATTTATTTATTTATAACCATAAACATATAATTTGTTAATAAAATTCATAAATTTTTCTTATTTCATATTTGATTCATACATGTGACCTCATTACCTCCTCCATACTCTTTATTTCGAATTATCAACCTTCTTTTTTAACAATCCTTATTTAAAACTCCTTGGTATATCCGTGCATTTTATTTTTTTACTTTTTAATCCGTGTATGACACCATAAAGCACTCTATCTATCCTTTTCTCACATATCAATTTTACAAGTGTCATCCTTGTAACTTTATTTGTTTTTTCTTTATTATTTTAAAAGTTGGTGTTAGAAATTAAAAAAGCACTTTGTCTCACGCTCGCAGCAAAAATCGATTTTGCTGCGAGTTTTTAAGCGCCAAAAGCACCCTTTTCGTGCTGGAGAGGTGAAAAATTATTTTATCCCTAGTAGCATTAATATGTTAAAAATGATTGAGGCAGCAAAATAAAAAGTTGAAGCCTTTGATTATTTATTAATCAAAAGTTGAAGCTATGTTGAAAAGAGATCAAATAATCAAATCGACATTGACAGTTGATAGCTACTCATCGTCATCAACCTATAATCGTCCACTGCTGAACATATGCCTCTCCATCGAGCACGAATTGCATCCAGCTTTTGCCATCCACCTTGCGAAGATCGTCACTCTACCTTGTCTGAGGCCACACTACGTTTGCCGATACGCAGCAGCTACTAATAATTAATTTTTAATATTTTCAACAATACATATTAGTTTTTAACTACCAATATTTATGTGCGAATTAATCAGAAATAATTTAGAGTTTCGCAACCTCAGGGCTGTTTTTAAAAGTTAAAATCACTTTAAACGAGAAAAAAACAAGTAAGAAAACGATTGGCTATGTGCTAAAAGAAAGCCGTCATTTTATTTCTCAGATGGAAAACGATTAGCGGAATCAAGTAGATTTTATAAGGTGTATTTAATTTATTTAGAAATGGTTTTAATACGTTTCAAACCTTGTAAATAACTACTGAAAATATAAAAGAAAACTATTGTTCTAAGTATTCTTAGTTCGACTAAAAATGAAAAAATGAGTACTAAAGTTGTGTTTGCGTTTAATTTTTTAATTTACTTACTTACTCCGGTGGCTCAGCGACCCAAAGTGTGTCTTGGCCTCCGATACTAGAGCTCGCCATCTATCTCGATCTTTTGCTGTTTCGCGCCAGTCCCCAGCATCGAGCTCACGTAGATCGGCCTCCACCACGTCTCCCCATCGGTAGCGGGGGCGTCCGACCGGACATCGGCCAGTAGCTTGACCGAGATAGGCTCTTTTGGCGCTCTTTTCCAATCCGCTTCTTGTTACGAAACCGATAATTCTTTAATTTGCAAATATTATATTAAGTACTAACTAATTTAAAATCCTGTACTATAGGCAACAGCGTCGCTTAACCAGTTTGCATCAAAATTCGTGTGCGCGCGTATCGCCCCTGCACGAACTAAACGTATGTGACAGCGGGCGCGGCGTGCGAGCGATTTTAACCTTAGCAGTGGTTAAGCGACGCTGTTGCCCATGGTACCTGTCAAATACAAAATGAGTTATAAAGAACGTCCAGTCTAGATACGGTAGTGTCGAAATAGTTAATTAAGCACTGTTAAGTTTTAAGTGCTAACAGAATTACGGTCATTACTTACAGCAGTTAAGTGCGTTTCGTGTTTACAAGCTGACACGGCGTTAAGTGTTTGATTCCTGGTAAGCCTGTTTATTTACATTGTTATCTGTTTACGTGTTGATTAACTGAAGTCATATTGCAATTTAAAACTGGTAGGTTTGTAACCATGTTAATTTTGTGATATAGGTACTTATTCTAGAGATTATTTGTTATTATTTACAAACTTGAACAACCTGTAACACCCTGTATAACGGGTATTTACTAAAATCCTTTCTTAGTGCTCATCTGTATCATGAAAGGTATCCTCCCTCCAAAAATGGTGTCTCTACCTTTAGCCGTTAGGGCTCTACGCCTATGCCAACAATGAATCAGTGAATGAATCAATCTTTTTAGAGTTTTATATGTATAGATAACAAACTTCCACCACATTATTTCATGTTGATAGAACTGACAAACTCTACACAGGTGCTTCAATTCACTAAAAATAAAAATGGATCATAGTCTAGGATATTTTGTTTTATTTCAAAACTTGATAGTCTTGAGGATTTGGTGTATTTTGAGACTAGTGTATTTTTTAGAATCTCTCTGTCTCTATCGTTATGAAGAAAGCTTTTTACGAGTCTGATATTTCAGTGTCAGTGAACTTGTCAAGATGTATTTGAATTCCAAAATCATGCGTTTCTGTTAATGTTCCAGATTGTAAAGCCAGATTAAATATTGAATTTCACCATTAACCTATCAGACAAAGCGGTATTATCGGCACAAATCAATTCCTTTCACCTTATCACCGGTGCCTGAATTCCAAATGCCTTTTCTGGAACATTCGACACACCCCGGTATCTCGTATCGGGGCACAGTTCAACTTTGGTTGAGCTTTTATTTATATTGCGACATTTATTGGAGTTAAATTATGTCTCAGAAGGATTGTTTTGAGATTTGGGACAGTTTATGGATACTTAATTTGATTGAGTTTTGAGTTTCGACAATGTAGACGTTTACCTACATTTGTCGTCATTATCGGATTATTATTAAAAGTCCCTAAATAGTTGTTTTAAAGTTTAACTGTTTTGTAGATAACTAACAAGCTTGACCGTCCCCACTGCTGGAGCACAGGCCTTCCTTATGGGTGGATAAGGAGGATGGGCCATAACCCACTACGAGGGCACTAGCAAACTTACTACTTTAGAAATGATTTGACTAGAGCATCCGTTCTTGTTACATTTTTAGGGCAAATATAATTACACTAACGTACTCAAAAGTGGTAACTACTTACGTTAAATAGCATGGTTTTTTTAAACTTTGTTTTGACTTGTGGAAACAAAAGTCAACTTCATGGGAAATAACTTGCAACAGTGTGTCGCAATTTATTGTTAGTAGGTACCACGGTCATTGATATTTTGCACGCGTTGAGATGTCAATCGTTGATTTCAAATACTGAACTTAATGATCTATCTACATTTTATAAAACATTTATGATAAAATAAGGCGTGTGACAGACAATTATTTTAAATAAAATAGCTAATATTTTTTCTCTATTTAATCTCCACATTGTGGAGACGACCTCCGTGGTCGAGTGGTTTGCACGCCGGTTTTTAAGGCGTCACCATCTCTTGAGGTCCCGGGTTCGATCCCCGGCTGGGTCAATGTAGAAAATGAACTTTTCAATATTGTCTCATGTCTGGGTGTGTGTCATACCACCGTTGTTTCTGATTTCCATAACACAAGTGCTATAGCTACTTACTTTGGGATTGGAGCAATGTATGTGATGTTGTCAAATATTTATTTATTATTTATTTATTTACTTTAATATAACAATCATCATTCCTGATCACGCTGCCTAAAAATCAAAGTGTCTACGAAGCAAGTCCATACCCTAGTGGGTGCTAGTCTAATTGCCCTATTCAAAGAATTTTAAGCTAAATTAATAGTTTCGTCTCTATATTATTAACATATCGCCTGTGGCCCTGACTTTGATACTACTAATTTTTGGCTGAATATTCGATATTGTTATTGAGATTGAAAGAGTCAAAGGATTTGAGATTTAATAAAAAAGCGAGTGATTGTTATTTATGCATAAATAAAAAAACAATGAAAACTTTAGCGAATATTGCATAGGAAATAGTAGCAGCAAGCAAGCTTAAAATTAAGTAGTTGGTATAAACTGTGCACAAGATTTAAATAAGTATGACGTAAGATATTAAATTGCGCCTGTCCACGGGTGCTGTGACAAACTTTATAATGCCCGTTCATAATTTATTAATAGATTGCCGCACCTGGGCGTATTTATCAATTGTTGGTTTCACTGCTCTGCGATAATTAAATGGGTAATATTAATTTCAAGCTGTTAATTTTAGTAAAGACTGACATTTGACATGTAGCTTCCGGTAAAGGAGAATAAACTTCCACACTTCTTCATAATTGTATCAGCCATTATTATTCTCTCCAGGACGATCGGTCCTGCGCTGCCCGTATCCAGCGGCTTCCCGCAATCTTCACCTGATCATCGGTCCAACTTTATCGGAGGCTAACCCAAACCTCAAAAGCGTCATCGTCGTCCAGTGCGCAGTCATTATTCCAAAACCACTTCACAAGTTCATGGTATACAGCGCCAGGTATAGCATTCCGAGAGACAAGAGTCACGTGGGGAATACTTGCCTGTTTCTGTGTTACCAGTCAATGTGAAATCAAACTCCCAACTCCTATATATTGCCTATAACATTTCTGTAAAACTACTAGTTTTTTTTTAATTATGTTCATTCATGCATCTTTTTAATTTGAACAAATCACAAGTGAATAGCATTATAATAATTTTGTCACATTACCTCAAAAACTTTCTAGCTTTTTTGCTTCTACCTACAAGATAAATGTTTCCTAACATTTATTATAAAATGTCTAACTCTTAATAACTATTACTTACACATACAATTTTCTCAGTTAAGTAACGATTTGTGCAGAAATACTTTTTCTGGACACTCAAACAAACGGCTTAGACTAACAGAGAGACGTTACTTTATAGCTCGTTCAGAGTGAGAAAGTTTATTATACTTGGTAAATCGATCGGGACAGCTCGGACACAGCTAAAGTTACAGAAAATCACAAATTTACTTTGAAATATTTATTTATTTAAAACTATGGGATTGGAAGGAATATTCCCATTGTCGGTTTGGGCTTGGCTTGGCTACGCACAAAAAAATATTATTTGAATACAACCGCTTGTTGTAAAAATGCAATTAGAAAATTTAAAATTGTTTCTAATAACTTTAAGAATACATATTATTAGATAAATAGTGGTTCACAATAAATATTTTATTTTGTTGGAAAATCAGAACCTACTACCTGTTGCACCTTAAAATCAATACCATATCATAATTCCTCTCATTCCAAAACGCACCCTTTAATGTCTGCTGTCATGAAGCTGACACATTGAAACGGTCAACCTCCTGTCGTGTGAAAAGTATAGTGCTCGCGAGCCTGTGTATCCAAAAATCAAAAGAGGAGTGAAAATACAGCAGACCGATCCTGTAAACCCCTGTTGAAATACTGACGTTTAGATATCCGAATCCGGTGATATGAGATAATCCGAAATCCTTTTGAAAATCAATGAAAAAACGTTCAAAGCCGTTGCTCATCTCCCAACACCTTTTATGATTTTAAATGGAATGTGTTAGGTACTCATAAGTATAAGTATAAGTATTTAAATAAGGCGGGCAATAATTAGACTTTTAATTATTTTTCAACAGCACTATTTTTATGTGTACTTAAACATTTCCAACAAGACTGGAAAAGTCTTCAAAGACATTTAAAGGTCACCACACACAAACAAAATTAAAGTAGGTATGCCAAACAAATTAACATACATCGATGCATAACAAAACTCGAATTCAAAACAAGTGTGAATCGAGAAAAACAAGTGCCATCGGGTATTTGCGGAACAATTATCGAAAGCAAATTATGACGTACCGCACAAAAGGGCAGATACGAGAGAATCGTTTAAAAGTATCCTTTTAAGTCTCATACATTAATTATAACACCTCTTTAAGCTTAAATTTATGTTGAGGCTGTAGTCATTACATGAGTTTGGAATAAAGTTTAGGGTCCCGTGAAGAAATATTTAAGAACAAGCTGAAGATTATGGGAAATCTGAAATTATTTATCTGCTTTTGTAAAACTGGAGTGATATTTTCTTGTATCTTGTTAGAAAAATATATCAAATAATTTCCTGGGTGTAAAAAAAAATTCTTTCTTTTTTTCATAGTTAGTTCAAGCTGGCGATAAAATTAGTAGTATCTTGATAAATTAGATTGTTTGACTTATTTGCAGAAAGTATATTTTTTTTCATATGAAATTATTGAGTTAACGATGAGTGTGTTTTGATTTTTTTCAGCTCAGCACGACTACCGAAACTGTATGAAAAAGCGTTTCATCACGTTTAACGGTCAAAATAAAATTGGGTTTTAACAGCTGAGTGTCGATAAAACGCCATATCAAGCGTTATTATATCGTGTTTCGGTGGTCATGCTATGGGGCAAAAAGGGGACACTTCACCAAAAGCTCCTCTCTAAATAATGCGCTCCACGTACTATTAAGCAAGGGCAGGAAGTGCTTGCCGATAAAAGGGTTTTTGATTGGGTATTTCATAAACCGGTTTTCAAAAACCCTATCAATACGGGAAGCATATATCGTCGACTTACTCTATCGAAAGGGAAACCCTGTCATTTGATAAGCTTTTTAACAGGGTTTTCCTAACAATTGGCTTAACCAACAAAGGGGTTTTCCGGTCACTGCCATTAGGGATAACGCCCACGAGCGATAATGGCTGAGCGATTTTTTGTCGCCGAGAATAGAACATACAGATTTCAATACGATATACCGCAATTAACGCCGCGATTATCGCAGCTACAAAAAAGCGCTCGTCGGCGGGAACGCTTAGTATATTCTGTGGCTCCTAAGTGCGCAAAAGCACGGAACCCTTGGACAGCAATCGTACTAGTTCTGTACCGGTTTTTTTGCAAGCTCGCTCTTGGCGTTGGGTGTTTATGTTGTTATAATTTATTGCCCGAGGCGGTGTTTTCGTTTTGAAACGTTTAAAACACGTGGATTTATTGTGGTACATTTTAATCTGGGCGATCTTATGCTTAGGTAGTTTTGAGGCCGAGTGAAAATAATGTCGGAATTACTTTGAAAGCATTTTATCAGGTTAAGTAAGTAATGCAACTACTAGGTAATCTCATAGTTACCACAGTATGGTATGTATGGTATGGCTTTGCAAGTTTAGGAATAAGAACAATATATTATTTAGTTATAGCCGTTGGGGCGGAAAGGTCTGGAATGGCGACTGCGCACACTGCGCACCGCAGCGCACCGGACGACGCTCCGTGGGTAGGCCCCCGACAAGGTGGACCGACGTGAGGGTGAAGGTCGCGGGAAGCCAGTGGATGCAGGCAGCGCAGGACCGATCGTCGTGGAGATTATTAGGGGAAGCCTTATGCAGTGGGTGTCGTGCGGCTGATATGATTATGATGATGATTATTTAGTTGGGGTCTTCTTGGCTACGATAATAATGAAATAATATTTTTCACGAGTTTTTTAGGGCTCTGAACTTAAAAGATAACCGAAGTACCTTATAGGGCAAATTTTTTATCCGTCTGAGTGTCAAGGGTTTTTTTGCTCATGAACTATGTAATCCTAAGGCCCACGGACGCAAAAAGTTTACTACTTAAGGCCCATTGAGCTGTAAAAAAAAAGTTGTCAGTTAACTCAATCAAAAGGTGTTGCATATTTTAATTCAAAAAACCCACGACGGTTAAAATTGTAACTCTTTATTTAAAAAGACTAAAATAAGTTTTACAAAAATCCCTCGACTAAAAGTGATGTAGGTAGGTACTATACATACTTTATCTACCTATTCATAAATTACAAACGCAAGAAAAATCCGTTGGGGCTGCCACTCTAAAAACCGCATCTAAATTGGTCAAACCATTCGGAAAATGATTACTACAGTGCTCCCTAGCGGCTGAACACCATAACACCAAGAACCATCGCCGACAAACTACAAAACTATTACAGAAAACCGCATCCAAATTGGTCAAACCACTTTGGAAATAAATGAGAAAATGATAACTGCAGCGCCCCCTAGCAGTTAAACACCATAACATATATCTGAGAACCATCGCCGATAACCTACAAACCCATTACAGAAAACCGCATCGAAATCAGTTGAGTAGTTTTAGAGAACTTCTCAAGCGCGACTTATCTGGTTGCTGCAGCGCCCCCTGGTGGTCTACCACCATGTAACATATCTAAGAACCTGCTCTGAAATAAAACCTTTTGATTGCAAAAACCGCATTGAAATCGGCCCAGTAGTTTCCAAGGAAAATGGTAATAGACAAACTTGACTTATCTGGTTGCTGCAGAGCCCCCTGGTGGTCCACCACTATGAAACATGTCTAAGAACCTGCTCTGAAATGAAACCTTTTGAATGCAAAAAACCGCATCGAAATCGGCTTAGTAGTTTCCGAGGAAAATGGTAACAGACAAACAAACAAACAAACGCACAACCTCTAACCCCAAACGCATATACCGCCTCCGTTCCGTTCCGTCCGTCGTGGGTAAATGCTGGTGACATTTCCAATTTAATTAAGCAATCAAAATATTGAATCATCTTTAGTGAAACCGCGTCAATATGTCTAAGATATTTAATTTCAATAGTTAATCAATAATTTGAAATTATTTATAATTGATGTAGTTAGAGTTGTTTACTCAAGATAGTAATTTTAAGGAAGCAATTCAATGCAAGTAACATAGTAGTTAAAACTCCAATTGACTCAAAGACTCAAAGCGCAGCACAATAATGAGGATCAGTAACGCTTTTTGTTTAATGGCTTGTCAGAAAGCTTATGTCACCACATGATTAACTGTGAAGAAATTTTTGCGATATCTCTTAAACCTGAGAAGCTTTACGAGCTAAAACATGCTAAAACACTGTTATTTTGGGGGGTCCTTATGACGTCATCGCGACGTACGCGAACCTTATGCCCTAAGTGATAAAACACATATTGCATTGAGCTTGGCAATTCCTTCAAACCCTTAATAACTCAACCATTTCTAAACGGATTTCAAAAAATCTTTCACTAAGTTTCATAGCTATTAAAAAGATTTTATATTATATCAATAAAACTATAGGATTCAAATCTGTTACTGATCCTCATTAACTCGTTTACTCGTTAACAGGAATAAAATTCAAATAGGTATTGATTACAAATTGATATGTTTATAATAAGTGATTTGTGGTTTTTCCGCAGTCTATTATTGCATAAAATTTCTGAGAAAATCATTTTCAATAGCAAAAAGACATCGAGAACAATAGGAGGAAATTCATTATAAAATCAATGAATTGGATTTATTAGATATCACAGATTAACTATTATAATCTTAATAATCTTTTATTGGTTTTTACAGTTACAAAGGGTACTTCCGCCTATGGGAAAAGGGTATTAAATACTTTTGTCGACTGATATTCTGGGAAACACGTAATTTAGGAAACGTATCATAAAAAAAAGATTTATATGGGATCGGATGTTTTGGAAAATTCATGTTTTGAAAAACTGTGGTTCATATAAAACATAAACATATTATTTAAAAATATATTACCTATATGGGATCGGATGTTTTGGGAAACGGATAGGACGTTCCGAGAGGATTTATAGATGAGCTGTATTTTGGCTAAAAGCAGTATTTCTGTGCAATACAAAATTCTCAGCTTTCTTTGTTTTAGCGTTAAAATACACAATTACTTATCTTTAAAAAAAAACTGAAGGACGTTTATTTTTAGGTTATCTTATTAAAACACAAACGTAAGTTTATCATCTATCACCTTTAGTTAAACTTGTAGTTTCCGAAGTTCAAATGCCTCATTCAATTCAAACTGACAGTTATTATTATTGCTAATCATACTATTAGTGCGATCAACAATAACGCATTATTTTAATGTGTGTTCGATGACAGGCCGATAAACATTGTTCTTACATAAATCTTGTAACTGTTCACGAATGCCCTCTTCACCCGTCGGCGAATCTGTGGTTAGATAATCTAGATAAGACATTAAAAAAACAACATACTAGTGTTAATCAAAAACAACATTTTTCATGGATCTGCTTATCTGTTTCTAATAATATTGGCATCCAAATGTTGAAAAAAATTAGGGAGTCAATTGAAAAACAGCGTCAAGCTCGTCAGTCGGGCCTGACATTATGCTGAATAGGGAATATGCATCATTTTTTTTTAATCTTAATCAAAAGTATAATGCGTGAGAAAATTAACTGTAATATTAAAACATTTCTCTTGCGTTTTTTTCACGTGATATAGTTACTTGAAGTTAGCGCGCAGCAGCACCCGCCGAAAACGCTCCATACAAAATGGTGACGTCACACATCACGTTTCAGGTGTATTTCGGCGCGTTTAATATGGAGTTAGCCAATAATCTTCAATTATCTCCCTAAATTTTGCGTTTAAGTACATATGTGTCATACAAAATATTGTTTCTTATTCGATATTCTATCTGACTGTAAAATTCATTATATCCGAAAATGAAAAAAAAATATCGTTATTTTCCCCTGATTTCATCGTGTGATAAAACTAAAACAATACATTTTTTTTATTTTTTTTCCTGTTCCATCATGTTTTTATAAGTGTCCGCAGCGATCAAGCTCAAATTCATCAAAATCGGTGACTTATGCATATTCCCTATTGGCTACCCATTTGGCTGCAGCCGCGAGACGTAGTGTATGTAGTAGTGCGCTTTGCTTAGTTAATGTTTTTAATATTATATAATTATTGTATGTTTCTTAATAAATTATTGTATTATTAGTTTTACTGTAAGTAGTTTTGATATTGTAGTAGTTTATGTCTCGTGTATTGTGGCTGAATAAAAATCTAATTCATTCATTCATTCATTCAATCAGAACTTTGTAAAATCTACAACGGGATAGGTGCTTGGCCTTCATGACCTGATGTTAAGTGACGGTAAAGCCGAAAGTGTAAGCGAGCGCGTACTACACCCGGACTCCTCGCCACTGAGGAACTGGCTAACTTACTCCTAAACTGCCGGAAAAAAAATGTCGTTATGGCGTCAGACATAGGTATAAAGGTAGGAGCTAGCCGCAAGCGAGCTTAAAATAAGCTCTACCATCAACCTAACCGAGTACAAATGTACCCTCCTCCTGGTAATCGAACCCGGGACACCTGCGTCTTGCATGATTGGGTGAACCACTAGACCACAGAGGTAGTAAAATTGTTACCTTTTGTCCTATTTCTTTATTATTTTATTACCCAATGTTACACCTAGAAAAGCTGAAATGAAGAGACCTATAATTTATACTTTCTTCTTTATATTTTGATTTTTTTCTTAGTATGTTTATTAAGTTAATACTAATTTTGGAGGGATGCGAAAAATAGTAATAAATTGCTATGAAACAAGATTTGTGATAAATACCATTTTAGACGTAGATGTCAGGGTTGTAACTATATTTGGTGTTTCTCATAGTCAGTAGCCTACTTTGCCTAACAGGTTTAGTACATGTATGTTGATCAAAGTTCTGCTCAATCCCTGTGTGTGTATATTAGGGCTGATAATAAAAAGTCGTACTCTTCATATTCTCAAAATCTCGAGGCGGGACAGAGCGACCATTTGACCAACTTAGAGGTGCTTCAAAGGATGGGCAAAGACCTTGAAGTCATCAAAACCATCAAGTGCCGCACTCACATATTTTGTCTATGTGATGAGAAACGATAAATACAGAGTTCTCGAACAGGGTAAAATTATGGGTGAACACAGACAGCGCTGGAAGAAGTTGACATTCGTGGCTGAAGAACCTGCGGGATTGGTTCGGTCGCAGTTACTATGTCCCTATTCCGGGCAGCGGTCTCAAAGGTCATGATGAGATGGCCATGATGGTGTTGATGTCCAACCTCCGATAGGAGCGGAATACGAAGAGAATTAAATGTGTTCGAATAACTTAACCAATCAATAATTCAAAAAATTCACAGATTTTGCAGTCCTCGCAAGAATCGGAGCATTGAAAATGAATACAAAAATTTACGAAAAACCAAAATCAAATCAAATGCAAAACCCTATTATATTTTTAAAATTACCTAGGTAGTGCATATTTAGCGCCCGCTGACTGCCTCGACACAGCCGAAATATTATGAACCTTCAAAATTCCAACGAATGCACTTCTCACTGCTTCTGCATCTTTTAACACTATTACCATGACGATCGGTCAATAATCATAGAAGCTACATAACTTTTTATGTACGGAAACACCCGTTTTTCTAGAATTACAAATCTAAAGGGACCACCTACAGGTCACAATTATTTATCGATTTTCAAAACTATTTCGCCATTTGGTAGCTAAACTAATACCCTAGGACCCTTTTTTTCATTTTTTCTTAAGTCAGTTTTCTTTTCGAAATATTTACAATTTAGTAAACAAACACCCCCCCAAAAAACCCGGAATTTTTGGAATTTTGCAAAATGTCAAAAAAGTTACGAGTAGATTTTCAAAATTCAAACGTTTACACGTGTCTCGATAAATTCCTCAACTTTTGGTACTATTTCCATCTCGATCCTCTCAAAATCCTCGGAGATATGGTCAAAAATACGTCTCAGGTGATTTGCATCTGATAACCATTTTCAATGGTAAAATTAGCGCTGCTCTTAGAGCAACACGGGCTTCCTTACAGAAGCCGGCGTTGCTCTAAGTTACTGCTAGTAGAAAAATACAGACTTTTCTTTGCCACATCCAGATACATCAAATAACAATGTAAACAATAATTACTCATTAACAATTTAAATGCTAATAATTCAACACAATACTAGATACATGAGTATCAATCTGCGATGTTATCACCCCACATAATTATCGATACTACTTCCAAATGGACCCATTACCTCTGTTGCCAAGGCTACATCGTGAGTTTGCTTTGAGTATTGCTTTAACCTTTAATTGTTATAGTAATTAAGTCAGTGATAAATTTATTATTATTCATTCTTGTTTATCTAATGGTATTATAGGTCTTTAAAGACATGTAGTGTGATAACTAACAAAAGTATTTCATTAATCATAAGAGCGTATTCACGATGGCATCGATCTACCAGCGCTTATCGTTGCTGATCCCCGCAGGAGGAATGCATGCATGGTCATGTGGTTATTACACGGTATTATTATATAAAAACAAACCAACATTTTCTAATTCGAAATAAGGGGTCAAAACGGCAGGCTACGTTTAAAACACTGTCAGTCGGTACTGTTACGTTTTGTAATTCGTTGTATTTAGAGTTGAGTTTTGAAAAAATCGCAATGTCAACACTGACCACAGATCACACTGTTGAACTGACTGACAGTTTTTAACATTGAAAATGTTTTTTCGAACGCTTCAGTAAGGTACCCAATTTCAGCCAGAGTGAGACATCGTCCAGCCTCTCTATTGTCTAATTTCAAAATCTATCGCAATCGCTTTCAGGATGTAACACATTGATGCTTCTTTTTGGCACATATAAAAACTTACCAAAGAAATGCAGCAATGTGTCATATCCATCTGTCAAATGAAAGCGATTGCGATAGATTTTTGAAATTAGACAATTAGCCCCCTGGTCCCGTGAGTATTGGGTCTACTTGAATGTGCTAAGTGTCAAAAGATGCGTCTCGACGAGGGCTACAATATGGTGAAAAAAAAATTTGAAAAAGTTCAAAACTTTTTCGGGGCCTGTTCAAAAATTGGAGCTGAAGCGTTTCGTACTGGTACGTGGAATATCGACAACATAAGGATGAAATGCCGCCCTATGTCTGGTAGTCCGAAGATGAAACGAAGAAGGAGGTTGTGTAACTCCTGAGCACACTCCCCGAAATGCAACCTATAGAAGACTGATAAGCAGGCTACCCTTCGTCGGTGCTCCAAACATTGAAGCCTTCGGTGGACCAGATCAGAGCACCCTCTTTGCTCGACGCTCGACAGTGACAGATAAGCATCAAAATGTCATTTCCGCTATCTTTCAAAACTCATACTCCCATACAAAATGTATTGTCAGCTGACCGACTTACAATGGAAAGGCGAAAAAAAAAAGTTTTTCGATCTATGTTCCTTGGAGTATGTTGTTTTGTTTTAGAAACACTAATGATCTGTTTCAGTATCATCACATCATTTAGTTCTACCTTTGGAAATCTTATATTTTTTTTCGAATCTAGTGTAAAACAATATTTTTACGTTACGTTGCAACATTTTATAACGGAAAGGATAATATTTCTTGAGATCAATCTTTCAACAAATACTTATTGTTATCTAATCTATAGATTGAAACGTATTTATGGCAAGAGTAAATGGTTTCTTTGTGTTTGTAGGAAACTCCCATAAGTCTAGAGATTTAATCAAAACACATTTTAGAGCGCGGTGCGATCGAAGTACATAAATTGTAAATCTTCACAGCGATCCAAAGTCGGCAGTGAGCATCTAACATTGTTTTAAGTTTTGCTCGCAATACATTAATGTACGGCATCGGCAGTGTAAAGTGTAACCATAGATCTAAGTAAAAAATATAAAGTCCAAATTATGACTTTTGATAAAGAAGTTAAAGAAATATACTTCAAAAATCAGACGTTTACGTTTACGCTCATAACAATGTAATATTTTCTTACTTCTGTGGAGATTAAACTAAATTAAAGAATCCTATAAAAAAGTTTTCTATAAACTAAAGGTCTATCATAAGTTTTTCGTACCACGTTTTTTTAACACAACACAAAATAATGGAAAAAAAAACATTGAATTGCATAAAACTAATCACACTTAAAGCTAAAAGATGTTGCCACAAGAAAGATGATAAAGAAGAAGAAATACACGAGCATTCTCGTAAACAGTTTTGTCGCAAAATATCAATAATTGATCTACTTATAAGTATGGTTCTGATCCAACAGCATTTAATTGATCCCACCTTGTATCCTTAGTGCCACTAGCTTTTAATTTGTCAGTTCTAACCATTCTTAAGTCTACGTGCTAATCCAATACTGCGCTAGCGGCGCTCCATAAGTCTCTGCATATTTATTATGTTCCCGTTCACCATTAGATAGATTAGATTAAGGGGTGCGTATTGCACACACCTCCAGGCCAGCACATAAATAATTACTAATGTATGTATTCTCAGAGTAATGAGACACGGGATTTGAAAATAGTGCATTAATGTTTGGTTTGTCTGAATGTTATTTAATGTTGATGTCTATGGGAAAATGATCAAGATTGTTTTATTGATTTTAAAGATTGCTCAAAAGAGGTAAGCCACAGCAGAACTTCCAACGTACTTTTGTTTAAAAAAACATATCTTTTATCACTTACTTTGTGCAAAATTAGTGCCCAGTTAGTAAGTGGGACGCTATTTGAGGAACCATTTTTGAGACTGACCGGACATCTAGGGTATTTTTGATCGAAGCGTGAGTATAAATATGTTTTACAGTCGAAATGAAGAAGAAAAAGGACGTTGTCAAGTAACGCATTTTAGTAGTGTTCTAAGGGCGGGCGGCGTCTGCTACGTTAAGCGGGATCCCGGTGTGGGTACACATTTTGGTGAGTGTATGGTGCAAAAGTTTTAGAATTGGGAAATGGATTCAGGAGTTGGATATAAGTTTTACTGCTGAAGGGCGGAAGTTGCGGGACAGATAACAAATGAATACGCGCTTTAGAAGACGCGTCGTGTGATTCTTCTAGATGCAGGCAGCGCAGCAACGACCGTCACGTAGAGACCTTAAACTTATTTTTTTTTGTTTTTTTGTCATTTCAAAACTGACTGCAACGGGGGCTGCTTTCAATGTCGAAGTAATTCTCTTCACATTGGTGAGATGGCGCTGATCTTCAGCGGAAACGTAAAAAGTATTAGAAAATTTCGCCAAATCCATTAGAGGCTCAGTAGCATAATTGGTAGTGCATTGGGCCGGAATCCTCAGGGTGCGGGTTCGAATCCCGTCTGAGTTGCTACGGGTGAGTCGATTATTTCTAATATTTTTCATTATTTATTCATCTTAATATAAAAATAGCATTGTGAATGCAAAAATCTAAAAGTTTAAAAATTATATGACTGTTTCACCTTAATTGATTGTCTAGCACCTGCAACGGGGGCTGCTTTCAATGTCGAAGTAATTTTCTTCACATTGGTGAGATGGCGCTGATCTTCAGCGGAAACGTAAAAAGTATTAGAAAATTTCGCCAAATCCATTAGGGGCTCAGTAGCATAATTGGTAGTGCATTGGGCCGGAATCCTAAGGGTGCGGGTTCGAATCCCGTCTGAGTTGCTACGGTGGGTCGATTTTTTCTAATATTTTTCATTATTTATTCATCTTAATATAAAAATAGCATTGTGAATGCAAAAATCTAAAAGTTTAAAAATTATATGACTGTTTCACCTTAATTGATTGTCTAGCACCTGCAACGGGGGCTGCTTTCAATGTCGAAGTAATTCTCTTCACATTGGTGAGATGGCGCTGATCTTCAGCGGAAACGTAAAAAGTATTAGAAAATTTCGCCAAATCCATTAGGGGCTCAGTAGCATAATTGGTAGTGCATTGGGCCGGAATCCTAAGGGTGCGGGTTCGAATCCCGTCTGAGTTGCTACGGGTGAGTCGATTTTTTCTAATATTTTTCATTATTTATTCATCTTAAGATAAAAATAGCATTGTGAATGCAAAAATCTAAAAGTTTAAAAATTATGTTTACTCTCTCTACGATTGAAAACTAAATATAACCTTAAAATTAAAACCGGAAGTGATGGATTTTCTTAAACTTCCGGCCAATTTTATTTGCGATAATCTTCTGATCCTCGCTCAGCACATCTTTTCCGACCGTGTGCCATGCATTTCATGGTGATGCCATATGACGTAGACAATACTGTCGCGGGCTTACGGACTATTAAGGGGGCCTAGCAGTGGGCGTTTATCCGTGCAGTTGACAATGGTGATGAGATGATGATGTTTTTTAGCTGGTAGTGTTGCAAGATTCTATGAGGCTATGGTGACCTATAAACTAAGTCTATTTGTTACCCTAATTTTTGTATGATGTATAAAAATGTATGTAAAAATTGTATGAAACAGATGATTTTGTTTCGCGATTTCAGAGTTGGTACCATAGTAAAAGTTGTAGAGTTTGATGGTCCGCAGAAACGATTTTCCAATTTTGGGTTCATTCATTAACACGTTGTATGCCTACCTAATCATTAAACAAAATCTTTAGTAACCTTTACTCCATTTTTATTAAATGACGACTCTAGATAAAATGTTAGGAACAGCAAAATGCCTACTGTAAGTTTTGTAGTGACCCATGAACTCTTATTGTCCAGATTCTATGGAATTTATGATTCCATGGCATATCGTAGGAAAGAATGCACTTGTAAGCAGTAAAATTACTCTTCCATACATAAGTATAAAATTGTGATATTGAAATGATTATCGCGTTTTAATTTTTTTAAACCTTTGCTGCCATAGTAAATGATTATTTAAAGAAGATTCAGCGCCTGGCCCGGCGATTGCGGAGGTTAAGCAACTTTCACGAAGGTCGGTCATGGGATGGGTGACCAAAAATGTATATTATTTAGTATCACAGAATGTTATTTTTTGCTTACACAGAGTTGATAGTTGGGAACATCAGTTGTCAACAATCAGTAGTTCATAATGATCATGTCTACTCAGGGATTTCCAGATTTTGTTTTAACAAAAACGTTGTTTCGAATTAAAAATCCCTGTGCGGACTTAAAAAACACATAAGGAAAAATAAACAAATCTATCGAGTTTTAGCTACGTGATCTTTTACAATATATAGTTTTATTTGATTCGAAAACATTAAATCCGTTAACTAAATGATTCATAATAATACCCAATACGCATTTAAATACAATGCATATCCTGTTTATAACGAATAAGGTTACTCCATTATAAATAAGTTTTTTTAATAAGTCATCACTTGCTGAAATGACATCATTTCGTTGAAACTGTGATGTCACTTGACGTCATAGATGTTTAATTAGATCACGATACTTAAAGTTCCCGATAGTCCTAACCTTTATAATCAAGAAAAAAAAATAGTTTCCCGGGAAAAAAATACAAAATATATATTTTTATGATTGGCCTTACATTATTTATTACTATAAATATAAATGTTCACCTAGTTTTATTTCTTTCTTCTTTATTCCTATTAAGTTTTTTTCTGTAATCATTATTGTTCTGTGCCTTTATTGTTTTTCGTTCATATTTGGACATTTTACAAACATTACATACATTTTACAAATGTGTGTTAATAAATGTCGGGTAAAATGATGTACAATGGCCTCTTTTGGTTTTTGAAGATTAGTATCTATTTTAATAATTACGTTATGAAAAAATAAGAACACAGCCAAATCCTTTCTTTAAATTTTAATGAAAACTTATTTAAATCGGCCTAGATTAAGAGGAGGAAACAGAGGACTACGAAACGTTGATTTTGTCAACTTTCAATAGGATTTTTTTCAATTCTCCCGTGGGTTTCCCTCTTAATGGATGGAAGACTATTCGCCCATCGGACCACCACGAGCACGGTAGCCCGAGGTCGCAGGTTCGTCGCTGTGCCCCGCACATAAATACAGGATTGTCTACTACGATTATTTTTGTTCAGGCATCGATATTTATTGAACCGTCGCTACCATTGTTGTTTCTCCTTTAATGATTGGTAGACACAAAACATCGCATGCGGTAGCTTTATATTGCTTTTTTGTTTCGAGAACAATTGAAGATCAGGAGAAGAATATGAGTAATGTAATAATTAGGTAGGTATATGAATTTTATGATAAAATGCATATACATACAGGTACCAAGTTTGGCTTTCCATTTTTTAAAAGGAAAGTCCCCCTACTCAAATGGCCACTTTTCTATTCGTTCGCTAACTGAAGAAATTAAAATAAGCCATAAACTCTACAATGAGGATCAGTAACGATTTTTGTTTAGTGGCTAATTAGAAAGCTTATTCCACCACATGATTAAATTAATGTGAAAAAAAAATTACGATATCTTTTAAACCTGAGAAGTTATAAGAGCTAAAACACTGTTTTTTGGGGGTCCTTATGACGTCATCGCGACGTACGCGAACCTTATGTCGTACGTGAGAAAGCACATATTGCATTGAGCTTGGCATTTCCTTCAAACCCTTTTAACTCAACCATTTCTAAACGGATTTCAATAATTCTTTCACTAGGTTTCATAGCTATCAATATGTGTTTATATTATATCAATAAAACTATAGGATTCAAACCTGTTACTGATCCTCATTACGTGTCGTACGTAGGCTTGTCAATTCCATACAATACAACAATGTCTGGAATTTACATAAACTTGCGACGTGTGACTTGATCGTTTAATTGTTTATTTTTAAACTTTAAGTTAGCGAACGAATAGAAAAGTGGCCATTTGAGTAGCCCCCAGTAGATATAGATAAACGTTATAGTTCGACATCTCAAAACATTAGTGTTGTATTGAGTTGAATCTTTGATTTATTTGACATATTTTATAAATAATCAAAGAGTTGAATACCTATATAATTATATATGAAATTTCTTTTGTAATTTACAGTTAGTAAGTACTGTTTTACAATCCAAATATAGTTCTGAGTAGCTATTTACAGATTATTTGACATATCCTACTTATATTATAACTGTGAAAGTTTGTGGGTTTGGATGTTTGGATGTTTGTTCCTCAATCACGCAAAAACTACTGAACGGATTTAGTTGAAATTTGGCACACAGATAGTAAATAAGATAGCCTAGATTAAAACATAGAATACTTTTATCCCGATATTCCCACGAGAACGGGAACCACGCGGGTGAAACCGCAGGCGGCCGCTAGTTTTTCATATTTATCATTTTCCATATCAGAATAATCAAATTATCTATGAAGAAAGCTACTCAGAACTTATTTTTTGATTCTGAAACAGGCTCTTAATATTTTACAGTGAACTAGCGACTCTCGCCCTCGCTTCGCTTCGGTGTAGTGTGGAATTTGATACCATGTAATAAACATATAAACCTTCCTCTTGAATCACTCTATCTATTAAAAACCGCATCAAAATTCGTTGCGTAGTTTTAAAGATCTAAGCATACCTATACATAGGGACAGACAGCGGGAAACGACTTTATTTTATATGCTATGTAGTGGTATAAGATCTATTTTAAACATTTTGATCGGTTATCAAATAGTGTAGGTTGGAATGAGGTTAAGATTATTAATATAATTGAAAAAATGAGGTTCCCAAGAATTTGGTATTCAAAAACAAAATTGCATGAATAAAACAAAAAAAAATATGTTGCGAGTTTATCTATCAACTTTTTCCACTGCAAACTCGCCTTTTTGCAAGTTTTATCATTACCATCCAATTTTGTTTCCTTACTTTTTATGCGTATGCGTCAAAGTCCTTTTTGGTTTAAAATCATGTTTGACAGGGTATGGTCGACTTCAAAAGTAGCTGAACATTTTAGTACTATATCGCGCCAAGTGCGTTCATATAATAGGGTTGCTACATATTGAAAAAGTCTTATAGTTACTATGACAAAGTACGAAAGTGGTCAAGTAGTTTTGTTCACCGCTACCTTGTAGATGTTTACGCGTTTGGTGTGACGAAGTGACAGGCGCGAATGCGGCTTCGTTTGTGTGGCTCCAATCAATTTGTACTGGCACTACACGCAATACATCCAAGTGGACTAACTGGCTCACACAGAAAGAGGGTTATTCTGACAAAGGTGTTATTTTTAATCTAAATCTTGTTTGATGTTGAAAGTACTAGATACACTATTATGTGGCAATCGACAAAAGATCCTTATTATTTGTCAAAAATTGAATAATTTTGAATAAGGCCAATTATTATTTATTTTCGTTAGGACAATCCTAAAAAAGAAAAATTAAACATTATTGACATATTTCGTCGAGTGACAGTAAAAATTCACTAAGTACAAAAAACAGGAAAATTTTCTTTTTATACTAAGTACATTAAACTATCAATAACTTTCACAGGAAAAGTCATCATATCTATAGATAAGTACATTACTTTACGGAATTCCAAGAAGCAAAACTCATTGTATTCAAAATATTTATTGAAATCGGCAGCTGAAAATTCATTTAGACTTACTACATGGTTTATGTTCGTTATTTGGTATTTTTTTCTTGTCAACCGACGATTTATTTGTCCTAGCAAAAGACTGATCCTTAGTTTTCGAACAAACTAAAATAACGGTATACATTGTTTCAGAATAACACCGCTCGCCAGGAGTCTCATACAAGATGCATAGCGGCGATGTGCGACCACCACCCGCTAATGAAGTAAAGGCTCACTTATTAGTCTGTGCGTAACGAGTGGATTCCCAGTTTGCGGTGAAACAAGGAGAGAATGTGCTTTTGAGCGTTTCAATAAGTACGTTTGATGTAGATAGTATAACAACCTCCATAATAATTTTAAGATGCATTCTACTGGTGAAAGAATATTTCTGATAGTATCTAATATTTTTGAAATATTGTTTCGAAGAAAATGTGTAAATTTGTCTGTAGATTACTTTTGAAACGTCAACAAAGTCAATGTTTCGACGTTATTATGGCAGCAAAATACCAGGTATATAATATTTAAGATGCTTTTGCTTATATAATATTTAATATGCTACTACCGCTAATGAATTATTAGTCTATGCGTAATGAGTGGATTCCCTGTCTATTTGGAGTTTGTGTGAATTTTTGTTAAGCAGTCTGCTGAAATGAAAAAAATATGTGTGAATTTGTGTAGCTTGCTTTTGAGCCGTCAACAACGTCATTCTGACGTTGTTATAGCAGCATACGATGCTATAAGATGCGTAGCGGCGATGTCAAAAGGTACACACGTCGCTGTAGTAATGTCGATGATCTAACATTATCTTATAGCAAAATCTCTTCAAAGACTAGCTTGCGTCTTAACCAGCGTCCAACATCCTCATTACTCATATTACTAACCATTATAAGATAGAGGTAAGAACATCTATTATGTAGAAATCCACACTCCATTACATTTTACGGTACAAATTCACTTAGGTATGTAAGCGACGTGGAAGGCGTCGCTTATTTCAAATTTTCAATAGCTAAGCGGCTGTTCCGCTGGCTGTTGGAACTAACACTGGTCAACTAGTGACAACACACGAGCAGAAAAAAATTTAAACATGTTCTATGACACTCAAAACTAGGTTTGCATTAATATGCTTAAAACTTTAATTCTTCTGTATTCCTAGTACGAGCGTAAAACTATAGTTTTTATGATAGATATTTATATCGATAGTTTTTGTTACGAATACGTCATAAAAACTATCGATATGTCTCTTTTAATCGCATCAACTGTTATATCAACATAATTATCTATTTTACATTATAATAACAAAAACGAAAGTGTAAGAAAACGTATCTTCTTTAATTATGCTTGAATTTGTAAATCACTTTGCTAGTGTAAAAATATACAAGGATATCACGTATTTCTTGCGATACAAAGTATCTATCTACTATTCTACTGTGATTCTACAGAGTTCCCTTGTTTTACTTCGAATCTAAAAAGCTCGTTCAAACTATTTCCCTTATGTTTCACTACTCTGCTAACTCCACTGATCCGTAGGTGGTTCTTACCTCGAATAATATCAGTAATTTTATCTTATCAACTCGTAGTTGTAGGAGAGAAAATGGGGGCGGCCGAAGCTTAAGCAAAATTACTGAGTGTTCGTCGGGATTCACTTAAGTCTGTTTATGTTGGCATGACGATGACAAATAATATACTTATGATCACATTACTTTGAACGTGAGTCCTTTTAGAATAAACAGCAGAAATATTATTTTATCCAAACCAAAATAATGCCGACGAAAATTACTTTGCAATCTATTTCAGATTTAAACTGTGCGATTAAATCGTACGAGTATTATTTACTTTATTTTACAAATTTAGATACCACATCTGTAAAAAAACGAACTTAAGAAAAATAAAAAAATAACAAATCTCGTAGCTATAATCCGACAAAGTGTTGTAATGCGTACCTATGTGTAAAACTGTAAATTAATTTGACGTAATGTGCCAGATAAATTTTCCTTTACAAATATGAATTATTATCTACTTGTGTTTTACATATATTTGTATCAATATTTAGTTTTTGTTAAAAATATAGCATACGTTCTTTTAATTTAATCGATACAATGTAAGAGAACCATCAAAACCACAATCTTATAAGTAAGAATGGCGTGTTTCTCGTGCTTTTGAAATTGATAAAATTCCTTCGCACTGCATTGTCTTAACCAGTTAGCAATAAAAATATATGCGGCACTTACGTCGTCGGTGCGTATGTAATATTGGGAAATGGAATGGCAGAGTGCGTAACGCGAAATCCCGGTGTATCGTTATGCGGGGTTCGATAAAATAGTGATGTGACTATTTATTGTTCTTTCCGAAAATCATGAGGTTAAGGATTATGCCGATTTACTATACAAGCTAGGCCATGATGCGCTTTGATGAAATTACCAAAATACTATAGTAATTTTATAGTTATTGCGTGGGAAGAATATCATTAAAATATAATGCGGGAAAAAAGAGAAATCTCAATCTCAAGGAGCCGTTTGGGGTTATAATTGTTTGACATTCTCCTATTAATGTCATTTTTTATTCCGAATATGGTGAGAAAAGCTAAGCTAAAAGGCGTATTGAACAAAATCACTGTCGAACATTCAATATGATGGATGGGATTATCAAATAGATAAGAAAATGATTCAATATTTTGTAAAATAAGCAACTACCTACTTAAGTACTTAATAAACAAAAACTTAAAAGTTTAATACCATTTTTTATTATTTTAATAAATTGCTGTAATATGTTACGTAGAGAAACATCGATACCGTATGCTCCCTCACTATAAAATAGCATGCGTTTTATTCGATTCTTGATCGTATGTGCATCGAATAGTTGCGCGCTCGATAACAATTCGGAGTGCGCGTGCGCATCCCAGTAATGCGCCGATTGTGATTGCCGATTATATTACTAGACGCAGATGAGATTAGATTCAATTTACTTTGTAATATCTTTTGTTTCGACCAGTAAAATAGAGGAGATTAGGAATTGATCGAATGACTGATATATAAATAATCGATTTGCTATTTCAATTGCGGTCAATAAACAGTCGGTGAGATAACAAAATGGGGAACTGTAGAGGGTTTATTTAATTCTGACCTAAAAAGGGTCAATTTTAGGGTTAAGGGACAATAAAAAGTCAAAAGCAAACGATTTCACACAGAAAGGAGTATGGGCACAAATATATGGACTCTTGTCCTGGACTGGACCCAATAGATATAAATAGTATATCGTTAGAAAGGTATTTTCTTTTATACCACGAATAGGTATGGCGCTTATCCTGAAATGTTTGTCCTGATATTCTATGGACCCGCCGCCGTTAAGCGACTTTCATTGCTGACTGTACTATCCGAGATACTGAAAACACATAATTTATAAGCCGATATCTCGAATTGGACAATAAATCCAAATGTAACCCCATAATAACTATTTTTCCTCTTGAAAAGACCTATCCATCGATGTACGATTCAAGTATATTGGTTATAAGGACCAAAGTGCCCGAACCCCTTTATCGATCCCCAAAAAAATAATGAAAGCAGTAGTGGTCACAGTTATGTGATTAACAGAAACATGATAGCTAAAACTTGTCTCGATAGAACAAAAAGCGTAAAGTGACCTCCAATTTATGTAATCAATTAAATAAAAACGATCATGTTTTAAATTATTTCGACTATAAAAAATTAAATCTTAGTTTCTTCGATGATGTTCAACATCTATGGTGTGTTAAAAATCTAAATAAAACTATTACACAAATCTGTATAATAGAAAAACTTCATAAAAACTAAAAAATCCTTTTTTATAATTTTTCATTATTCACTAAATAGATTTATATTATTTTTCATGAATGTTCATGAAAAATTAAAAAAGTGAATGCTGAAAATATTTTGCATCACTTTTCGTTTGCATTGTAAAGCATTTTAATTTCTTTAAATTTTTCAAAAATACATCTAGCCAAATTCTTGAATGAGTCATACCAAACTATTTACTGTGACGAACATCGAATTTTCTTTTCCCAGAACTTTTTCTACGATTCGATTAGGCTGCTACGACTGCATCCTTTTAAAGTAACCAATTTATGAAGACCTCTCCATGTTTCAAAGGTTTAAAGAAAATAAGGTTTGAGATGGATCTTATTTGGTTGGTTTAAAAGTTGTAACGTATCGATTTAGTAAAGGAACGTTAAGGTATTCGTAGTATTTCGGAAGTGTCTCTTTTTTTCCGGGACGTGCCGGGCGCAGTGACCTGTGACGTATTGTGTCGTTTTTGTATTAGACCCAACACTAATAGAACTATTTCAGAATTCGGAATGCGTAGGAATTTCTGCCGCTCGGTCATTTTGGTACGAGATGTTGGGTGGTTTGGACGAATTTACAAAATAGTGCTTGAGAAAATATTTTTAGGTATTTTTTTTTTAACTTTATTCAATTGAAAATATTAAATCTATTTTGATAGCTTTAGTAGCACATCAGTAGTTATATTTAACCTAAATAATGTAGGTACCTATAACTTAAGTTAGATTTTTCTCGTTATTTAATAATAGTACATTATGAGACAAGTTAGCTTAATAAGCAAGAGCTCACGAGTTTCATACGACGTTTTTTAACACACTTGCGAGGAAAAAACAAAGTAATTTACCACACAGCAATAAATACGACAAAAACAAAATATGATAATTATGATGGTAGAAGGCGCGTAGTTTTATTTGTTTTTTCACACGCTTAATGCAAGAATATTTTGCGAACAACAGAGTTAGTGAGCATACAGCCTACTTCAAAGTGATAAAATGCAAATATTTTAATATTTTATAACAAAACATTATGAATTATGATTAATTTGATAATAATAAATATTTGTTTGACTTAATAAAGGACTTACACGTTTGTTTATTCCAAAAATGTATATGAATTTTCAGCGGCATTAAACCTCTTTGTAGTTACTAAAAAAAAAATGTATCACCCGGTTAAATTGGGAATGCTCTGTTTACTCGCATATAACTTGCAGTAAGGTACGTATTTAACTTTGTAGTGATATTTCTATAACCAACTATAATAGTGTTTTATATATTATTGCACGCGTTTGTTATAACTCGGTTTATGGCCCTAAAAGCGATGTATTAGGGCTCACTTTACGAGCAAGTGTGTTGAAAATTATATTATTGTGCTTTTTAAACTTTCTAAATTAATTAGTAAAAATAAAATAACTGGTAAATTTTTATTATAATATTTCAAAATATAATTTTGACATACCTAATTTTTATTGCAACTTTTTTAAATACTTAATAACTTTTAAATAAATATTTATATCGTTAATACCGTTATTTATCCTTTGTGATTGAGTCACTCTTCCTTCTCCCACAAAATTCCAAGCTTCAATTGTACTCCTAAATGGACAAATCAGAGTACTTTTTACGTCACATAATGTTAGGCATCTTAAGAATTCCAGATACGTCTTTGTCACACACCACTAGTAAGGAAAAATGTACAACGCATCTCTAAACATTCACGGCTTAGATAAACCTTATCACTGAGGCATAAAGTTCAAAATTGAAAAAACTTAAGTATAAAGTTAACGGGTTTGTAACATTTCAAGCATTTTAATTAATTTTACGCTTCATCAACGGAATTAGTTTTTCTCGCGCTTACTTTAATTGAGTTAATAATGAAAATGTAAATAGTTTCATAATGTTTTAAAGTTAAGTGGAGCTTTCATAATGATAATAAGGAAGTGGTGGTTAAGATATATTTTAGTAATTTTAGGAATTGAAGGCTTATTTTTACGAATGTAGTTTGTGCTTTTGCAGGGTTGTAGGTACTCCAACAAAAGCATTAACTACATACTCAAGATAACCTATGGAAATAATTGAAGGGGTCCCGCGAAAAACGTTGTAACTATAAAAAACAATCACAACGGGTTGATGGAATTACGCTCCATGAGAGTCAGATATATCCCCTTCAATTACAAATGTGAAATCAACTTTATATGTCTGTACTTCAACTGATATTTTATACCTGAAAAACTGAGCCAATTTTGATAATTTTAGTATAAAGATAGATTGGGCTGTATATAAGGATATTGGTAGGTAAAGCTATCTTTTGACCCTAAAAATAGTATCGGAGCAACATTTTTTTGCCAATTCGCCGATAAAACAATTAGTTCCATCCACTGTTACAACAAAAACTTTTTTCAATCTTAAGTATAATTACCGATTACTATAATGAAATTATCTGGGTAACTGCCCCGTAACTAAGGTCACATTGTAAAAACTATGGATTGATGGTCTTTATTGAAGTACAGAAACACGTAAGTAAGTGTTACTCACGTGACTTCCTCTTTCTTGGAATGCTATACCTGGCGCATTGCTGGCGCAGGATATTATTGTACCATGGAAAGTAGTAAAGTGTCGGATTATCATTATTAGACATCGGATTATATGCACTAACAAAGTGCCAAAATATTTATGCAAATATGCACTAAAAAGGCCGAAATATGCACTAAAAACTGTTATTTGCCCAAAAAATATGCACAATGCAAAAATAAAAAATATATTTTTATTTATTTATACATTTGGTACACACAATGTTGAAAGAAAAAGTAGTGGACAGTAAGAAAAGTACAAGGGCACAGCTTATTTCATATTGAAATCTCTTCCAGCAGGTTCAGAACAGGAAAAGACATTTAAAAGGGCAGTTTTTAATAACTTTTTTTAATTAAAGACGATTAAATCAAAAACAACGAAAAATTCATTCATAATTTTAGTGACAAGTTTTTTTTTTAAATTTTTTTCATATATTTTTTTACTAGTTTACGAGCGCTTTGTGACGTTTGTCAACCAGTAGGTATCGTTTTGTCCTTCGAAAACAAACTCTCTTTATCAAACTAACGTTATTGGACAAGATTTAAAATTAGGCATAATTTCTGGAGATACCTGTTTAGGCAAGGTACGACCTGTGCCATTGATGTTGGCATTTAATGTTCTTCATGTCTTTAAGACTCGAGTTTTTACGCAATCAGATCTATTTTTTTCTACAAATCTTTTCTGATATTTAATTAGGAAGGGTGTTGGCGAATTTTATCATTGTTTCCAGCAATTATATTGATTTAAATAAAGATTAGCTTAAATACCTCCCGCCACTAAACGAAATATGCACTATTGGGGAAAAAAGGCTAAAATATGCACTAACGTCGTAATAGGCTTGTTTCCACTAAGAATAAATCGGCTAGCATAAGGTTTCTAATGATTAATCGTGTTGAATAGTAACCAAAAAAACACTTTTTTCATTAAAATAAATAAAGATTACCAATATTTACGGAAAATAAAATCGGCAAAATTGGCCATTTAATCACGTGACATTGAACACTAATCAGAGACGCGTGACGTCACGCCTCGCGAAACCTTTGTTGTTGCTGTCATTTTCACACACACACAAACACACAGAGGTGTATGTGTGTAGGTGTCAAACACGAATGTTTCGCGAGGCGTGACGTCATTCAAGACGCCATGACAGTTTTGGCCTTTTTCGATGTCATTTTGAATTCATTTCTTTAAACGCAAAATTCATAGGAAAAATTACTTATTTTTCTTAAAATAATATATTTTTGGGGTAAAATAGATACCAAACTTTATTTTTAAACTATTTTCCAAATTTTGTCAACTAGCCTATTAGAGCATTTGCATATGCAAAAATGCAAATATGCAAATTCATGAAATCCGATGTCTAGTCATTATATTTCTTTAACCATAGATATTTAAAAAGTCAACTTTATAACTGGCAATAAATGCAATATACATCTTATGCTTAAGTTAGGTCGAATAAAAAACACTAACTAATTTAAAATATCTCATAAAACAATCAAGTAAAACTAACTGAAAATCAATCAAAAGATATTGATTGCACTCATTAAAGCCAACTCACCCATATCACAAAGACCATCCAAGAATCCTCACCGCACACGAAAGCTCTAGTTTTCGTAGTAAAAACTAGTGGTATCGCGAGTGCAGTAAATCTTTGAGCACCACGATCCTACAAATTACAGCCAATATCGTAGATATGGACGGTTGCTATGGTAACCGTGAGAAACTAACGAATGACCCCGGTCAGGTGAAGTTCGACTGCAAAGTGTAGCTTTTTTAATTGTCTCTGATAGGCATTTGTTTTTTCGCATTCTAAAAAGAGTTCGAATTTCAACCAAACGTTTTAAACCTTTTCTGATGTAACTCGTAATCCTACTAATATTATAAATGTGAAAGTTTGTGGGTTTGGATGTTTAGATATTTGGATGTTTGTTCCTCAATCACGCAAACTACTGGACGGATTTGGTTGAAATTTAGCACACCGATAGTAGATAGCCTGGATTGAAACATAGAATACTTTTTATCCCGATATTCCCATGGGAACGGGAAACACGCGGGTGAAACCGCGGGCGGCCGCTAGTATTATGATATATTGTTCATAGAAAAACAAAACACTCTCGAATAATATCTCAAAATAGAAATGTCTCAAATAGTTACCTATATGTAACTACTTACATTTTGTGCTAGTAAATAAAAATGTAAACAACTTGTTATAATCCGTTGCCCTAGTGACCCTCATAAAGTGTCATAATCTTAAATATTAAAGTTGAGGAATATTTGTTACTTTAGGATAAGGCCCATTTTCTTTTATTGTTTGTAAAAGAAATACACAGTTTTAAAGGTACCTTCGTACTTTTAATAGAATGTCATTGTTTTAATAAGGAATACGATGTGACCGTCTTATTTTTTTTTTGTTTTTTTTTATATAACGAAATACAAAATATGTAAAATATAAAAAGCTCACTTTAAAATATTAGCAAAATATTGATAGTGAAAAGATAAAATTCCACACTCATTTTTGTAAGAAACTTATTTGAACACTATGCTTTAACACTAATTTTAGACTTTTCAAATCGTTGCTAGATCTTTAATTCAACAAGACAGTTGAAGTCTTTACTCTATTTCTGCATTTAACCAGAAGTAAGGGTCAATGACACATTATTTTGGAGTTGATCTATATTTCACAAAAAACTAAACAATTCGTCCAAAAAACGCGCACTCGTCCATCCTTATCTCTGCGAATCGACTGCACTTTTTTCATAAGAGAGAGCGGGATGGGTATATTCTGCCGGTTGCGTTGCGTAGTGGGCAGTCTTTATAACTGAACCATGACGATTGTTCTGTTTGAAGACGGAGCTAACTCCGGTCTGAAGCGAGTGACTGTTGCCGTCTCGCTCGCTCAATTTTTTTTCTGACGTTAGATTGTTGACAGCTGGTGATGCAATTGTAGTGTATTATCAAGGTTATGATTATCAGATAGTAATATTACTAACGAGCCGTCATATTTATTTAGTAACTCTTTCATTTATTTTTTAATACGTCACACGTCAATTAACCTACTCTTTTTATTTTTTTTAACAAATGGATTAAATGCCTAATATAACCTCATTAATATTATTAATATATTATTATTATACACAATATCTATTGAAAAAAAAAGTTTTTTTCGTATTAAATTTTGATCTGTATGCGTGGAGCGTTGATGTCTTTTGTACTAAACAAATTTTCGTCTTTACTGCGAGTACAATTTTACGTGGTCGGTGCGTTTACGTTTAAGTTAGTAGTAAGTAGCAAACTTATTAATAAGTTTGTATCAAGTTATTTTAGTATAGTCATTTCGATATCTTAAAAGGCTACCATTACTTATTTATGTATTGATAGGGTAAAATCACACATTATAAACATTTCCTAGTCATATCGTTACTTTTAATTAGATTTTGGTTTAATTGTTATTTTATTACATTAAATTGTACACAGATTTTTTTTTCTTTACTTTAAGAAACATAATGTTCTTGACTGCAACTTGAAATCATGGGTATCAATGAGTCATATTCTAAAATAATGCCAAACTAAAATGATAGGTATAGTTTGAAAGTATTACTAGCTATATTTGAATGGTTTTTGATTACCTACACTTCTTTTGATAAAGGTGTGTAAACAATTTACAAAAAACTTAAGAAGATTTCTTGTAAGTAAATATTTGTGTAACAAAGTTATGAAATTGACTTATTTATCACCATTTTATTTTGTTTAGACCTCTATATAATACTAAACTAAAATCATATTTTCATTTCGCGTAAAATAAAATCTTTTAATAATTGCTTGCTTAATCCTGAACAATGTAGAGCAACTTGTAATAGAATTTCGCAAATCAATGCTCAAGACGTTTTAATGGAGTCGTAACCTCATCTGAATTAAAGCCTGCTTTAAAACATTTCAACACTTAAGTTTTTTCATTGACAAAACTACTTAACACAAAAAAGCATCGGCCGATTCACCACGGCTCATAAACCCGAGCATTCATAACCCGATAGAATAATCCCGCTTCAAAAAATAAACTAACTCTGTAACACCCGTCAGAATCAAAACAAAACTAAGTCGAGTCATCAACATCAGTCAACGAAGATGTTTTAAACCGTTAGACGTATATCGCTTTAGTCCTTTCCGTGAGAAAATCTTGGTATCGACAGCCTCTAATGCATCCTATACGCTATACGGACATGGAGGCTGAGGTTTTACGGGTCGAAAAGCGCGCGAACGCAGTGTAGCGCCGATGCTCGTGCGCACAGCACGCTCACACGACCGCGCGTGCGCGACTGTCAAACCCACGGTGACAGCGACCGAACTCGAATTCGGAACTCGTTGACTTTTTAAAAATGGAACCCATATCCGACCTTTTTTTAGTTGATTTGACTTAAGCTTTTTTATAAACTGAGTGAAGAGGTTTATTGCAAACATTTTGTAAAGTTTTAAGTTGATTTTTATAAGTTTTTGTGGATGCAAAAATTTTTTGTGACATTGTTGTTATGTTAGTGTGTTCCGAATTTAGTGCTAAACGTTCAGTAAGGTCCACTCATTTATGTTTAGTAATTACAAGGGCGTTAAAACTGACTTCAAGTGTGAACTGATAAGGTGTGAACAATCAATTTGGCTCAATAAGCAGTGAAGTTTTTTTACAAACATTTTCGTGCTTTTCTTTTGGAAAGGATTGGTTTATTCAAAATAAAAGTCCTGGTAAGCTTTATTTCTTTATTTTGTTTAGAAAGTGGAATAAAAAATCTAGTCCCTAACGATACCTACATTTTATAACCATGCTAGAGATGGAGCCATCTATCTAGTTAGGGGTTAAAGTATGAAATGGCCGTTTTGTATGGAGAATTTTAAAGGATTCGCATTTTCCATACAAACATTTTCTTGGTTTATTTAACAAGCATGAATGCCAAAGTTTTAAAACTTTTATGCACAAATGTTTAAGCACTCAGTTCACTAATGCCACACGTGTTAAGTGAAAAAGTATTTATCAACTAAGTTACAACGCATTAAGTGGTCATTTCTGCTAACGAAAAAAGAAGTCACTTTAAAGATACTTTTTTCGGGAAAAAAAATCAGAAATATTTTCATTGTTGATAGTGGGCCGTTATGATCATAATTTTAAATAACAACAAGTAACCGAAGCATCTTTAACATCATAGAAGATATAAGAGCCAAAGTGTGCGAGAAATAAATCGGCAATTTCATACTTTAACCCTGATTATTGTTATACATAATAATACCATATTAACCTCTTCTTGGCTAGACGTTATCCTTAAAACATACAGTTTGATATTAAACTGTAAATATATGTTTATAGGATTATGCTATGTTTATTCAGCACGTGCTTTCAGTTTCCGCCCGAAGCGACAAAGGTTGCGCGGGTCACACACTGATTTATGATCATACACCCTTTTCAAAATAACCTATGTTTTGTTAAGCTCATGACTGTAGATTCCTTTGATAACTTATCAAATTGTCACTTTAAGCTCCTTTGGAATCTACCTTGGAAATTTTAGTGTGGTTCTTTCATAAAACTGCAGTATTTCAATTTTCGCCAACTGGAGTCATTCGTGTCCACTTCCTCGTTTGAGTATAACTCGATAGGTAATATTATTTTTTTTTTGTTAGAAATACGATTTGTCTTGAATGATTCGTAATGAAAATAGCCAGTATTCTTTAATGAGATAAACGTAAATTAAGCTCTATTAAAAAATTATTTATATCACAAATAGTAGATCGACACTAACCAATTATGCTACCGAGTCGCCAGCGGGAATGGCGAAATTTTTTAATACGTATTAGAAAATTTCGCCATTTAGGGTGCGGGTTCGAGTCCCGTCTAAACTGCTACGGGTGAGTAGATTTTTTCTAAATTTTTTCAATTATATTAATAATCTTAATATAAAAATAGCATTGTGAATGCATAAAATCTAAAAGTTTAAAAAAAGTAGATCGACAGTTTAATATACACATTGGCGTATTGATATCATCCATATCATACAAACGATACACAAGTTATTTATTGAGTTTTTGGCGCCATTGTGTCGAGTTCGGTTCGGTGACTATTTTAATTATTTGCAAATTGATTCGTAGTAGATATTGTGTCTTAAAATCGGTGCAGTTTTGTGGTACAAGTGTCTACGCAACTGTACAATATGTGGGATAATTGAAATAGGCGCGATCTTGGTTTAGGTGAAGCTGAGACTTTTATTGTAGTGTTGGCTACCTCGACAGAACTAACCGAGTAAACTGTCTTGATATACTTGGTGCCAAATGCTCCAAGCAGCATTGGAATGCGATGCACCCGCATTCTAATGTAAACTGAAACACAGCGACCACTGAACTATTCAACAGTTGACACTGGCAAAAATTACTTCCAAAAGGAGAGTAGATTGCCAAACTAAAAATAAGAAGAAGAAGAAGTTATATTTGTTTGTGAAAGGTGAAGAATGAATTTATTTTATGTTATTTTAATATTTTTTCTCTTATTTAAAAGTTAGGTATTTTATGTTAGAGACAATTTTAAGAACATAATTGACTGCAAACACTCAAAAGACATTTATTCTAAAAGTTACCGAATACTTATCTTACAGTTTGTGTCAAGGTAAAAATCTACTCTACCACACAAGAGTGAGTAAAAAAAACTAAAAAGTATAGATGAGGTAGGTACTTTATTGTATAAGTATTTTTTGCTGGCGTTCCGTTTAATAGGTCAAAAGATGACGCATCCAGTCTTAGCTATTTTTTGCATCGTTGGCTCCAAATGGCTTCCTATAAGGATATACCTACTTTTTACTCTAATCTTATTTTATTTTAATATAATCACTCAGGCCCAGTTTCCCAAATATTTGCAAGGATATAGTTTACTTAGCAAACAGATAATTTTGAAAGGAACACATTCTGTTCCATTTCCAAATTAAAGGAGAAATTATGAGCTTCCTGGAATTTATGAAAAAATCTTTATTAGGCTTATTATAGACATACGAGTATAATTCTTCTTTACACAGGTAGAGATAAGTCACCGATACTTCAAATGTAGATAAAAATTTAAAGTAATTTTATAGTGTAAGCAGATTTATTTTCGTACTTAAAGTAAACTGTGTTCTAGAAAAGAAAAACTCGTCTCTAACTTCTCAGGCCTAAAATGTTTCACAAGATTCGGTTAGCACTATATTTCTAGCTTAATTAAAATTATATTTATATAAATATGAAATTATCTGTCAGGTAAGTTAAGTTAGCCTTATCCCGAACTTGCAAAGTTGGGTCCAAATGTAAGTGCTTATAGGCTTAGTTATAAATATCAAGACCATGATTTGTACACGGCTTTTGTTAAAATTATGATTGCAAAAATGTTAAGAATTGGCTACTTAATGAGGCAGGCAACACCAGTGACTCATATAGATCAGGTGACAGTGGGCCGTTGATCATTCATCTATCTGTCTATCATTCTTAATGCAAACATACTATCTGTCAAAAGTTCACTGCAAAAAAACTATAGGTATTATAAACCGAGCTTTGAAACCGGTCGCCAACCGGATGTACGATGGCTCACAGCTGTCATTAACTTAGTTTAAAAAAGTAAAAGATATAGTTGTTCGGAGTTTTGGCTAAAATCTAGATCTGTAACGAATCGCTGCTATTCTGCCATTTTTGTTGATCGACAAAAAATATTTGGCTTCTTATGTAAAAGTTTGTTAAGCTAACAACGAAGTATTTGCGGGTTAACTGGATGAACGAAAAACTCTTGCAACTTTTTTACATTTAAAATAAAACAAGTAAAGGAAAAGGCAGTCGCGTTTAAAAAATATGACGCCATTTTTCTCCAAAACTCTGAATTTAGCAACTAGCAACTACGTGGAATCTATAAAATGTTAGATTATAATTATACAATACCGTTAATGCCAAAGGATTGTGTTAACAAAAGTTAAAGATTTTAAAGATGCCGAATAATGATTGTCTTTTGTTGTAATCTTTAGTTTTTTAATTATTTAATTATTCGAGTCCTTGTTGGACATGGACTATGCTGAAATTACTTAAGTATAATTAGAACTGACATATACTCAAAATCTAAAAGCGAAAAAAAAACATATTTTTTCTTCGACTTTATTTTAGAGTACCACAATGTATTAAATTACCTGTCGAAACAAATCCGGGCACATCTTTTTCGTAGTTCAATTAAAAAACCGGTCATGGCTACTTTTCGGAACGGTTCCAAATAAATATCCGATACTGCCCTCTGACCCCGGTTCCGTGAAACTTGATTAAATTTCTTTGGTCTAAATAACTCGTAAGAGCCAACAGGTTCCATTTGAAATGTATCAAGGTGCATTTACGCCATCAAACTCCAAATTGGACATGTGCTATTTCTAATCACAAAAAAGTTAACAGACATCTTTAAAAAAACCTCGAGACTCGCGGCATCCGCAACGAAACTTTTTTGAATAACGTAATAAATATTAAGATGGCAACACAGAGATTTTCAAAAACAAAACTCCCTGGATGAAGTCGCCGGGAATCCGCGCAAGCAAATATTTAAATTTCAATTCGAACGTCGCATATCAATGGGGAGCCATAAGCCACCGGGGTTTTTATTTTTTCATAAAAAGACTGGCCGCACTGAGACAATAAAGAAAAAAGCCAAGAGAAAAAGAAAAACACAAAAACGGCATCTAGATTCGAAACACTGGCTGATTCGAGGTTGGAAACAAAAGAAGTGCGGCAAGCCTGACCGAGATCTTTGCGTACGCGGGGCGCATCTCGTTTACTTTTTTTTATTTTGCATCCATGTGATTTCTTTTCTTTGATGCATCACAATGAGACCGTCTATCTGACGTCAATAGCCTTTTGAAATAATTATTGGGGAACAATGTTGTTATTATTTTTTAGTTATAAGAGTTTAACGCACTTTCCTTGAGACATCCTGCAAATTGAAGCTTAAAGCTTAGACTGTCGACTGTCATTTAGGAAAGTATTAATTATTGTCAATGGATTGCTTTTAGAATAATCTTCGAGCAACCTACAGAAGCCCGTCTTACTCTAAGAGTACAATCATTGTTTCCCAGTGCAATAAAAGTATTTAATTAATTCCTTTGTGTAACAATACTAAAAAAACTATAATTTTCCATAAGTTAAGGAAATACACGATTGAAGGTAAAATTCTTAATGTCAATTCCAAAATTAATGACATGTCATTTTAATTTGACTTACAATTTTTTATTAGAAAGGACAATTTGATAAGCATTATAAATGAGCCGCTACCTATTTAAAAACAATATTCTTGTAATATCAATATTTAACAGACACTTATTTGACAGAGACAAAATAGAGTTTACATAAAATTGAATAATCTTTTTTTAATCAGTTTAGAAACCTGTGTATCGTATTTTTGATACGAAAAATAATTAATATTGATGAGGATTACTGGCATAATCATTAGTATAATTATTTGTTTTTTGTTAAAAATATTGACGATTAAATAAAAATGTGAAATAAACTGCTATCTCATTAGTATTAAATTTAGTCCATGTTTCGTAGCGTAGTGATAGCAGGTCTACGGTCTTCGATTGCGGAAGTTAAACGGCTTTCTGCATGACTAATGTCAGATGGGTGACTGCAAATGACTGCCTTGGTTTTGATTTCGTCACCAGTTGATATAGGACTCACCCATTTTTCCTAATATTTTAACTCATAAATAGGACGTTTGTCCACTCATCCATACGACCACCCCATTATCATCTGCTCTAATACATTTTTTTTGGGGCTGGCGCATCACATTTTTTCTTCCATTCTTCCATGTATCTCCTGTCATCTTTTTATTTAAGTAATTCCTACACATTCAAATTATTTCACACAAAATCCATATTTTTTCTGCATCTTCCTCTCCTCCATCCATTAACGTTCATGTCCATCCCTCTTCTAACTACTTTTGTTATGGTGAACAATTAAATGTATATTCCATTAATTTATTCATGCTTTTCACTTTTTGCTTTTTTTGATCACAAATCACAAAATTCATCTTATCCTCTCACGAACTAATACCACATATCACCACCTACATTTTGTTCATTTTGACCCAAATGACCCCCTAGACAAAGTCATATTGTGAAAACGAATAAAACGATAACGAACTTCTCATTCAAAAGATTAGTTTTTTTTTCAGTTTCTGAAAACTTATTAGATAAAAAAAACTAAAACTTACATAGGTGTTTAAACACCTGCCTTTTCCCAACGTTTTGACCGAGTTGCATTGGCCGTGGTCACGGTCTTACTCGTCTAAACGTCGGGAAAAGTAAGTGTTTATTTTAAACGCTTTTAATACTTAGGATTTAAATCTAATAAAATGCAACGCGAAAGTTATAACGAAAATAAAAGTATATAACGAAAACCCATACCTTACAATAGCGAAGCAACATCTTCTGTGATTGTTACTTTGCCAAGGAGGGCTAGAATTATACCTGGAACCTTAAAGTTGACGATGCCAAACTTGGCGTTCTAATCACTTGACCTAGGAGGCCGACAGGTTAATGAGCTCATCGATATGACGTCATCATAAAAGTCATGGGTACAGTGCCCTCTAGATAACGTTGACATTGTCAACATAAGCTTATTACAGAACTGTGCTTATAAAATCACCTTAGTTGTCAAAAATTCTTACACCTCAAGATAGTGGCAAGGTTCTTATGAACATGTGTGTGACGTTTGGAAAGCTGGCAAGAGATTTTTTCAATTTAATTTAATGTCTTTTCTTATTACGTTTATGAACAGATTTTTCAATGTTTTCTACTAGTTTGCAATGTTATTTAACGGCAAAAGTTGAGGGTGATATTCTTAGAAATCTTAATCATAGCATTTGCTTCAACTGTACCATATTGAAATATTAACTAAATGTCAATTAAAAGCGTTTTTAGGGTTCCGTACCCAAAGGGTAAAAACGGGACCTTATTGCTAAGACTACTGTCCGTCTGTCTGTCTGTCTGTCACCAGGCTATATCTCATGAACCGTGAAAGCTAGACAGTTGAAATTCAGGTATTTCTGTTGCCCCTATAACAACAAATACTAAAAACAGATTAAAAATAAATTTTTAACTGGGGTCCCATACAATAAACGTGATTTTTTACGTATTTTTGTACCGAACACTTCGTGCGCGAGTCCGACTCGCACTTGGCCGGTTTTTTTTATTAATAATCCACAATACAAGTTTTACTATTTCTAACTCTACATTATGGGAAATATCTATAATACCAATTTAACAATATCATCATCCAAAGTGGACTAACTAAAATTATTAATGAAAACTATACAACAGATAACACTAAAAATGTCTTGTTTATTCTTAAATAATTATAATGTTTATAAACAACTGTTCTGTTAATTATTTCTAACAAAACAGTATGTTTGACTACAACTTCCACTATAAAGAGGCGCCCCCATAATCAGCCGTTTATATCCAATCATGCCATAATTACTATCTTCAGACGTAATTAACTATATCTGTATTAAATATTAACGAGGTTTAATCTTAATCAGCGATTAGATCATCGCCGCATACAATCACTCACTGCATGGGAAAAATCATTATGGTACGGAACAGGATTTAAGCTTGTTCATAATATCGCGATGACTAATCTATAGGTAGTAAGTGCGGTCGAAACACATAGTATTTTTATTTTATTGAAATCATATAATCAAAGACATCAACATCCTATTTAAAAATAAAAGCAACTTTGAATGCAGTCTGTTTATGTGAAACCAGCTTCATTATTTATCTAATAAGTTTTCAGTAAAAACAGCAACAACTCATATAAAATCATCGTTAAAATTATAGATTTGCAGCAAAAACAGAAATATTCTATAGTAACAGCACTGCTTTGAAACAAAAATCATATTTTCCGCCATTTTGGAAAAACTGGATGTGCCTTTGCTTCTTTGTACAAATACAAAATATTTACTCAGTAATATACAAATACTATTATCTTAGCTAGTGCTCAAGGATCTACTTTAAAGTATCAGTAATACTTGTGCCAGGGAACCCCGTTCATCCTTTAATGTTAATGTGTACAGAAACTAGATAAATTGTGAGTAATATAAAGTATATAAATATTTTTTAGAAAATATCTGAGATATCAAGGAAAAAGCAGATGAATCAACAAATTTAAAAAGGACTTTTTGAAAATATTTGGACAGTACAATAATGTGCCAACTTTTGACTCTTCTCCTTTTTCCTTGTCACCACAGACATTGCACGTTTGACTTGGTGACTAAAGTTTTAGGTTTCTCGTACGTCGTTTAACGGTCTAATTTATTTCATGATTCAACTCCTTAAACAATATTTTTCACTCCTCTTGCTCTAAAAGTCCGTCATTGTAAGGTACAAGAGCCAGGATAAAATAGCAAAATTACCCCTAGGGGATAAAGTTTTTTCCTTTTTAATATTTGTCTATTACCAATGAGCCTACTATAACGAAAAAGTCTTTATTCATAATCACGAATAAAGACTCGCTCGACTTAATACTGTTTCTCATTTTTATTGTTGAAAATGGAACTAAAAGCAGCGATCTCTTCTGTGAAATCATT
This sequence comes from Agriphila tristella, assembly GCA_928269145.1. Classification (NCBI taxonomy): domain Eukaryota; kingdom Metazoa; phylum Arthropoda; class Insecta; order Lepidoptera; family Crambidae; genus Agriphila; species Agriphila tristella. Next base: position 34,063,622 of record OV743435.1, on the reverse strand, counting down.
GACTTATTTATACTCTGTGACTTTAAGTTTGATCGTAGAATGCGTGCATTGTGTTTCTTAGCTGCTACAGTAGAAATTAAAAAAGGCGCGAAATCTTTAGAATTTTTCTCTAATACCAAACTGATTGAATTGTGTGATGTAAGTAAGAAATAGGAAAGAAATAATTTTAATCTTTTGCCGTCAAGCACAAATCATTTAGTTAAATACTGTATGAAAAGTTTATGAAATGGAGGATAGAAAAATTAGTGGATTCGTTTACGTAAGTATAAACTAGGTATTTAATATTGTATTTTATTTTATCGCCTTCGTAGTGAAAAGTAGAGTGTAACACACGACGCTAATAGTAGATTATACAACAAGTGAAAAAAGAAGGAATTTAGTTCGAGGTACTATGTTGGATCCCGAGAACAGCGAAGGATTCTAGAGTTGAATCCCGAGCGTAGCGAGGGATTCAAAAGTAGAATCCTGAGCGAAACGAGGGATACAAAGGACCGAGATGAAATTTTTTTTCACGAGTTGTGTACTCTACTTTTTACCATTGGCTGCGAGAAAACATAATAGCAGTACTTACACCTATAGTACCTATTTATAGTTATCAAATTTTATTATTTAGATAGGTAATCGGTATTTTAACCGTTAGAAAATAGTGAAACTATAAGATTTCCAATGACATAAAACAACCATGCTATGAGGGAAATTACATGATCAGTCTGACATCAGTCCATTTCATCAGTTTGTATAGACTTCGAATTTTTACAGACTGAAGATCGTACCAGACTGATGGAATGGACTGATGCAAGACTGAACATCTAATCTCCCTCTAATATAAAGAAAAGAACCCAAAGATAAGACACTAAAAAGAACCTAAATAAAATTGGCGGGATATTTTTTTTATTTAATTGAATAGCCATGGCTATATCTATGGAATAGCTCCATACTTTCATCACGTTTTATTTTTTTTGTACATAATTCATACGTTGCGCGCTTGTTCCAAATTCAAAATATTTTTATTCACTCGGTGAATAAAACAGCGTATTATTCACTGTTATCGTTGAATTAAACGCACTTTTTCGAGTGGCAATGGTAAAAAACCCATTGTAACTCGGTTTCTACCTCGTATGCAATGGGTCATTTTAGCGTATTGTATAACAATCTACTATTTTACCATCGTCACTCTAAAAAGTGCGTTTAATTCAACGATAAGAGTGAATAATAAGCTATTTTATTCACCGAGTGAATAAAAATAAATTGATTTGATGGAACAACCGCGCATCATGAACTATTACAAAAAAGTACCTATAGCTATACTGGCTGCTATGGAGCTATTCCATAGAGCCAGTTACACAATAAAATTAAAGAAAAAAAAATATCCCGCCCAATTTAATTAGGTTCTTTTTAGTGTCTCATCTTTGGGTTCTTTTATATCTATTAGAGGGAGATTGAATGTTCAGTCTTGCATCAGTCCATTCCATCAGTCTGTACGATATTCAGTCTGCAAAAATACAAAGTCTATACAGACTGATGAAATGGACTGATGCCAGACTGATCATGTAATCTCTCTCTTAGCGTGGTTGTTTTATGTCATTGGAAAAATTCTAATTTCACGCATGGGTCGCATGGGTCGGTCATGGGATGGGTGACCAAAAATGTATTATCTCGAGCTCCTCCGTGCTTTGGAAGGCACGTTAAGCCTTTGGTCCCTGCTGCATTTGCAGTCATTAATACCCATCAATCCGCATTGGGCCCGCGTGGTGGGTTATGGCCCATCCTTCCACCAATAAGGAAGGCCTGTGCCCCAGCAGTAGGGACATTAAAAATGGCTGATAATCAACTATTATACTAAGCACAAAAGGTAGGTACCTATTTGTTTTCTCGCAGTCAATGGTAAAAAGTAGAGTACACAACTCGTGAAAAAAAATTTCATCTCGGTCCTTTGTATCCCTCGCTACGCTCAGGATTCAACTCTAGAATCCTTCGCTACTCTCGGGATCCAACTTAGTCCCTCGAACTAAATTCCCTTTTTATTCACTTGTTGTATAATCTATACCATTAGGTGCGTTGCATATAATTTATCAAAAGCATTTTACCCAAAATGTAAATGAATCATATTATCTTTGTCAGATTCTACATTTAGCAAAGTATTTAATAATACCTAAGTTATTTATGTAAGTGTTATGATAACTTCCATTCAATACATTAAAAATACAGACAAATTGAGAACTTCCTCCTTTTTGAAATCGGTTAAAGTTAAATGGTAATTGAATACCAATACTTAAAAAAAACATTTTATTATTTTTCTTTATGAAAACTTTCTACTATTAAATATAGGTACTAGAAAAACTTAGAAAAACTCACCACCAGATCATTTTCTCAAGCAGGACTTGAACCCGCGACCTTTGGAAGTCCGGTCCAATGCTCTTCCAATTGAGCTAATGAGTCACTTTTAGTAAGTTCGTCGAATTTTTTATAGTATGATTATCCTATTCTTTCGCTGCAAGCCAGCGTTATTTCATTAATGTAAGGAGTTACAGTCGACATCCTATTGAAACATTTTTCCAGATATTTGGCAGTCGATAAAGATGAAACAGCTATAGCAGGTGGAACGAAATGATGTGGTGATACTGAAGTAGGTAATAGTGTTGCTAAAATTGAACAAGATTCTTCAAGGAACATAGGTCAAAACTATTTTTTTTTCGCCTTTCCATAGTAAGTTGGTCAGCTGACCAATACAATTTAAATGGGAGTATGTTGTTTTTCGTTTTTCGACCTATTTTCCATGAAAAAGGTTATTTAGTTTAAGCAAAACTATCACCTATTTCAGTATCATCACATCACCTTATTTAATTTTTAAAAATAGCATTTTCAATGCTAAAATCTCAAAATTAAAAAAAATCTTATAATTTGAAAATGATACTTTAAGGAAATCTTATGACTTTTTAATCTTAGCTCTGCAAGTTAACGGGTGGTACAAATATTTGGTGCTCATTTTTACCGGCACATTAGCACTGTACCGGGGTAACTTAAGAGTAGCACCCAAATTAACACTGGCACTTAACACTTACTTACGGGGTTGGCCCAGGTGGTCTTTGTTTAAGGCTGTGTTTTTTCCTCAGGTATTTTAAAAGGTAACACTTTTATAAAACCTTGTTTGTTTTTTAAGTTAAAAAGTGCAAATATGACAGGGGTGTGAGTTAAGGGTAGGAACTTGCTAATGTTGATTTTCGTAAACCTTTCGACAACTTCAGCTATTTTCAATGTCCCCACTGCTGGGGTACAGGCCATTTTTAAGGGTGGATTAAGAGGATGGGCCATAACCCACCATGTAGGCTCAATGCGGATTGCTGGGTGTTAACGACTGCAAATGTATCCGGGCTAACGTGCCTTCCAAAGCACGGAAGAACTCGAGATCATAAATTTTTGGTCACCCATCCCATGATTGACTTGCGAAAGTTGCTTAACCTGCGCAATCGCAGGGCCAGGCGCTAAACCACTGTGCCACTGAGCTCAGAGGAGGACTAAAGAGTCTCCTTTGGTTATCCTAACATTGGCGAAATTCACAAGGCTACCGTCAAAACATAGAACTAAGAAGAATACTGGTGTAAAAATTTGGGACATAAAAATAATGCAAATTCACTTGTTTTGCCAACACGAGATAAATTTTATTGCTACTGTTGGCGAGCTGACAGCAAAATGCCTGAAATGTCAGTGCTCGTTTAACCAAATCGAATGAATTTGTAATAAGTATTGTATTCATTTTACACTTGGACGAATCTCGTCCAAGATTTTACACCAGACAAATTTTCAAACGTAACCGTTTATCTACTTTGAAATATTAATGTGATTTAATCAGTTAACAACACCTGTCATGTATTGTCAGTTTTATAGTTTAAAGTTGCATAACACTCAATAATTTAGCTACTTGTTAATTTCTTCTTTATCAATCCATCAATTTATTTCCTCATAATTATATCTGAAGGAACGATAACAAAGTTTAATTAGCTATTTAAGAATTTACATTGCTCTAATTTTAGATAGTATTGTATTTATAGTTCTCCTAGAAGTTGGAAAAAAATAAAACGAAACTGCAACTTTTTAATGAGAAGCATTTATGACAAGTCAGATTTTCAATATTGACCACAAATTAGTTTTGTGGCATTATAAGAACCCCCACAGACAACACTTTCTATCTTTATAATTAAGAACTTTAGAATTCAGGATCTTTGTAAGTATGTTTAGTATCAGCTGACTCTTTAATCTTTAGTCTTATGAGTATGCCTGACCTATCCAAGTCTTTTGTCTGTGGGGGCTCTTATTTTTTACGCTGTGTCAAAAAAATGTGACTAGTAGCGTGTTTAGCGAGTTGCATATGTGACAAGTTGAGTATCCGTTTTGAAATGTGACGAGTTGTGTATTGAAGACCTGCGTTGCGTGTGATCCAAATCAGGTATCGCAGAAACCTTTCTTCTTCTTCAATTATATTTGAATCAAAAAAATATTCAATATCTTTGTTCTTCGTCCGATTTCGTGATCTTGTAATACTCGTGTAAAAAAGTCATACTCATAATAAACGAAATTGCCTTACAATTAACAAACTTATCAATGAGAGTGGTAACTATCCTACAGAAATAGCTATCAAACTGTTATCAATCACAGTCAATTCCAGATAAGGTCTTAATAAAGGCGTACCTTAAAGAAGCGTCAATGTATTTGGGACAATGCGTCCGCGTCGTAGAAATAAACATTTTCATAAGAATGGACTTATTTTGTGGAGCACAGCGCGTCGCTCATTCCAATCCAATGTGGTTCGTACGATTAAAGTTTTTAGGACGTGGTATTCAATTTTGAATTTACAATTTTATAATATTAATAATCTATTGTTAAAATGGACGGAGGAGTACGGTGGCGCAGTGGTTTAGCGCCTGGCCCAGCGATTGCGGACGTTAAGCAACGTTCGCAAGGGTCGGTCATGGGATGGGTGACCAAAAATTTATTATCTCGACCTCCTCCGCGCTTCAGAAGGCACGTTTAGCCGTTGGTTCCGGCTGCATTTGCAGTCGTTAACACCCACCAATCCGCATTGGTCCCGCGTGGTGGGTTATCGCCCGTCCTCCTTATCCACCCATAAGGAAGGCCTGTGCCCTAGCAGTGGGGACATTAAAAATGGCTGATGGACATTGTTAAAATTAAATTAACGGGGCGGGCTGAGCCAAGATTTGTGTCTGAAAATATTAAAATTGCATTTTCCATTCAGCTTGGGGCAAATAAGGCTGTAAATTTTGGTTTTCCTTATCGTTTTTGTCTAAATTAATATTGTACTTGATACATTGATATTTTCAGCTCAATTCATGCTATTGACAAAATGTAGAAGCTAAATTGTAACTTAATAATGTCGTCCCGTGTACTAGTTAATTTAAAGCGAAAGATTACCGATTAAGATTGTCACATGTCATCCCGCGCACTAATTTCACAGTTCCATAATAAAAAGAAAACAAAAATCAGAGAAAACCAACCTAATCACCAATTCATCAGTAAACATGCAAAAACAACCTAATCATCAATTCATCAGTAGCATTTCTATCTACTAAACATGCAAAGTGGGTTACAAACTGTGCACAGCCAAAGCGTAACTACGCTCATAAGTACCTCATCCATCTATTGTTAAGCACCTACCTCCACGCAACCTACAAACCTAATCGTTATACATTACAGTCTACCAGAACTAATTTCGGACTCCTTATCATAATTTGAATCGACATTTTGTATGAGTTTTGTATGACAAACTCTCTGTTTTCTTGTACGGTTATTAATTTAGTAACAGTACCGAAACAAAACTTTGTAGATCATTAATGCTGTGGTTCAGTCACCTTTATGACAAGGTTTGTGGAATAAATATATTTAGTACTAAGTGTATGGTTGGCATTAAATTAAAATAGATCACATTTTAGCAAAAAAGCTTAGCGTAAGCGTAGGCTTAAGCACCTAAACATAATACCTAACAATAGTAAAAAAAAACTATTGAAAAATATCAGAGCACTATTAACGGAAATAAAAAATTGGTGTACTTAGGCTGATTTTTTCCAATCCTCAGATAACAGATATCATACAGTTAAATTATAATCCGAATAACATAAAAGTCATTAATAAAATTTGACAAACAAACATTGACAATCATTTTCAATTTGGCGGCATAATACGTTTATCTAACGAATAAAGCTTTATCTGGGCATTGAAAAATCAGCCCTGTCATATCTCCGATAGTAGGAGTTAATTGTTTCAAGTGTTACTAAGATTTAGTTTTGAGGTTTTAATCGTTGGGGTCTGCATGTGACCTTATTTAGTGGGTGTCAATTGTTTCAAAATTGCAAGATGGCTTCCGTTATACACCGTTATTTTTAAAGTATATCTGAAAATGAAAAGGGGTGTTCAGACCACGTTAATTAACAAATTTTACTATGGGGCCAACCACGAAATCGCGAAAAAAAAATCAGCTGTTCCATAGAAAAGTACAACATTGACTCGACTATAATGTATGGATGTACTAAAGAAGGTCACAGACCCCACCGAGTTAAGACCTCAAAACTAAATCTTAGTAACACTTGAAACAATTAACTCCTACTATCGAAGTCATCTGAGTCAACTTAGGTCATCTACGCAACTTAAATTTGAATGCAATGACCTATTGTCTCTTACCACGAAATATAAAGTTGACAGAACAGCCGCTCAAAATAAATCACGGTTTTCAGGGCACGCACACAAAGATCTTTCATACAGTCAATCCTTAGTCAATCTCAGACCAACTCAGCCTGTAAGTCAGTACTTTAATGATTGCAAAAAATATGGTTTATTGCAATCATAGGTACTAATAATAATATTAGGTACAAGACCACTAGCCATTTTAATGTCCCCACTACTGGGGCTCAGGTTTTCCTTATGGGTGGATAAGGAGGATGGGCCATAATCTACCACGTGGACCCAATGCGGATTGGTGGGTGTCAACGACTGCAAATGCACTTGGGACCAACGTCTTAACGTGCCATCCAAAGCCGAAGGACCTCGAGATTATGAAATTTTAGTCACCCATCCCATGCCCAACCCTTACGAAAGTTGCTTAACCTCCGCAATCGCTGGCAAGGTGCTAAGCCACTGCGCCTGCTTTTCGTCATGTAGGTACATAATTATAACATAAATTATAATAACTGGCCAAATATTTATTTTTGTGTTATAGCGGCAATAAGCTGTGTTATAGCGGTTATAGCGGCAACAGAAATACATCATCTGTGAAAATTTCAACTGCCTAGCTATCACGGTTTATGAGACAGACAGACGGACAGAGGAGTCTTAGTAATAGGGTCCCGTTTTTACCCTTTGGGTACGGAACCCTAAAAATTGTATCAATCACATGGTTTACTGTAGCAGTTACCAAGAAGTTCCTAGGGCGTTTTGTTGCCCTAAAGACGTAAAAATTTTCGAATACGGCCCAAACGGCCCTTCTGTCCTATACACAGACTTACTATTTTGTGCTCTTACTGTACGAACTACGCTGCAGTCACGGCTACTACCATATTGGCATATTGTAGGCCTTATATGGCCTGGACCTAATGACCTATGACATTTCAACCAGTAGCGCCATCCTTGTCCCGCCTATTGTGCGAGAAGGGGACAACACACCACCATAATAGAATATCAGTTTGTTTTATTCGATTTGTGAGTCGATTCTGTATCTACTGGTTTCTCATAATGCACCTTTGCTTCTTTGTTTGTTTCGACGAAGTTCCCATAGGACTCGGGATTTCGTACTTTAGAAATGTTATATCGATGAGTAATATTCCATGGTACTTTAAAATAGCTTTGATTCTTTAAAGTTTTAAACTTTTCCTGTAAATACTTGAGCGATTATTTTGTATTTTTTAATTACAATGTGAAATCCATGCACATAACTTGCTATAAGTTTTTTGTTGCCATAATCCTGTTGTACTGTATTGATATTAAGTTTGTAAATATCGTTACTTATTTCAGTTAAAGCTGATTAGTTTCTTACGCCCGTTCTTCTTGTCGGTTAAAAAGTGTGGAACGGGTGGTAGGAAAATATTAGAGACGATTCAAAAGTATTTAATTAAGCATGAAGTTTATTTGAATAAAGACTTTTGACTTTGACATTGACATAGATATTCAGAAATACGTATTTAGAGATCGGCTGTTGGATTAGACATAACAAAGTTTGTATTCTTTAATAACTAGGCTTTTAAAAGACAAATTAAGAAATGTGAATAAAATTAATAATCAAAGTCTTTTTGGAAAAAAAAAACCCAATATTTTCTTCCTTATTGGCCAAACTAAGCCCGAATGATTTATAAACTCGTAAGAAGGCCTCAAATACCAATTACAATGCTTTTACCAATAATAGCATAAAAAATTATACTCCAAAATGTGTCCAATCATCGATAAAAGTGGATGTAATCACAAGTCCTTAGTGCAACGGACCGAAATTACTGGTCCCTCAAAAACAGTAATTTGTTTGTAAAACTTGCAACAAAAATAGCTCCGTAAACGTCAAAGTGGGTATATGTAATGTTATGATATGTAATTACGTTTATCGGGTTCATGTATGACATTGATTATCGCAGGTTTAGTGATTGGGTTGAGATTTTGCCGTTGGCTGTATATAAAGTGTGATGAAGTTATAAAGGGTTTGAACTGTTACTTTTACATTTTGAAAAAAAGAAATATATGTAGCTTACTTCCGCAAACAATATATGCAAGATGCCGAATGTTCGGTGTTGGTTTACGCACGATCTAACTCCTGAGGATGCCCCGGGTTGGGGCGAAACACGTGTAGAGTAGCCTAATTGGTGAAGTTGCAAGGTGTGTTGCTGTCTTGCTAAATGCAGGTATTGTGCACTGATATTTTGTGGTGTGCATATGTGCATATTATTGCGGGCGGGCGGGCGGTGCATCTTGCATATATTGTTTGCGGAAGTAAGCTACATATATTTCTTTTTTCAAAATGGTTTGGGACTTCCGCCAAGTGACGCCTGATTCAATCAAATAGTTACTTTTACAGATTTGGTTTACTTGGTCTGTACTATGTTTGACGTAGAAAGTTTTATGACTTTGAAATTCTATAAGATCACAAGATTAGTGAAGCAAATTCTTTACATACAATTTCTTTCGAAATATGATAAAAAATACTATGAACTACCATTGATATACAATATGTTTGGAAATAGCCTTATAAAGCCATGGGGACCATAGGGACCATTTCCTAAACAACTCCCTAATCATCCCCTCTCCTGAATAACTTTTACTATGGGACCAACTTTAAAATAGCGAAATAAAGAAATCTGCTATTTCATACAAAACTAATAACTAAATTAATAAAATAGAAACAGCTGTTTTTTCCCCAGTTTTAGAGTTGGCCCCATAATAAAAGTTGTTCAGTTTGATGGTCACCTATCTACCATATTCTAGCTCAAGCGGGAATCGAACCCGCAACCTTTGGAAGTCCTGTCCAATGCTCTTTCAACTGATCTACAGAGTCACCAATTAACTTTTTTAAATGGTAAAATAAATAGGAATATCAAGGATAGTATTTTGTAAACTTTATAATTTTAATGCATTTTTTTTAAATCTTGTGGTTATTCTTAAGACTTTATCATTGGTGTTTTTGACTGCCTACAATAATCTGATTTGACGAGAAAAACAAGGTAAAACTGACATAAAAAGCCATTACGCATTTTTTATCCAGTTATGGCCTTAAGATTTTTAACGGCCTAAAAATTATTCAACTATAATCTTTATCTACATAATGATAAGAGCTATGAATAATAAGTACCGTTAAACTCCACCCAAGCCTGCTGTTTTAAAGTATGTCTGTCGATTGGCGTACAGGTTAAGAATGCTAATGAAAAAAATTTGCATTTCCTATTTTGGCCAGTCCTCTAACCTTCTTAAGGAGTTGTCATGTGTTTATGAGGAGTTATAAGGTGCTGGTGCTATGTGTTTTATACGAGTATTGCTACATATCATATGCCACTCCCATACCCATACCCGACCCGAATCATTAGCATACAATTTTATTTGCTATCCTTCCATTTATACGGTATATTTTTTGCATTTGTTAATTAAGGATGTTTTGGGTCGATTCAAGAGTGTTGGGTTATTTACCCTATTCATTCCTGTGTAAACAATCTACTTCGTATTTACTGCACTTGTTCAGAATATATTGCAAAAATCTGTGTACATACATACAATGCGTAGTTGAAAATACAAGAGGCTATGTAACAACAATCTACCCATCATCGGCTACATGCCCATTTTTTATTCTATGAGTGTATGCAACCATTATCGTGATAGTTCTTGGGAGAGGCCGATGCGTTATATGGCTAATATAATATGATAATGATAAAAGAAAACTACATCTTTCATCTGTATGTACCAACATTGTTTTTTTATTGCAGGTAGAGCAGCGCGGTGGAGCGAGGTGCAAGTTGTGACGCTAATGATGAGAAGGGGCGGGGCGCGGGGGGACGCTAGCCAAGGCGTGCCGCAGACCATCAGCAAACATGTTCACCAGGTAACTATGCAAAATATGACCACCAGCAAACATGTTCACCAGGTAACTATGCAAAATATGATAAACCACTAGCAAACATGTTCACCAGGTAACTATGCAAAATATGATAAACCACTAGCAAACATGTTCATCAGGTAACTATGCAAAATATGATTAACCACTAGCAAACATATTCACCATATAACTATGCAAAATATAACTAACCACCAGCAAACATGTTCACCAAGTAACTATGCAAAATAAGATTAACCACAAACAAACATGTTCACCAGGTAACTATGTAAAATATGATTAACCACCAACAAATATGTTTAACAGATAACTATGGCGTAGTTGTTAAAAAATAGGCTCGAAGGACCATGTAAATTGCACGAAAAAAGTTTTGAAAGAGACACTAGTAGTATCTCTTTCAACACCATCATCACCAGTATCTAGTGACTAGATTGATAGACAAATTATGTTTTACATGAAATTAATGTTTAAAATGATGTCAAAACGTTTTGCGAACCACTGGTCTCTGCGAAAAGTCTGCTTAGACTGAGTTGAGGTCAGGTGTTAAAATAAGGAGAAAAGAAAGAAAAAAAATCAGTTGATCATCAGCCACATTTCTCATGATCACCAGTCCTAATCTGCACCGTATTCAAATTATAGTTTCTATCCCACGACACCTTCTAAAAGAAGACGAAACAAGTTTAAAAAAGTCATTGCTTAGAGTAGAGTTTAAGTAAATTCATGTTTTGAAATGAGGAGGAAGGTACTTTTTTGACTAACAACTTTTTTAAAGATTATATTAATTCTTCTTCAGTGGTATTTCTCAACATAAGACAAATTGAATACAATTAAACAGACCTTTGACCATACTTTCGGCTACCCAACAGCACACAATTTTTCACGACCTCAACGTCATATGTCAACTTAAATAGTTACGGAAGTACTAATATATTAATTTCACACTACGTTGACCGAACTGCTCGTGACCGAACTGGTTTGTGACTTGTGACACTTGCCTTGTGATTGTGACGTTGTGTAGACACACTAAACAATTCCAATAATTTAATTAAATTGTCTGGAATAAGTACTAATTGGAAAATCAAGCGCATAAAACAGCGGTTTTAGGTCCTAGTACCTAAAGTGTCATGTATATCAAGTAATATTTTAAGTCACGGTATGAACAACATCAAAAGTTTTTCAGACTCAATAAAATGGTTCAGGTCTTCGTCTTTTTAAACAAAGCCTCCCCACAGTGTAATTTTCTCAACAAGTCTGAAAAATAAAAGAGATCTAGACTTAAACTTAAATACTTACTTAAAAATTATTTGTATTTTCTTACATTTCGGTATGGACTTCATTTAATATTTCAAATAGACTTGTTTTTATATGGTTATTAACTTGATAGTTAACTGGGATTGATATCCAACTACTTAAATGGCCATTCTACTAAAATTAACGCTAGTAGAATAGAATACCAATGTATGGGATTGACAGGAGCTAAGCGTTAGCTTATATCATTGCTATACATTGTAATTCTATCCTACTAGCGTTAATTTTAGTAGAATGGCAATTTGAGTAGGCCCTCTGATCTATCATAATTACAACGTATCTCAAAAAATATTTTCTACAAAGCTACAATGTTAATACTGACCTAACTACCGAATTGGTGAGTAACTGCATGTAGCCTCAATATACGATGACGTATCTGTGCTAACTATATCGGTGTATGTTTAGCAGCACGCGTCACAATCTCTATTATGAGAGAAATTAGATCTATTATCGCCTGTTCCGGAATGTGACGTCGAATATTTCGCAATATTGGAAATGTTTCAAGTTTTAGATTCAGTTGATTATTTTTGAGTCAAAAATAAGAAAAATTGCGTCAAATGCATCTCATAAGACCAGTGTCTGTTAGTAGAATTAAACCGAATTCTTATGTAAGAAATAGGTATTTTGTACAACTACAGGTTAGTAACTACTTAAAATAATAATAATCATTAAAATCAGCACCTACTACAAACTAAAGTATCATCATAAATATTCACAGACGATAGCTCAATTAATAAATAGGTTTTTATGTGCTTTATCTATGAAATTGCCACTTTGTATGAAGAATTTTCAAGTAAGTACCTAGTTGTATTTTTCGTACTAGCATTTTCTTCGATCATTTAACAACCATGAACACTCATGTAACAAAACTTTTATGTACTTATGTTTGAATACTATGCTAACTTATTTCATTTACGAAAACCGAAAAAAATAAAAGTAAGTTAAGTTTTGGCTAAGTTACAACCCCTCAGGTCACCCTTTTTTTGCTTACCATAAAGAGTTACTTAAGCTAAAATTGACTCTATTTTTACTGATGTTTGACTATCACGGTCATAATTCGATATAAAATGAAGATATTTTTTTTTTATATTTAAGATCATAGAAGTTATTATTTTCTCTATTTGTGACAAAATATCGGAATTTTCATAGGTAAAGACCTATTACTCTAAATGTGAATTACCTTAAGTTCGTCTTTCGGTCTATAAAATGATTTGTCTCAAGAAATATCCCTTTTCTCTTAAACCGTATACGCATTAAGTTACTATATGACAAGCTATGTTCAAATAACCATGACTTGCTTATTAAACCGGCCGGCGCGAGCACAGGCAGGCGGCTTAGCTTCATCGTTCCCGAAATCCAAATGACATCCATTACGTAAAATGGACCGAAATGACGACATGACTAGTAATGGTTTTTGTTTCGAAATATTCAAGTGGAGGATTTTTTGTGCTGATTGGTACTTTATCCATAGTTTTGAACGTTGCTTCTAAAATTCAGTTAAATTTCAGTCAGTTTCAGCACTCTTAATTGACTGAAATTCAATTTATAAGTGCACAATAAATATTTCAAATATTAATTGGATTGACAATGAAATAAGGAAATATCATCGAATTATTGTTACTCCAGTAATAGAAATACATATTTGTAATATGGGATCAAAACTCTCAATGATTTCGCAATCTTAATCACATACAGTACGATCTAAAAAGATTGATTTTCGATAACTAACACACCACCTAAACATTTGACCAAACATTCCATACATCAATCCAATCTTTCACAAAACGAAAATTACCTCTTATCGCCATACACTGCTCCATTTGTCATTCAATCATAAGAGGACGTGTATGTAGACGATGCAATGTGTATTTAAAAATGCTTTAGTTACAAAACTCAGATCTCATAGTGGGTGCCCAAATCGCATCAAATCCATCGGTCGTCATTTATCATGGCTATGTACACACGACGGCTGATCAAATGTAACCGTTGTGCTGCGAAAACAACTTTTATTACGTAGAGTATAAAGACGGTCTCAAGATCAACATGTTATGATTATGTGCTGGCATGTGTACAATAATTGTATGGATGTCGCTGGCACGTGGTCTGATGTACCACATGATATGGCTAAGCCGATCAACGAATGTATGTAATGTACATACGAACAAAAGTGCTTGAAGACCTTTTTTTTATAGGTAATAAAAGCGACACTGAAATCTACTGCCGCTACGAATAGTATCGAAACTGCAAATCACGTACTTTACAGTAGAGCAGTTTAAAGTTTTTTTGGCACAAAATTTGACACAAAGTCGTAATTTTGAATCGTGTCGTAAAAGTTTCTTCACTGAATGATAGTTTATTTTTTATCTTTTTTATGCCATATTACGATTTTATTGTTTAATATATTTTTTACGAGATATTTCACATTCGATAGTATTCAATGTTTTTAAAATCTGGAATTTGATCGAATGTGGCTGATTCGATAGTGTTCCATGCTTTTAAAATCTGAAACTATATCGAAAGTGGCAGATGCGTTACACGAACTTATACGGTCACTATCGAATCTACCACTTTCGATAGTTTTACTCTTTAACCGTTACTTAAAATTATTATAATGCAAAAATCAAATAGCAAGTAAATAATAACGAACTAACCTAAACTAAACTAACGCGCCTTCCCTTTTTCATATCCCAGAGAACACTGACGAATCAGGCAGTTTCGATCTGCGCCTGTATACCATCGTGCTAGAACAGTATCGAATTTATCGCTCACAGTGTGAAGTTTCGATGTTAATCGATTCAAAGTCTCACGAAATAATACTTTTTTCAAATAAAAAAAAAATCCTAGTAGTATCATATTTGCTCTATCCATTGATGCAATAAAATAAAAATCGAGATTTTGCAGATTCGATACTGTACGTTGCGGCAGTCAAAATTGGAAAATCAATTTCTTTTATGTTAGAAAAGACACTAAATCTCCTATGTGCAAAAACAAACTTTTTGAGTTTTCGAGGTTGCCTTGAGGTTGCATATTTTTACAAAATAAATGTTAGCATAGAAACAGAATACATAATAGTACAAGTATTGTTACTAAAAGCTCCATGTGTACACTTGCTTTTAGCTAGTCACATGGTCGATTTTGATGATTAAGTAAATGTACGTTGAGCTATTTTAGAAATTTGCCGTGCGACAGTGAATTAAAAAAAAAATCACATGGGTGTTTTTGCATTCCGGTAGCTACTAAAAATCGGTTTTCAACAAGACGGAAATGTTGGACCGATATTCAATCTGAAAAAATTAATCAGTGCGTCAAAATAAAGCCCTCTGAGCTTTATGTAAAATTAATTTTCGACAAAACTGACACAGGATTTTTTTGCAGCGACGATATTATAATAACGTCATTCTGGTTTTGTAAAAATAAGTATTATTAAGAAAAACAACAATCTTTACTTGTTGAAACAAAACCATGAACTTATAATTTTGGATGTAAAACACATAGGTAATGTGTAAATTAGATGCATTGCTATTTCGGTTTTGACTTAGTTGTATTAGATAATTATAAACGTAATTGATTGAATTTATCCATGTAAGTATGGTATTTAAGAAAATCATGTCCACAGATGATTCATGTCCATTGAAAGTAGTCTGACCAACTAATAGGCTAGTTTCCACTAAGAATAAATCGGCTAGCATAAGGTTTCTAATGATTAATCGTGTTGAATAGTAACCAAAAAAACACTTTTTTCATTAAAATAAATAAAGATTACCAATATTTACGGAAAATAAAATCGGCAAAATTGGCCATTTAATCACGTGACATTGAACACCAATCAGAGACGCGTGACGTCACGCCTCGCGAAACCTTTGTTGTTGCTGTCATTTTCACACACACACAAACACACAGAGGTGTATGTGTGTAGGTGTCAAACACGAATGTTTCGCGAGGCGTGACGTCATTCAAGACGCCATGACAGTTTTGTCCTTTTTCGATGTCATTTTGAATTCATTTATTAAAACGCAAAATTCATAGGTAAAATGACTTATTTTTCTTAAAATAATATATTTTTGGGGTAAAATAGACACCAAACTTTATTTTTAAACTATTTTCCAAATTTTGTCAACTAGCCTATTGAATTCGTCGGTAGCGCTTTTTTCCACGCCAGTACACCGCCCAAACATGCATGTGACATCTCGACATTTAAGTTGACAGTTGACAGCCGCGGTGTTTTGACACAATCACAATGTTAATGAACCGGCTCGCTCTAATTAAATCATTGTGTTACTGCTAAACTCATTAGCTCATTACCATGGATAATGCACGTATTAGATTAATTTACATGGTGTTAATTTTGTGAAGAACAGTTATTAGGTGATGTTTATTTGTTTACTTCTAATCAAAACTAGTATGTTTGATGAGTTTCCTAAAAAATAACATAACAGTAGTAAATAAGGCTATCCACAAAGCGGAGGACATCATAATAAAAGGTTACTTAAAGGTTACATGACCTGGAATAAATCTAGGCATAGTTTTTAGCGATAAACTTAAAAAAAATACTTTACATTGGCCGATGAACTTTAGTCAGCATACGTTGCAATGCAATACTACGTACGAGACACAGTAGTATTCCTTCAAAATCTCGAAGTACGAAATCAAAATCTGATGAAAATTTGAGGACTGCATAGAGGACAAACAAACAAAAAATCGTTAGTTTTTTTTAAGTTGAAGTTTTAAAATAAAATAGCCAATGATAATAATATATCATTACCACATTACGCATCACTACCATTTCCATCGAACTAAAACCTCTTTAATAACTCTTTTGTTTAGTATCATTTAGTTTCCACCTACCGCTCGCAAAAACAATGGCAGCGCTAAAAAACACTCGCCTGTGGTCTAGAGGCTGTGCAATAGAAATGGATCTATCAATTAAGCCAAGATCAAGCCAGGGCTGCCTAATGAAACATTCAAATTGCATGAAGCGGAAACGACAGTTGCAAAAAATTGGTTTTGAATAACATTACATAAAAATAAAACTAATAAAATCGTTTGTTTGTGGACAAACAAACAAGAAAGCGACCTAACAAAAACGTGTAAAAACAAAACAAGTTCCAATATTCTCAGAGTTAGCTAGCTAAATCAAAATCATCGTTATTAAACAGCCTTTTTCTCTCAATTATATTATAATTAATTTGTATTCAAATGAAAATTAATTAAAACACCGTTTTATTTAACTATTTGTTAATGTTTACTGATAACAGAGAGGCGTAGAGTTTTAAATTTTATATGCTTACCTTAATTGCACCTACTTTTGCTCGATAGTATAAATAAAGTAATAATGTCAGCCAGACTAAATGAAACACTGTTGGAAATTAGTAATACTTAGATTAATTATTATCAAAATAGAACCAAGTCCCTGAAAAGTCTGAAAAAACTGTTTTGTATGAATAATTTGTAACTTATAATTTTCAGTTTTTTTTTGTAGTTTATACACAGCCCTAATCCAGCAGACTTTTGATTGATGCATCAATAAGTACATAAATCCATTAAGCCAAGCCGTGTGTTAATTGTGCGTTTCTGCGGCTGTCAGCCGGCGAACGTCTGGACGGAGGGGCCTTTATTTCCTTTTGTGATGATAAATCCAATAAATTGATTACGTCATAATACCGCACAAACTCCTGAGATGTTTGTAAACATGACTTTTAAGTTATGCTCAAAGTGCTTTTATTAAAAAAGAGGCAAAAGCATTCACAGATTAGCTAAAGATGTCAGGGGTAGAATGACGTAGAATTGTATTTCCGCTTATATTGGTATTATATTGGTGAAAACTCTATTTCCTTATACAGTAAATAGGTGTACTTTATATTGTGTCATGAACAGCAGCAAAGTCTAAAAAATATGTGATTGGCTCCCAAACGTTGTTATATTCAAAAAAGTGCCAAGATCCGTGACTAAACTAGAAGTGAGTTCACTCATTGTGGGTTTCTTTTTTTCTTTTCTTTTGTCTCATTATTTTTAGAATTCAATTGTTATTGAGGTACCGCTTTTTATAAAATTGTCAGTCGTATAGTTTCACATAGATTTTTTCTGTCGAACAAATCTCTCTATTTAAAAAAATGTCGTCTGTCGTACCATACAGCACTTACTTTTTCCTGTTGAACAAATCTGAAATTTGAAAATAAAACACTTTGAGGAAACTGGTGAAAAGGTGCCAAAAAATCAAATGTCGTGTTTTGTACAAATAGTTCTTGCGGAAGTCTGGAAAGCGTCAATCTCTCTTCTCGCTAAAGCAGTTTAACCATCCATTTTCACATCGTTTCTTAAATGAAACGGCTTACACGTCCTAACAGCCGTATTACAGCGTTCTCACGCAGGTCAGCCCATAAATCGCCAGGATCCAATAACAGTGACTGTATTAAATCAAGTTCCGGCACCGAACTGTAGCGGATTCATATTTAATCGGCGCTGGCGCAGGCTATTTAAGCTGGGCCGACGCCGAGTTGTAACAACACTGAAAATGTTCGCGTAAATTATAAGAGGATCAGAATCCTCCTTTGTTTGGTGTCTTCTTTTCTATAAACTAGTTTTAATTTATTACAGACTTTTATAGAATTAAAAAATAAGTAAATGTATTTTAATAAAATAGTTTCAACGTATAGTGCTAAATGTTAAACAATTTTTTCCTTAAACACATCTTAATTATTTATTTTTTTATCCGTGGAAAACAAACAGCATTTATGTATTAATTAAAGATATGGTAAAACTAGAACAAACATGCCTTTATCAATTTTCACAGATAGAATAAAAAAGCTAACACGAAAGTAAAAACTTTTGACATTTTGAGTAAAAGAAAAGTCTTAAATGAAACATTAACCATCATAAAACTAGAACATTTAGACACATTTTAAGTTAATACATCATAATGTCTAAATAGCTTTTTTGTAACAAACAGATGTACTACTTAAATTATGAAACTTAATCTTTGACCTTTTACCCCGGACCTAACTTAAACGGTGGTCTAAAATAAAGTGTGAGAAACAACACTTAAGCCGTTGTCAGTTTGTCTGTCACTTTGAAATGTGTGTTGATTTAAATGTATATTTACGAAATAATTGTTTCACAATTAGACAGATATGTTTGTTCATATTTTAATAGGTGTTTTGAAATGCAGTATTATCCTTAAAGTTTTTAATAAAGTATGTACCAAGGTAATATCAAAATCTTAGAGCAATGACGTATTCGAAATAAAGATATTTATTTAGGTAATATTTTTACGAAATTTTGCAGTACCTACTGAAGAATTTGATAGACTTTTGAACATTAAAAAAAATATCTGTGATTCCAATCAGCGCCAATTAAAATAAATCAGAGGTGACAATCTGTATTTAAACTAAAAAATGCATTTAAAAATATTAGCTGTTAAACCAATATTATATTAGTAGGTATTAGTAATCATTTATTCATTAAAATTAATTCAATAAATGACTATGGATGATAGTATCATTTTTCACTTCTAACTTTTAAAACACGTATAACTTTTTTATTAAGGCGGTTGTATGGACCGAAAGTGGCGTCCTCAGAGGTTTTTATTAATTATTAAAAAAATATTGTTAAAATCTTTTTCTATTAATAATAAGGTATTAGTAGAAAAAGATTTAATAAGGTTTTACGTGGAGTTTTAGGGCCTATGGTCTATTATTTTTAGAAGGTATTACTTCATGCCCTCATAGTCATTCGTAGAGAAAGATAGCAAATGTGCCAAAATGGCCACTATTAGCAGATTTGCTATCTACTTCTAGCAGTGACTACAAGGGAATGTTACGATACCATCTAAAAATACTAGATTGTAGGCCCTAAAAATTCCACGTAAAACATTATTAAAATTGTGTATTACGCGTGAAAGCACTAAACTTAAGAATCGCCTAAGTCTTTTCTTATCTACAACTTGACTAAGTTAACTTAGCGAATGACAGCTACATGACGGCTAAGTTTATGACACCGTTTTAATTAGGTCGTGTTGTAGTTAGGAAAAGACTTAGGCGATTCTTAAGTTTAGTGCAATCGGCCATTAGAATGATAATATTAAATGAAATTCACCGCGGCGCCACTTTCGTTCAGGGTGCCACCTTAATCAAATTGTTTTCACTATGTTTTTTCTTATTCATTCTGTCTATGACCATAACCTTCCTAGACCTAAGATGACACACTAAAACACTAATGTAATTACAACAGTCACGGATGTGCGAACTAAACAGAAGGTTGCGCTACCCGGCAAATAATATTAGCAACACAATAGAGACGCGACAATAGGTAATATCGGATGAAATGATCAAACACATTAGGCGACGAAGATGACATTAGTCGCATCTTGGAAGGATTAATGGTTTTGTAGGTATGTTAATTTGAAAAAACTTCATATAAAGTCCCTCCTATATGTAGGGTTAAGCTATTCCTTTGGCCCTTTCGGCACCGCATTTTCACATAGAAAGGTATTCTTTCATCACACCAACATTGAAGAAGAGCGAGAGGACCATTCGGTTGCCTTCGCAATCTTCCGCATCGATGCGCTTGATGTGATATTAAGTATTAAAAGTCTTTCATCTTTGCCTTCATGCTCTCCTGCCAACCCTATCAATTTGTTTAGAGCAGGTGTCACTTCTAAACTGCCCCTCACACTCTTTCTTCACTCATTCCTAATTTAAAGACTATGCGGGAAGAATAAGGAAAGCCACTAATTTTTTTTACATTCCTTGTTACTTGCCAGTTTTTTCAAACTTAATATCTGAAAAAAAAACTGTCATTCCTCATTCTTCCGGCGTGGTCTATTTTTATAATTATACCTTCGCATCACTCCAGCACACTGCATTATCATTATTTCCTACATGTAAATTATCTTAGTATGGATAACTAGGTTTTCTATGTTATAATTTCTATAAACTCATTAATGTAGTTGATATGCATTTCAAACAGTTTGTTCTCGTCAAGGTACTTAAACATCATTTAGATTCGAATGTTAATAACTTAGTGAGGCCGTAACTTAGTTTATAATGTTTATCTAGCCTTCAGTACACTACAAAGCTTCTAATTTACTCTCTAACATCTCCGGATTAAATTCATTTAGAGCTGTCGTCCGCCGTTAATCCACGAGTGAAATTAGCTCTTGGCTAATGGAGTAAGGCGCCAGCATTATTTAACAGCCGCGCTACAATTGGATTATAATTGTTTTTTCACGCTCATTTCGTGTAATTGGAATAAATCTTGGCCGTATTATTTATTTGGTCTTGTGCTTTATTGATATTTGTATGTGTACCACTTTGATGGGATAGGTCGGTTAATTGAATTAAGGTTTTGTTATGTCGTTTTATGTGAATTCGTAAACTGATCGACTCGCTTTGCAATTGTTTTTTGTTCAGATAAATAAATATTGATTTTCAAGTAACTTCAAATTATGGTGAAAGTTTAATTGCATTTTACGTGTTGAAGTTCTGTTTGTATACGAATAAAAAATACCTACTTACTTAGAAATTACTGCCCTTTGGGAAAGACACAAATTGCGTATATCCATTGATGGAAAATCTGGAATTTATTGTCCCACTCTAACTATATCCATTGCGACTTATCTCAATTTCAATACCTACAGGAACTGAAACTGCATACTGGCCATGTTATTATAAGATAAAATCACTTTCAAATATGTAGTCTAGTCTATCATAATGATATTGTCTATCAAGTATTGGTACTCCCAATTTAGCTGATGAGACTTAAGGTTGCTCGATATAAGTGGCATATATCACAGGCACAGGTGAATCAACAAAAAAAACATTACATTCTCAACAGACTAGGTGGGATAATGCAGTATGTAATATCTGTCCTATTTGTTCCATTTGCGATTATTTGTCGTCATTAGATAAAGTGGGATAGGTATACTTAATGAGAAAAAATATATTGTCCCAATAAATCAATTTAGTATAAGTATCAATTAATAAATTGGGATCCATCCAGAATGTTTCGCTTGTCGTAACTTTTAGCAGAGTTTTATCGAGTTCAAATAGTTATTTACAAGCATCGATCTTCAACTTTTTTATCTTTTCTTCGACTAATAATAGTAAATGTTTATGGTACGAACCAAACCCGACCTTGGACCGAGTAGGAAGCCACAGCAGCCTTATAAAGAGAACATAACTTCTAATAGCATTAGTACCTATCTGATTATGCTCATTGTGTTCGTAAAGTAATGTCGTAGCGTCTTCTATGTCATTAGCCGTGGCCTTGATTTTAGGAGAATCCTATTTGGTGGGTTGGTATTGCATAAGATAAAGTTTAATATAGACGTGTGACGTCAAGTAGAGTAAAGTAGCACTAGCACCAACCATTCACATCTGGGCAGATATCATAAGACAACGGTCTCGTAGGTCCTGTGTGTCAGAAAGGGCATATAGTAGGGAGCTTAGTGGGTATAGAACCCTGGCGAGTCCCACATACCTCGGGATGCGTAAAATCATTTCTCCTACTAAAAAAAGGAGGCATCATAAAAGGCAACTATATAATAACTAAAAGTTAGATGTAACACCTTCGTGGACCAAAGAAAGCCAGCAGCGATTTCCTATAAAAATGGTCCAACACTATTACAGTCCAACCACCTAGCAACCCCGTGGAGATTTTGACTACACCCTCCCACGGTAGAGGTCTAGTACATTCTACATAACTGCAATGGATGGGCTGTTGTGATGGACTGAATTTTTCTAATTAGTTCCCACACTAAGGCCCGTGTTTATGAACCACTCTCAACGTTGAGAGCTAGGTATCTTGAGGTTATACATAACATATGGGTACCACGCAAACTACCGGTAAGACGTAATCAACCTTTAGCCGTACCTAGATGTAACACAAATTATCGTCGTAACTCTTTTTTCATCCGTGTGAGTAACCTTTTCAACGACCTATCAAAAAGCAATAGCGAGTTAGAACTGTTTCGAACTAAACCCAAAAATATAACTAATCTTTTTATCTCCGAGTTTTTCGGCACCCACTCTGAAAGTGACTAGTTTAGTTACACATTTGATAATGATAATACTTTTGTAAGTTATGTTACTCTTAAGACTATTCTGCAAATAGCTTAATGTGGTCTATGTACATCTTGTTATCCATATGCGAATACCTGTTAATAGCTAAGTAGATTTAAGAATTTGTTTCCATACAATGTATAACTGCTGTTGGTATTCCGAACATAATAAAATAAAATAAATACCTAGCTGTTCCTATAAAAAAAACATCTCAAGCATGATCTCAAGATAGCTCTCAACGTTGAGAGCGGTTTATAGATACGAGTCTAGGTGTCTTTAAGGAGCTCGGTGGCGCAGTGGTTTAGCGCTTGGCCCTGCAATTGCGGAGGTTCAGCAACTTTTGCAAGGGTCGGTAATGGGACGGGTGACCAAAAATTTATTATCTCAAGTTCCTCCGTGCTTGGGAAGGCACGTTAAACCGTAGGTCCCGGTTGCATTTGCAGTCGTTACCTCCCACCAAACCGCATTGGGCCTACATAGTGGGTTCTATCCTCCTTATCCACCATTAAGGAAGACCTGTGCCCCAGCAATGGAGACATTAAAAATGGCCGATGTCATGTTTTTAAGGATCCGTGGAAAGATAAAGAAGTCTATACAAAATTGGATGTCTCTTGTTTGTTCCATTACAAAGAATGTTTAGTTCCGTTGGTAAAAGATTCCGTTAAAGGGCTTTTACTATTGAAACTTCAAGTTGTGGGTAGATTCTGTTCTTCAAACTGATTTTTTAAGAAGCTTTACTGTTTCTGTTATTAAAATTTCAATTGAACATACCGTGCGAACAAGTACGATGTGTGAGTCATTTCACACATGAGTAATGACATCGTTTAACAATGTTGAGGCGAATGGTTTGTATATAAATGTGATGACCTTGAGATGTCAGATTGTTTGTATTATAAATCCCAAAAGTATTTTGATGTGTTTGTCCCTGATGACATGAATACTACATTTAAATCAGTGATGTGATGTTCCTCAGTGATGAGGATTCCGGGTGTAGTGCGCTTCCACCTTCGGCCCTACCGTCACTTAACATCAGGTAACGTGAAGGCCAAGCACTATCCCGTAGTGCATAAAAAATGTTGCCTAAAAGAATTATAAAAGATCCTCCGAGCTTTTATCTACACTAAGAAAATACCAGCAGTGATTAGTACCGTCTAATATTTTACGCCAATTAACTCAATTATCATAAATATCCCTTAAAACTATTGCAAAGGTACCAGATACAATGAAACGTAGGTCAAGGGCCGGGGACACAATAGCAACCTCATTAGCGTGCTATTTGCATGCGCTAATTATTTACACACGACACGAGAGTGTGTCGCTGGTTTTAGGATTCAGTTTTACTTTCTCATTTTTTTTCACATACCTACTCATTTAACTTCTACTGACGAATTTCTACTAAATAAAACCACCATATGTCTGACAATTTATTATTTTAATGAAATAAAAAACATTCGCTTCTAGCGATAATTTATATGAGATCAAAACATGCAAGAGCATATAAATTATCATATAAATTATCGCTTTGGATTTATAGATTTGTTACATGTCAATATTAATATAATACCAATCACGATAAAACGATAGCTATGTCTCGAAAAATGTCCTATAAACCAAAGATGTGTAAAGCAGAAATGTGTAACATCTCAAAAAGGCGTTATATGTTGAACAGTGCATCATTGCAATAAACCAAATATGATGGTTATTTTCATAAGAAAAAACTGCCATTAAAAAATACAAAAACTATATCAATGTTTCTACCACATCGTCAAATCTTGCCGTCCTTTAAATTCGACCTACATAAACTATGAAACCCGAGCTACAGCCTAAGCCGACAAGATAAGTGGGCACAGAACGCCGTACAAACTGTTACAAAGCTCTTACACCACCAATAAGCCGCCACGCCCCAATACTCAACGAGAAAGTGCTTATTGGCATTTGATATTAAAAGGTTGACGAGTTTTGAATTTCATTTTATCTCTTCAGCGGGTTGAAACAGTATTAATAACGTGTTGAAAAGGTGAAAACACTGCAGGGCGGATATACGGCCAAAACAGATTAAAAGCTCTGTAAATAATTTCAAAGAGTTGGAAATAATTTTCTTTGTAACAGTAACAGTGCTTTCTAGTATTTTACTTATCATTTGTTTTACTGGTTTAATTTGAAATGGAATAAAATATTTATTGTTAGTTAGAACTTAACTGTAACCAGAACCACCGTATTTTATCAAAAGTGTGTAATTTTTGGCTGAAGTCAATAAAAGCTCCCACCCAGTCCTACGTCTTGCACAAAATGAACTTTAAAGGTTTTTGCATCCGGTATATTGAAACCGAAGCTCATTAGACTTACTTTTACACTTAGTTTAGTACTGAAACTTGAAAAGCTTAGTAAAGAATCGAAAGCCACATAAAGGTTTAATAAAAAAAAAGTGTGCAAACTGCAGCTACAATCAAATCATCGACACCTTTCCCACCTCTTCTGTGATTGCGGCGTGTATCACAGCGTGCCTCGGGCACACGCCACTTTCCTTGCCCGACTGTTGCCCGCCTCTATTATACCATCTAGTCTAATATCTAAATGTTTGTTCCCATATGACTTGAATATTTTACTGTTGCATTGTTGTTAACAAATTGGACTGCATCAACCATATTGTTAGAAGGATCTTGAGGTGTATTAATTGACCAAGTGAGCGCGATGCGCAAGCTAACTCTCTTCAGTTTCTCGTTTCAGCTTGAGCAAAAATGCTTTCTTATGTATTTCTCACCGATTTTCGTGAAATATTGAGAGCAGGTTTAATAATTTTATAGAATTTTCGTCTATTCAGATAGTTTCGTTGTCGAATAAATTAATGAAAAAAGTCATATTTCAGCTATTTCGAAAAATGTTCAAAAATGTCACAAATGCTAGCCCGACTCAAATGGCGAATTTTCTATTCGTTCACTAATTTAAAGCTTAAAAATAAGCAATTAGACGATCAAGTCACATATCGCAAGTTTATGTAAATCACAGACATTGTCGTATTGTATGGAGTTGACAAGCCTACGACACGTAATTTTAGAGTTTATGGCTTATTTTTAATTTTTAAGTTAGCGAACGAACAGAAAATAGGACATTTGAGTAGAGGAGGGGATCTACCTCACAGAGCAATTAGTATTTATCTGGCTGTAGTGTAGACGTAGTATGAGGAATCTAACAAAAAATAGAACACTTCATTTTTTACAGATAATAAAAGGTTTATCTGCATCGGGATTTCGGGATGTCATTTTTGATGATAGATGCGAATAAGTTTTATGACGAAAAAATATTAGAAAAAAATCGACACACCCGTAGCAACTCAGACGGACTGCTACGGGTGAGTCGATTTTTTCTAATATTTTTTCATTATTTATTCATCTTAATATAAAAATAGCATTGTGAATGCAAAAATCTAAAAGTTTAAAGTTTTATGACGTTTTTTGTTACCGATTTTATTATCTTTTCCGAAGCAATCATTCGCGTTGCATTCATTTCGTAGGTGGCCGTAGGGCCCCGATTTCTGTGCGAAACTGGTTTCGTAGGAAGAAAAATATTCTCTGTAAATACGTAACCAGTTTCGTAGCATGAAAAATTATTCTTCACACGTAGCTAGCTACGTAGCATTGGTTTCTTTTTAACATTTAATAAACTGGAAATCAAATAAAAAAAAACAATATCCAATAACTTGCTAGGAAAACAATAAGCAACAGCATAGATAACCTAAAAGTTACTTTAAACAACAGCAACATAGCTCGCTCACAGTAACATGGTAATAAGACATCAATTTACCATACTATTAGAATTAATTCATATTAAATCTACAAATACAGAAACAATTCTACCAATTTATCAGAACCGACATATGGTAACATCAGCAAACCAGATGGGATCTTACTATCTGTTTAGTTACCCATAAATCTATGAAATCTAGATGGAGGTACTAGGGTAGCAGAAACATGCAGTAGTAATAAAGCTTTCGGACTGCAACATGGTATGGGATTTATAGAGCGCTGGTTAGAACGATAGAGGATTTCTGTATGGGTAATGCTTGTGCCGTGTAACGCATATGCCGATACGCTGTTGCGGTTTGTATGCACTACCCTTGGTGGTTAGTGTAGGTTATGAGATGTAGCGATTGGTATGGTATGTTATGATAACGTTTATACGGTTCACTATTTATAGCGTTCTAAACAAAATTTCAAGAATCTTTCCGCTCCAACGACGGAAAGGTTCTTGAATGGCGACCGCGCACCGGACGACGCTTCGGGGGTAGGCCCCCGACAAGCTGGACCGGGTGAAGGTCGCGGTGCGCCGCTGGATGCGGGCAGCGCAGGACCGATCGTCATGGAGATCCTTGGGGGAGGCCTGAGGCCCAACAGTGGGTGTCGTGCGGCTGCTATGATGATAATGATGAAACAAAATTTGTTTTTAATGAATACATAAGGGTATTGAAAAAATATATATCTTCTTTACTAAGTGTATTTTTGAGCGTTCTAAGTAAATTTAAATTGATATCTAAGAAAGAAATTCAGATCCTTACTTGATACAAAAAACTATCAGGAGCTTTCAGGAGTATTGATTCAAAATCATTTAATAAACAGTAATGTGTTTATGGAAATAAGCTTGCTTAAATCGCTTTAAGATCTGCAAAACATAAAAAGCGTTTCTAAAAATATATATATTGACCGAGCGAGTGCAAATCGCGCGCAAAGCGTCTCCGTTTCACCTTGATCAAAAATGCTTTCGTATACGACCGTCCTACGGCTGTCCGTTTGTTCTCCACTAACGGTCGCATTTCTCAACCGAGTCTCGTGAAATTTTTTGAACAGGTTTTATAATTATATGTAATTTTTTTGTCGATTCAGTTTTTCGAAATTTTGAAAAAAATGGGGAAAAATCATATTTCATCCATTTAGAAAAATGATCAAAAATGCTACAAACACGAGATCTACAGCCTCCAACTCTACAGAGCATATAGGTACTTAGTTACAAGAACTTTAATAAAACGCTATCTCCTAAGAACTTGTACCACACTAGACCCGATATTGGAAAATTGTCTAAATTATTAGTTGCCTTTGTAACGGCTCGCCGTGGGAAACAGTAGGTTTTCTCTACGAATAATATCGAAACATTGTTAGCTGGCATTGCATCCGAAATACATATATCTCAGGCCATATGTGGTGAGGAAAGTACAGTTAAACTCGAATGCATTGATACCATGAGAGTCAAATGTAGGGCATTCAAATTATGGTCTTGAAAGATAAGCAAATCCATCTGAAATTTCCATTAATACAAGAACTGAAATGAGTTGTTTTGTTTGGAGTTACTTAAAAAGATCTTCTTATTAAGTTCATGAAAAGGCAGACACATCGATCTGGGGCCCAATCACACTAATTCTGAACGATAAAACCTAAACTGTTACTTTGTCATTTAAGTTATATTTACCTAAAAATCTTAGGTTAGCTATAAAATTCTCATTTAAATTGTCCAAGATTGGCATCTTAGGCTCTCTAGGCATAGTTTTAAACAATTAAAAAATAAACCAAAGCAAGTATTTTTCTGTAAACAAAAAACGGTAACGATTTCGTTTTGGTTTTATCGTTGAAGATTAGCGCGATTGGGCCCCAGATCGTTTTCAAAATAAGCGTTACAAAAATCTGCGCGTCACTTAAATTAAGCCCGCCGGTAACGATCATTCGCGATTGTCAATTTTTACGTCATTGACGCCCATTGATGCGAAAATTGATCGTTTACGCGTGCGATTGAAGCGATTGTCAATTGCTCCAACAATGGCATTGACGAAAAAATTTGACAATCGCAATTGATCGTTACCGGTGGGCTTAAGGAAAACACTAATTTTCACGTAAAATGTAGGCATACATTATGTTAAAGGTTGCGCCTAAAGTGATTTGCGAAAGTTAAAGAAGGGAAAGCGTAATGTTGCCAATTGCAAGTAATTTAACTTGACGTAAACAAAACAGTTAAGTAAACTAAACTCTATTTAGTTCCTATTTGAAGTCACTTAAGCAAGATATTCTTTTCTAAGCGTCTTTATAAATCATCACGGTAAAAAATGTATTTGACGCCAATGAAATGGATTAATTAATTAGTTGTCTTTTACATCAATCACAGTTAAAAAAAATTGTTCTTGACTTTCCAAAAAAAACAGCCAGTGAAATCAAAATTCATTATATTGGGTTGTATAAAATAGGTTAGGAATCGTATTTTCCAGTAAAGGCAGTAATGTATCACATTCCCACGCCTCAAACGGGCAAAGGTGTGTTCTACTTAAAGCCTTTCAATCGATCCTGTTGAAAACATGGTTTTAAGGTTCGAATTGCATTGATCCTTCTACCCGAGATCATTCAAAAATCTCCAGTTCATTTTGAACCTTAATGTGCCGCATTTAAGTTTAAACTTGATTGAAATTGATTACCTAGTTGTGGTAGCCCAGCGTACCGTTAACAGTATCTGAACTTTTTTTTAATTCTTAAAAACAAATAAGGTTTTTTTTCACGTATTTCAATAATAAAACTTACAGTCTATACTTATTTTCATAAGAGTACTACACATTGACTAGGAATTAGATAAAACTGAAACAGGCTGGGGCGTTAACGTATTTAAAAAAACCTCAAAACATTTCGAAGTAACTATTATTTTGATTTTTATAAAAAAAACAAGAAAAAATGATGATACAAGCAAACAACCAAAAAGAGCGGAGATCTAAAAGTTTATTTTTTCAAAATAAAATCATAGCATATTGATAAAGGGATATCTTGAAGATCGAAGTGCAACGAACCATTGCGAGCACAGAGAGCGAAGATCGCGTGTTGCACTATATTAGCTAATAAGAGGGCAGGAACGCTCTCATTGATTCTCGCCCCTTTTGCCACTGATTGAAGACTCTGGAGTAGTTCCCAAGGAATCGTACGTATAATGACGGAATGCGGAGCGTGCGAAACCTTGTTTTATTGGAGGTGCAAATACCAAAGATACAAATTGGAACATTGCTTTTTTATTTAAAAAAATGTCCGTTTCATTATGTCGTTGTATTCATATCCTTTTATAATGTTATCTCTTACTGATATTATCTTTTTAAAATTTAAATATTAAAATACTAAATTTTACGAAAAAAAATCTACCACGCAAGTTAAATTATTTAAAAAAATGCGTCGTTCACTAAAGGACAACCGGCATCCACCATATCGAAAAAATGCTTATCTTGGCATACGATAGAATTTAGTCTTCAAATAAATTCAATAATATTTGCTACATTTATAAAGTTATGATTTATTTTTAGCGCATACAGAAAAAATTCACAGATCTCGTGCCTTTCACTGGTACATTAAAAATGAATTTAATGAATTTAACAAAATATTTTATTATTCTTTTCTTATAGACATTAATATTTTATTGAAAGGTAACCTAAGTACTATGTATAACTAAAACATCTGAATTTCTAAATAAATTAACATACATACATACATACATACACTCACGCCTGTTTCCCATGGGGGTAGGCAGAGACTATGGATCGCCACCTGCTACGATCCTTGCACACTTCTTTCGCTTCATTCATATCCATCAATCTTTTCATACATGCCCTGCGGTTTTTGTCACTGCGTACACCAGCCTTTTTTATAATAACCTCTATTTGGTCCGCGTAGGTTTTTCTGGGACGCCCTCGTGCAATCGTTCCTTCCACATTCGCACAGTATATCTC
This sequence comes from Agriphila tristella, assembly GCA_928269145.1. NCBI lineage: Eukaryota > Metazoa > Arthropoda > Insecta > Lepidoptera > Crambidae > Agriphila > Agriphila tristella. The sequence goes on along the minus strand of OV743435.1, from coordinate 34,032,937 downwards.
TTTCGTGATTCGCCTTTCATTCATCCTCTCTAAGTGACCAAACCACTGGAGCATTCCTTTCTCAATTCTTGTCACTATATCATCTTTCAGACCACACCTTTTGCGAATCACCTCATTGCTCACTCTATCACTCAGTTTTACTCCACATATTTTCCTCAACGATCGCATCTCTACCGCATTTATTCTGCTTTCATTCTTCTTCTGCCATACCCAAGATTCACTTCCATACATCAGTGTCGGTACCAGCACTCCGTTATGAATAGCCATTCGCGCCTTTGCAGAAACGGTTTGGCTACTCATAACCGAGTGTATAGCACCACTCACCGAATTTCCTTTCTTCACTCGTCTTTCTATGTCTTCCTCACTCTTTCCGTCCCTTGTGAACAAACTCCCCAAGTATACAAACTCACGGACTTGTTCCACTTTTTCGCCACCTAACATTACCGTACAGTCAGTCATTTCTTCATCTCTCTCAAACACCATCACTTTAGTCTTAGTTACATTCACTTTCATCCCTTTTCTCACAAAATCTTCATTCATAACCGACATCATTTCCTGCAACTCTTGCGCAGAAGACGCAAGTATAACTTGGTCGTCAGCGTAGAGAAGGCACTTGATTTGAGTCCCATTCATCACAACCCCACAGTCACGTTCTTTCAGACCTTTCATACAACTGTCCAAAAACAGATTAAAGAGCCATGGTGACGCAACACATCCCTGTCTGACACCCCTAGAGATGCCAAACCAGTCAGTGTATACGCCGTCAATCCTGACGCATGCACGGGAATCCTCATAGAGAGATTTCAGTGCATGAATCAGTCTGCTCTCCAATCCGTATTCGGACAACACCTTCCATAGCTCATTCCTGTCAACTCGATCGTAGGCCTTCTCCAGGTCCACAAAGGCACAGTAAACCTTTTTGTGCTTAGCCAGGTGTTTTTCGGTTAAGCACCTCAAGGAGAAGACCTGATCCGTGCATCCCATTCCCTTTCTGAATCCCGCTTGCACATCCCAAATACTCTGATCAGTTTTTTGCATCACTCTTTCAATCAGTACCTTTGCATACAATTTACTGACAATGCTGAGAAGACTGATCCCGCGGTAGTCCCTAATAAAAAAATAAATCAAAATCAAATGCAGCATGCGAGACTCTCGCGCCGACTTTATCATCAGTCGAATGTGCGATAACAACCCTCATGTTTACCTAGGCATCATCATCACACTCTCATTCAGAGATCGTTGTAAAATTTGGAATCGCAGAGTCACTAAGAAAGACGTGACTGATCGAGTAATTTCAAATCTCGAAATTGAAATAACAGCAACCCACGATATATAATATTCTGGACCTAGTAGAAGCCCTCGGCTTCGCCTCGGGCCTCAAACTAAAGCCTCTCTTCTGTTCAACTTTCGCTCAAGATTCGTTTATCAGTTTCTCTACACACAAAAACTCACTACGACGCCTAGCACGTGTACTGGAGATAATAGCGTCATCTCTTTTGCTCCTACAGTTATTGCTAACACTACTTTCTCTTTCGTTTTCACATAGTAAGCGACGTCACTTACTTGAATATGGACTTATGAAGACATTTCAGTGCAGTCACACTATGATACCGCCCCGCGCCGCCGTATCTAACGATTTTCAAATCTTTGACTAGATCTGGAATCAGCTCTCTATTCACGTCATACCATCTGTTGACCTGCTATAGCTAATGAGGATCAGTAACGATTTTTTTTATGGCTAATTAGAAAGCTAATGCCACCATATGATTAACTGTGAAAACATTTTTACGATATCTTTTAAACCTGAGAAGTTATAAGAGCTAAAACACAGATTTTTTGGGGTCCCTATGACGTCATCGCGATGGACGTGAACCTTATGTCGTACGCGATAAAGCACATATTGCATTGAGCTTGGCATTTCCTTCAAACCCTTTTAACTCAATCATTTCTAAACGGATTTCAAAAATTCTTTCACTAGGTTTCATAGCTATCAATATGTGTTTATATTATATCAATAAAACTATAGGATTTAAACCTGTTACTGATCCTCATTAATATCAATATCAATATTATGGTTTTAATATATATCTAAATACTTTTTTATTTATAAAAAATGTGGAAATAAATAAAAAATACAAAATATAAAACACTATTACAAGCTTTGAAATATACAATTATTTAAAAACTTCAATCGTACCTACTCCGTATTACCATTATCCCACGCCGCGCACGTCGCCCGCGGTATCCCAACATTTCGCTTCATAAAGGATAAGCTACAGCCCAGACCGTAAGAGTCAGGGGTATATACTAATTTCAGTAGGTAGCCTAACTCAATATCTCTAGGGGTATTTTTCATTTTTTCGATATCGCTTTTCGTTTTTGAGAAATTGTCGATTTAGTGAGAAAATATCCCGAAAATGTGTGTCATTTTTCTACATTTATGCGATGTTCGAAAAAAGTTTTCGACTTTTTCAAAATTTTTTTCACCATATTGTAGCCCTTGCTGAGACGCATCTTTTGACATTTAGTATATACACGTAGACCCAAAACTCACGGGACCAGGGCAATGTCTCACTTTGGCTGAAATTGGGTACCTACCTTACCGAAGCGATCAATGTAAAAAAATATTTAATTATGTATATTTTTGCAAACACTACGGAAACAACGTCACATTGAAAAACGTTCCGTATTGCTCATTAAATTTTCTAAGAGAAGAAAAGTTACTATGAAATGTAAAAAAGTAGCTGTATAGAACCAAATTTCTTTTCCTTTTTTCGAAATTAAGAAAACGAAATGTCAACTTGACTTCCGATTTGGCACTAATCTGTCATTTGGTTGACCACATACTAATAAGTGAAAAAGTACAGCAGATTATGAAAGTACAGATTAAAAAAGTCAAAAGTATACATCTTCAGCATAAAAGGCCGGGGGGCCTACTCCCACCTTTTTTATAAGTAAGCTTATATCCAGCAAGCTTGTTACAAGCTCTAAATGATATCACTCAAATTCGTACCACGACATCAAATAACAATCTTGTTTTGTGCTGGGAATGAACGAATGATTACAAAAGCAAAGAAATTATGCTTTGTAAATAGTATACCATTTTATAAGAAATATATGTACCTAGAATATAACTTTATGTATAACTAGTTTCCGCCCGCGACTTCGTCCGCGTGGATATTAGAGAAAATCATTTGGGAACCTTCAACCAGGATCAGACCAGCCGTTTTGACGCGATTAGGCGGGTCCACACCAAGCGCACTGCCTCATGAGGCAAGACGTTTGCCGCGTTTGGCAGACCTCGCACGAAGCTACTCGCTTGGTATTAGTTATTCTGTGGCTTGGTGGGGTGCCTAACCACGTTAAAATGGCTGGTCGGGTCCTGGTTGAAGGTTCCCAAATGATTTTCTCTAATATCTACGCGGACGAAGTCGCGGGCGGAAGCTAGTTTATTACAATAAACAGAAATGGGTCGAGAGATATAAATATCCCGTTCCCGTTTCTTTACCCTTTCCCGTTCCCGTTTGGACTCGTCCCCGTTAGGTGCAGTGCAGTTCCCCTTTGTGCTCGTTCCCGTTCCCAATCCTGTTCAGAATTGAATCCACTTCCACATATGTCTCCTCTCCCTCTCACTCTCAATCTCCATCTCCCATCCCCCTTCCCGTCTATTTGGGCGACAATAACTTCCCATTTTGGGTATCAAAAATACTGAACATAGCGTACTGAAATACTAAGTGGGTGAAGGACCGAGGGCGACTACAGATATTGAAAATGGGTGACTTTAAAATACAAATTGGGTAACGGGCGACCAAATTACTATTTGGACGACAACCTTAGGGCACACAAAATATAAAAAAATGGCATTTATTTTATTTAAAAAAGATGACTACTATCCTAACCGATATGACAAAAAACAAACAAACGAGAAAGCAGCCTAATAAAAACGTGTTAAAAATACCATGTTGGGCAGCTTAAATCAGTTATAATAGTTACCTATTTGGTATAATAGTTGCCCACTCAGTATTTTTGTCACCCATTTAGAGTTTTCTCTGCTAACTTAAATTATTTATCACCCATATGTAGTCGCCGGTTTTGAGTATTTTTGTAAGTTAGTCGCGCGTTTAATTATTTTGTCGCCCAAAAAATAAACTGCTGTCCAGTTTAGTATTTAAGTATCCCATTTACAGTCGCCTTTAATTATTTCCAGTTACCCATTTAATTAATTCCCTTTTTCATGTCATCCTTCATAACTCGTTCACTCAATCCGTACCATAAATCCGTACCATGAGCTGCCTTTTTGACAACTAGCAATCTTGTTTTACGTCAATTATGTCAAATCTAGCGATCTTTCAGCGATCTTAAAAAGGGTGTTTTTGTGCGACACAATCAACATGATTTAAAGTAAAATGTTCCAAAAGTAGATTGTTCATAGTGCACAATATGCATAATTTACTCATATTTCTAGGCATATTGAGTGAACTTTCTTTAAAATATGACTTATAAATAAGTTATCATTTACAATTATTTTTAGATGACAAAAGAATGGTACGAAATCACGAAGATTTACTGTGAAGAAAAAGGCGCCGTATTTAACTACGCCCAGAATGTGAAATTTTTAAACTTGATGATTATTTGTTCATCGGGTGATTTCATTTGTAGCAGAACCTGTGCGACAATTGGAGGCTTGTGATGAAAAATTTCAAATTCTACTGGTATTTTGTTCGTGAGTTTTCATTCTGTGAGTGAGCTTGTGCTCTTATAAATCTACACAACTTCCTTTTAAAATAAAACAGTACATGTATTGTATTATTGCCTTTGTATTAATCATCTTCTAATGGGAACATATTACTAAGACAAATTGTCCCTACTAAATAAACAAAATCAACATTAATTACAGCACGCCCACCTATGATAGTGCTAGCTAAGCTATGTTTAGGTAGGTACCCTAGATTTTTTGTCGTAGAACATGCACAAAACCAAACTACAAATTTTACAAAACCAATTTATAGAAATAAAGTCACGGCCCTTTTGCTAAGCCTAGCTATAGCTAGCGCAATGGTACAAAATAAATAAGAGCAAAGAAAATGATTACTTTATTACTTGATATGGGTATTTATTTATGATATTCACTTTTCAAAATGAAACATCTTTTTTATAAGTATCTAATAAAATTGTCACAGTATTGTTGTACAAAATTATCCTTTTTAAGTCGGAAGCTTATGGCGTTTATGGGTTTATCACCGTATGATTCCCTGGCAAACCTGCAAATAACCAAAAATAATGTAAGTAGGTAGTTAGATACTCTAACATAATTCAATCAAGCGGTTACGAGCACTTCAGTATAAAACGACTTATTTACACTAGGTACTTGCTTTTAAGACCATAAAACAATAAATATAATAGTCCAATTTACTTACATGAACTTAAAAGACGTTGTGACGAAATTCAGCTCTTTGGAGTAGAATCCTATCCTGTTTACTGCAAAAGTATTAAATTGTCCACTTTTAAGATATCATGTGTGGTGTGTGGTTGATTTATCAATAAATTATTAATACGTGGTTATAAATTATATCAATCGAAGGATTATAGCTGTTTAGTGTTTAAGTAAATATTTTTTTGATCACGAGACGAGTGACATATTTACGCTACGCATGACATAAGTAGGTAGGTACCTCTTTGTTCATGTCTATTGTTGAAACCACAGAATAAACAATCACAACATAGCGTATTTTTTCCTATATCTAAGCAAGGTATAGACAAATTATTAGTAAAATTATTCGTTCTTTCCCAGTACTTTGCGGGAATAATATAAGGTTATTATATTATCATAGTTTGTTTGACAGAAATGTCATGGTACGAATCTATGTAGAGCTCATATCAACATCGCTGGAAATAAGATCGTTTTGAAAAAGGCTGGTTTAAACAAGCTGTTATTGCTTTGTCATTATAACACATTACATTTTGCATTAATAATTTTCATCATCAAGACTTCCTCATCAGTCATCACGAGCACAGGTAAGTCTTTGTTATACAAACGAAAGGCCTCCACAGTGTGCGTCGAAAATCTTCTAAAATATTGTTCAGTGTGAAAGTGTTGTATTTATAGTGTTCACTCTGATAATTTATTTGAAAATAATAATAAATTACGCTTTATTGCACACAAGTAGAAATATTACAGAAAAGGGGACAAAAATACAAAGAAGAAAGTATAGAAGAGGCGGTCTTATTGCCAATCAGCAATCTCTTCCAGGCAACCATTGGGTGTAAAATATATAGAAAAAATGAAATATAGGGGAGTGGGTGCAATGATAAAAAAGGGAAGAACAAGTGTGTTGTATGAATACAAACAATAGTTATACCTAAAGATAAATATAATTAAAATAAAGGAGAAAATAAATAATTGGTCAATCAGAAGAAGAGGAAAGGAAATGCCTTCTAACTCGTATCTCTAAAGGACTTGGGAGTCTGAGATTTATGTTTACACAGACAGTTGCCATCAGTATATCATAGCAGACAAGGTGACCAAATACTTATGATCAGTTTAAAATGTCAATAAGTTCCATGCACTACAAGTTACCTTTACAAGTTCTGATAGTGACTGTGCGAACCAAATAAATATTCGTAAATGTTCGTGTTCATCATGCTCTTGTTCGTTCGTGTCTACACGCCTTAATAATTTTGATTCCATCCTGCCTGTCACTTTTATGATCGCCAAAGGATCGCTAGATTTGACGTATTAAAATGTATGCTTAGGGTTGCTAACAAGAATCTACTATGTTATTTTTCTTTATCATAGGTAGTTACAAAATAAGTATTGAAAATACTTTATACTTAGATAGACTTACTGACGTATTAACGCTTACGATTATGGGAAGAATGTTAATGTTAGGTATAAGAAAGGGGCGGATTTCTGTGAGCGTTAGAATGGCTGGTTGTCTGTGTCGATTCACGTCAGGCTGGAGACCAAAAGTTGCTCCCTATTTGCTACCATTTACGATTTCCCTACAGTCAAATAATTGCTAAACTTTGAAACAAAATAAAGGGACTTTAAAATGACCAGCCACTCGGATATCAGGCATAAGAATAAATAAAACTTATTCTTATGTATCAGGATAGCCGGTCAAATCCCGGTTGTGTAAACTATTCAAATTCTGGGCACTCGTTGTCTACACCATTAACTCTAAAAGTTCATGTTATTATTTACTCGAGTAATTACTACCTGTATGCAGAACAAAGAAAATATGATTTGTGAGTTTATCCTTACTATACTTGGTATCGACTATAAGTTGACATTCTTATGACAACTTAGTTTCTTCCAGAAAAAATGTTATAGAACTTGTAAAAAATAGTAACTTACTTAAACTTGCGTTAAGTTGGCAACCTTAGATATTTTTTGACAAAGAGTGAACAAGTTAAAGATGATCGCAACAAAATTGCTAAGAAATTTGAGGTAGAAACAACCTTCTTTATAAGACGTCGTGGTACGAAAAGTCAATGTAAGACCTAAAAGACATTGCTATAAGAGCTCGTTGTAGGCCCCCGGGTCTCCTTTATAATAAACCAACGCTGCTATTTCACACATGCTAGCTTCTCCCTCCCAGTAAGTGACACGTTGACACGGCAGAACTAAACTGCGTAGATTACTACCGGTGCCGGTCAAAGAGCAGTACGCTAGCCCATCACGAGGAGTAACAAGGATGGAATATTCAGACGGACGCGGACGGGGGCAAAGGTCGGGTGGCAAATAGGAATAAACCTGATGTTAAAGCTGGATGGAATTTGTCCTGTCTATGGATTAAAATGTTTGAACTTTTGCTTTTTGTCTGAATTTTATTAGAAAACTTTCATTTTCCATATATCCTTGAACCTTGGACGAATTGATTCGTCCAAGCCTTGAACGTAGCAGATGAGTCGATTTTTTTTTTAATTTTGATTTCTTTATTAAGAAAAAAATAAAAAAAAACGATTAGTTGTTTCGACAGGCAAAATTGCATTAGATATTTATTTGCCTTCGCAGTCGAGTACTTAAGTTGACCTCCCGTTGCAACTTTTAATAGGTTTGTTTCACGAAATATCAATTTTAAAACCGGGTAAAAATTTTTTTTTTTTAATAGAGTATCAAATCTGTTCGATAAATCTAGGTCTTCTTTGAACATTGGTACAATCCATACTTAATATTGGGTGGTCGGAAAATTTTCGGCCTTTTTGTACTTAAAATGATAAAGATACTTACCACAGCGAGGATCATCTTAATCATCAAATTTACTAGACCTGAAGCTGCTGCACCATTTTTGCAGTAGTATTCGACAAAGCATCTTCTTCATAAGCATATTACAATTTTACCTATGAGCAGACTATTAACGATAAAAAAATCTGCAAGAGAATTTTTTTTTTCGTTAAGAGTCTGAACCAATATAAAAAAAAATGCAAAACGTATCTAATAAAAATTATTAAAAATATGAAAGAGCAAGACAATGAGGATCAGTAACAGGTTTGAATCCTATAGTTTTACTGATATAATATAAAATCATATTAATAGCTATGAAACTTAGAGAAAGATTTTTGAAATCCGTTTAGAAATGGTTGAGTTATTAAGGGTTTGAAGGAAATGCCAAACTCAATGCAATATGTGCTTTATCAAGTACGGCATAAGGTTCACGTACGTCGCGATGACGTCATAAGGACCACCCAAAATAACAGTGTTTTAGCATGTTTTAGCTCGTATAGCTTCTCAGGTTTAAGAGATATCGCAAAAATTTCTTCACAGTTACTCATGTGGTGGCATAAGTTTTCTGATAAGCCACTTAACAAAAGTCGTTAAGAACCCTCATTATCAATTTGTTTCAATTTTACCTCCCGCCTAAGTTAAGTATTGCCAGAAACATAGCACGCAAAATTCATGCTCCAAAAAGGCCGCGAACTTTCCGACTACCTATTATTGTAAATGCAAAACTCTATCTGTCTGTCTATTAAGTTTTCACACCTAGACCACTGGACCCATTTTTGGATATAGGAAGATGGGACCTTGGGGAAGTATATAGGCTACTTTTTATACCATCGCGTTTCTGCCCGCACGATATAATCTGTTGTCCACGCGGGCAAAGCTGTGGCGGAAAGCTAGTATTTCATAAAAGCTTTTATATAATATTTTAAGTATAAAAAAATACGTGATAATGGTGTTATTTTTAGTAGCACGATTATAATTATAACCATTTAAAAGTTATTTTAAAGTCTCCCATTAGCTTGTTCATCATAATCTTCTCAACATCGCATAATTATAGCACATGGAATAATAATTTATGCAACGAGTAGCAATTCTACATTAAAATGTCGAAGCGCAAATACAGCGTATTTTGCGCTTTTAAATGCATTACGCCATCGGTAATTATAGAGGATCAGCCTTGTGATGGCTTAAAACATGCGAATATTCTGAATGCAATAAGTCTATACAGGGTAATTTTGCGACCTCTTTACAAAATCAAATATAAGTTCAAGGAAGTAATAAAAAAAATTGGTGAGATAATTACGAATTATTTCTTCATAAATTCCCAGTTTCAGCCACTTTTTATGTCCAAAAAATTTAGGCGCGCACGCTCACCCTTGCGCAAGCGACGCGAGCGGGGGAAGGCGGGTGGCGGGAGGGGGGCTCGTGCGGGTCGACCGTGCGATGCGCAAACTGTGACAACAATTTCAATTTGTGTAGGGAAAGTATGGGGCAAAAATGTAAAAAAAAAATTTTTACTTCACAAATTGATTGTACTGCTGTTATAGAATGACCTGAAAAAATTTGAAAGGGGGTCCAAAAATTACCCTGTAGAAGTTGGTGCAACATAATATGGCAGACTAAACAACCTAAATTGTTTTTAAACAAAAACAACACAAATATTACTAGCCTCTGAGGGCACAATATAAAACGTGTTACATAAAACCCTTAAGCTGAATATGGACTAGTAAACTGAACAACTTTTACTATGGGACCAACTCTGAAATCGCGATAAAAATCTGCTGTTTCACACATTATGACTTATTAATTTTGTAGTATTTAACAGCTGTTTTTATTCGTGATTTCAGAGTTGGTCCCATAGTATAAGTTACTCAGTGTGATTGTCCCTATCTACCATATTTGGCTTTAGGAGTTTTTTTTAACATGTTTGTAGAGGCCTAATTAACGCAATACTCACCATCTCATAAAACCTCAAGAACGGCATATATATCGATTTTTATGTTTACTTACCCCATTTAGCCACTAAGGGGTTGATTTTCAAAATCACAAAATATATGTTTCTCTATTTATTTTTACACGTGCTCCTACGAAGTTTAAAGTTGTAATGTCTGTTTTATATTTTTTTTCCATACATAATTTGAACCCTTTTTTCACCCCTTTAGGGTGTAAATCATATTCACCGTGTTGGACTTCAAAATAAATGTCATTTTCGCAATCGTCATCCCAGAAAACCCCTATAACGATATCCATATCTATTTTTAGGTTATTTACCCCACTTCACCCCCATTTCATCCCTATAGGGGTTGAAATACTGCCAACAACAATATACGTTGCGTTTGATTTCCATTAATAAGCCTTAATTATAAATTTAGTGATTTTTACTTTTAAAATGAAGGATTTTCTTCTAAACACAACTTCATCCCCCTTTTCACCCCTTCGGGGGTAGAATTTTGAAAAACGCTGAGACACATATTTATTAATTTTCAATCATCAGCTTAAATACAAAATTTGAAGATCCTAGCTCCAAAACTGAGGGACTTTCATACAAACTTTCATCCCTTATTTCATCCCCTTAAGGATAGAATTTTCAAAAATCCTTCCTTAGTGGATGCCTGCATTGTATAAAGTATCTGTGTGCAAAATTTCAAGCCTCTAGGTTCAGCGGTTTGGGCTGTGCGTTGATATCTCAGTCAGTCAGTCAATCAGTCAGTCAGGACTTTGAATTTTATATATATAGACTAGCTTCTGCCCGCGACTTCGTCCGCGTGGATATTAGAGAAAATCCTTAAGGAACCTTCAACCAGGATCCAACCAGCCATTTTTACGCGATTAGGCGGATCTCCACCAAGCGCGCTACCTCGCGAGGCAAAACATTTGCCGCGTGTGGCGGACCTCGCACGAGGCTTCCCGTTCCCGTTCCCGTTCCCGTTCCCGTTCCCGTTCCCGTTCCCGTTCCCGTTCCCGTTCCCGTTCCCGTTCCCGTTCGCGTTCCCGTGCCCGTTCGCGTTCCCGTTCCCGTTCCCGTTCCCGTTCCCGTTCCCGTTCCCGTTCCCGTTCCCGTTCCCGTTCCCGTTCCCGTTCCCGTTCCCGTTCCCGTTCCCGTTCCCGTTCCCGTTCCCGTTCCCGTTCCCGTTCCCGTTCCCGTTCCCGTTCCCGTTTCCGTTCCCGTTCCCGTTCCCGTTCCCGTTCCCGTTCCCGTTCCCGTTCCCGTTCCCGTTCCCGTTCCCGTTCCCGTTCCCGTTCCCGTTCCCGTTCCCGTTCCCGTTCCCGTTCCCGTTCCCGTTCCCGTTCCCGTTCCCGTTCCCGTTCCCGTTCCCGTTCCCGTTCCCGTTCCCGTTCCCGTTCCCGTTCCCGTTCCCGTTCCCGTTCCCGTTCCCGTTCCCGTTCCCGTTCCCGTTCCCGTTCCCGTTCCCGTTCCCGTTCCCGTTCCCGTTCCCGTTCCCGTTCCCGTTCCCGTTCCCGTTCCCGTTCCCGTTCCCGTTCCCGTTCCCGTTCCCGTTCCCGTTCCCGTTCCCGTTCCCGTTCCCGTTCCCGTTCCCGTTCCCGTTCCCGTTCCCGTTCCCGTTCCCGTTCCCGTTCCCGTTCCCGTTCCCGTTCCCGTTCCCGTTCCCGTTCCCGTTCCCGTTCCCGTTCCCGTTCCCGTTCCCGTTCCCGTTCCCGTTCCCGTTCCCGTTCCCGTTCCCGTTCCCGTTCCCGTTCCCGTTCCCGTTCCCGTTCCCGTTCCCGTTCCCGTTCCCGTTCCCGTTCCCGTTCCCGTTCCCGTTCCCGTTCCCGTTCCCGTTCCCGTTCCCGTTCCCGTTCCCGTTCCCGTTCCCGTTCCCGTTCCCGTTCCCGTTCCCGTTCCCGTTCCCGTTCCCGCTCCCGCTCCCGCTCCCGCTCCCGCTCCCGCTCCCGCTCCCGCTCCCGCTCCCGCTCCCGCTCCCGCTCCCGCTCCCGCTCCCGCTCCCGCTCCCGCTCCCGCTCCCGTTCCCGTTCCCGTTCCCGTTCCCGTTCCCGTTCCCGGTCCCGGTCCCAGTCCCGTACCCGTCCCTTGGATGTGCATGTCTAGGTCTAATCATATCCACCGTGTAGGACTTCAAAATAAATGTCATTTTCGCAATCACCATCCCATGAAACCTCAAGAACGACATCCACATCGATTATCATCTTTACTTACCCCATCCGGGATGATTTTCAAAATAACAAAATATGTGTTTGCCTATTTATTTTTAGAAATTTAAAGTTGTAATATCTATTTTATATTCTTTTTTCATTCAAAATTTGAACCCCATTTTCACCCTTTTAGGGGTTAAATCATGTCAACCGTGTTGAACTTCAAAATAAAACTCATTTTTGCAATCACTATCCCACAAAACCTCACGAACGATATCCATATCGATTTTTATGTTTACTCACCCCCATTTACCTAAGGGGTTGATTTTCATAATTACAAAATATATGTTTGCCTATTTATTTGTATATATACTCCTACGAAGTTTAAAGTTGCTAGTCTATTTTATATTATTTTTCCATACAAAATTTAACTTAATTTTCACCTTTTTAGGGGTTAAAACATGTCCACCGTGTTGGACTTCAAAATAAATCTCATTTTCGCAATCACCATCCCATAAAACCTCGAAAACGACATCCATATCGATTTTTATGTTTACTCATCCCATTAAGCCCCTAAGGGGTTGATTTTCAAAATCACAAAATATATGTTTGCTTATTTAGTTTTAGACGTGCTCCTACGAAGTTGAAAGTTGTAATGTCTATTTTATATTATTTTTCCATACAAAATTTGAACCCCATTTTCACCGCTTTAGGGCTAAAATCATTTCCACCGTGTTGGACTTCAAAATAAATGATATTTTTGCAATCGTCATCCCAGAAAACCCCGATAACGATATCCATATCTATTTTTAGGTTTTTTATCCCTTTTCATCCCCATTTCATCCCCATAGGGGTTGAAATAATAACAAAATCAATATACGTAGCGTTAGATTTTTATCCATAAGCCTAAATTATAAATTTAGTAATTTTTACTTCGAAAATAAAGGATACACAACTTCATCCCCCTTTTGACCCCTTCGGGGGTAGAATTTTGAAAAAACGCTGAGACCCGTATTTATTTATTTTCAATCGTTAGCCTAAACACAAAGTTTGAAGATTCTAGCTTCAAAACTGAGGGACTTTCATACAAACTTTCATCCCTTATTTCATCCCCTTAGGGATGGAATTTTCAAAAATCCTTCCTTAGTGGATGCCTACACTGTATAAAGTATCTGTGTGCAAAATTTCAAGTCTCTAGGTCCAGCGGTTTGGGCTGTGCGTTGATAGATCAGTCAGTCAGTCAGTCAGTCAGTCAGTCAGTCAGTCAGTCAGTCAGTCAGTCAGTCATTCAGTTTACGATTTTATATATTAAGATTAAAACATAGGATACTTTTTATCCCGGTCAAAGGTTCCCTAGGGACTATTTCTGAATATGCACGCGGACAAAGTCGCGGGCGGAAGCTAGTTAATTATAACTTTTTATTATTTTAAGATATTCATACATATGCGGCCTACACAAATTACATCTAAAATTTTATTACATACTTCCGAACTATTGAAAATGACTTCTCGATTGTACTGTTTGACCTCTATTCGATAAAATTTTCGATTCCGACTACGCCAAGGTTAATTCGCATATTTTAAAAATAATTCGCGTTTTTATTTGATACATTTTATTGGTCAATTTGTGATAATTGTTGTGATTCAGCTGGCAAAGCGTCCGATATTTGAAATGCTGGAACTAATTTTATAAGGATGTAAACACTTAATTGAATTTTAGAGATAGATTTATATAACATTGACGAAGTTCGAGGTTTTTTTAATACTTCTGTGGTAAACTTGACTTTTAAATTCTGCTACTGTAACGAATCAGAAAGTGTCCTTAATTTTTAGCGATTAGAATTATTATAGAGTCAGGAGCGTTGATGAAAACGGCATTTCATACAAACTTTCAATTCAAGTCCTTATTTTACCATTGAAAATGGTTATCAGATGCAAATCGCCTGAGACGTATTTTTGGCCATATTTCCGAGGATTTTGGGAGAATTGAAATAAAAATAGTACCAAAAGTTGAGGAATTTATTGAGTTCGTGTGAAAGTTTGAATTTTGAAAATCCGCTTGTAACTTTTTTTGGAATTTTGCGAAATTCCAAAAATTCCGGGTTTTTTGAGGGATGTTTGTTCACTAAATTGTAAATATTTCGGAAAAAAAACCGACTTAAGAAAAAATGAAAAAAAAGGTCCTAAGGTATTAGTTTAGCTATCAAATGGCGAAATAATTTTGAAAATCGGTTTATAATTATGACCTGTAGGTGGTCCCTTTAGATTTGGAATTGTAGAAAAACGGCTGTTTCCGTACATAAAAAGTGATGTAGCTTCTATGATTATTGACCGATCGTCATGGTAATAGTGTTAAAAGATGCAGAAGCGGATGAGATGTGCATTCGTTGGAATTTTGAAAATTGGTTAATATTATTTCGGCCGCGTCGAGGCAGTCAAAGGGCGCTTTTGTGACACGAGGCGGAGCCGAGTGTCACAATCGTAAAAATAAATAGGTACTACTTAATTTAAACGTAACGGTAACTTTAAAAATATAATAGGACTTTGCATTTGATTTGATTTTGGTTTTTCGTAAATTATTGTGTTCATTTTCAATGCTCCGATTCTTGCGGGGACTGTAAAATCTGTGAATTTTTTTTTACGATGAATGAACCGATTTTAATGAAACTTCATACGCATATGTAGAATACATGTTCTAATATCGTCTAAAAAGTTTGTTCAGAACATTTTAAAAATGTCTTTCATACGCATAAAGCAAGTTATTTAGGTCTAAAAAGATACTTGAGAACATTTTTAAAATGTCTTATTTTAATGAAAAAAGATAAATAAATGAAAATTTCTGTTTATATGAATTTTTTTAATCAGTCTAATAGCTGTAACACTATTTATCGAAAATGTTTTCTATTTTAGACCGATGTATTGTGGTTATGTGTATGAAGTTTCATTAAAATCATAATTCATTCGGAGTTAATTAATTTCGAAAAAAAGGACTTGAAGAAAGTTTGTATGAAATGGCCTATTTTTGTCAACGCCCTAAGATGTGTAGTCTGCGTAAGTTGGTATTGATATGAAGTTCTTGTTAAAAGGGATATATGGCTGCTGCGCGTCGTAGAATTATACATAGATAGGTACCTACTTACAGTTTAAAGCAATAACTTTTATGCGCAATATAAAACCTTGTCTCTCTCTCTCTTCTTAATTTACTCTCTCTACTTTATCTGTTAGTCACCATCCAAATTTTAAGGATGTGTTCAGTCCATCAAACTGAAAAATGTTGTCTAAGAAACATAGGGCCAAAAGTAAAAAAAGCTTTTTTTTTTATTTTCTATACAAATCAAAGAGATCAAGTGATCGGTTTAGTAAGGGATGACTAAAATATTGTGGCAAATTTTGACACGTCTTGGAGAGAGTTGTTTAATTTTATGGACTGAAAACATCCTTAAAATATGGATGGTGATTGGTCACCAAACAATTACCCTGTATATTATCAGGAATACTTAACTTTTTCCATTTTCCAGGTTCGACCAAGGCAAATCAACGAAAGGCGCAAGCAAACTCCGCCGCGACCTAATCAACGCAGAGATCGCCAACCTTCGGGACCTGCTGCCCCTGCCCCCCTCCACCCGGCAGCGGCTCTCGCAGCTTCAGCTCATGGCCCTCGTCTGCGTCTACGTCAGGAAGTCCAACTACTTTCAACAAGGTTGGTGGTCGACTTTTTTCTTTTTTTCCACAGACTATGGCATTCCGAGGTGTGTGCCATAGCAAGTTATTACTCGCACTACGGGTCGAGACTCTCCCGTAGCACGATCCGAATATATGGCATCCCGTAGTCTGTGCCATAGCGTGTCATCACTCGCGCTATGGGATGAATACACCGTCATTTTGTAGTCGTTTTAATTAACTTAAGGGTGTGTTGTACCAATGAAACTAAATATTTTTGCCCAAGAAACATGGGTCAAAAAACGACAAAAATGTTGGTCCTCCCTAGATTACTCCCTAGATTGATACTAACTAGACAGCTAAAACATTGTATTTGTATGGGAAAGTCCAAAATTTTTGTCGTTTTTCGACCCATGTTTCTTTGGCAAAAATGATTATTTTCATTAGTAGAGCACTCCCTTAAGTTAATTAAAATGACTATAAAATGACGGTGTATATCCCGTAGCATGATCCGACTATGGCAACCCACAGTTTATGCCATAGCAAGTCATCACTTGGCTACGGGTCAAATCTCTCCCGTAGCACGATCCGACTTTGGCATCCCGTAGTCTGTGCCATAGTGAGTCATTACTCGCGCTAGGTACAGGTTGAGTCTCTCCCGTAGCACGATCTCATACATTTTTTGTCTCGAGCGTCGTTCGTTGCCACTCGGTATATCTCGCTGAACCTGTAAAGACAAATAATAAGGCGTATTAATCTACAATACGTTTAATAAGTCTACAATAACCAGAACACAATCCTACCTGGCCTGCAAAAGTAAGTATCACACAGGCCTATATTCATAGAAATTAGGTAACTTTGAAGCTTTGGTTCTCTTCCCAGGATTAAACAGGGTGTGATTTGATGATGGCCATTCAAAGAGTAAATGGAGGAGGTCCAGATCGCTAAAGAAACCTAATGGATTAAGAAAGTCGTTTAGCTCAGGGCTGAACTTAAAAAAATAACAGGCTAAATTACATCAAAAGTATGGAAAATGTAATACTAAAAAGTCCGTACGGTCTCTGGTGTAAACGAGTCTTCTAATCCATTGGGTTTCTTTAGCGATCTGGGCCTCCTCCATTTACTCTTTGAATGGCCATCATCAAATCACACCCTGTTTAATCCTGGACGGAGAACCAAAGCTTCAAAGTTACCTCGTTTGTATGAATATAGGCCTGTGTGATACTTACTTTTGCAGGCCAGTGTATATTGTTGTGTCCGTTTACAGAAAAATATATATTTTCGTATTATTCCCAAAATACTTATATGATTCATAATCCTATTTTAATTTATAAATGTGTTTGTCTTCTTCCTTCTAACTTGTACTTCTAATAATGTATTCTGTGGTTCTAATCTAACTCAATCATAATAAAGACTACGAAAGAAAAACTAATTTTTAACTAAAATTGTTAAGCTTTAATTATATTATGGTCCCAAAGTCCCAGACCCAACACTTTCGACTTTTTATATCATCAAATCTAAAAATAAAGAGACCTCATAATCTAAAAGTCGAACTCTCGTGCTAGTCTCTCTCAACTACCGAAATAGTCATAAAATGGTAATAGCCAAGCCATGCGTTTCCGACTACAAAGTGATTTGCCGCAAATATGCAAGGTCAGGTTGCTAAATATGCAAAAAACTGACACGTGGCAATATTCGCTTACGGCAACCGCTTGGGAAATGATTTTTTTTTATTGTGATAATTATAACATGTTTCTTATGGGCTTACGTTTTGCTGTTTAGTGATTTACTTAATGATTTATAATTTAATTTCACAAACTACAGCCTTCTCAAATTGTAGTCATAAATCTTTATTAATACCTATCTTATTTTTTACTTCTTCCTAAAATATTGCACTATGTTTTGAAATTCATTTCAATACTTCAGCGTCACCATTCTGCACCATTTTTAACCGACTTCAAAAAAAGGAAGAGGTTATCAAGTCGACGGTATTTTTTATTTATTTTTATGTAAGTATTTTTTACCATAACTTCGCCAGTTTGTTTTTTATGGAACTTTTTCGGTCACTCCGTAGCCAGATTTAACACTAAAGATTTCAAGATGATAATAAGTACAATCTCGATTCTTCATAATATGTTTGCAAAATCAAACACACTAATTTACCATCCAAGTCTAACATCCATATTCTCAAACATTACTATGGGGTTTCACAGTGCCCACGGCACAGCTTCCCACGCACCAATCACACGTAGTACGTAAAACAAACAAACCAATCACAGACAAGAGCTCAATTTCAACGTAGTGCGTTCGCGTAGTCAAGGGTCGTTTAAGGGTCCATGATAGGAAAACATGGTTGACTCGGGTTATATTTTTATATAGAAACGTAAACTTGTGGCCACAAAAAATATACTAGCTAAAGAGATTCTCTAATAGCTACAAGTATTAAATTGCGTATAAACTTCACAGATGATTGAAAAAAAAACAGAATATCATCAAAAGCGCTTGCGTAGGGTCATATTTTTGACGTAAATAATAGGGGAAACGTATTAAATTTTACATCAAAATACACTATATACTATGAAGTCACTCCAATAACTTTTTTCAAGAAAGATAATTTTGCTAAAGATAATGATGAATAAACAACGAAAAACATCGAAAAAGTGCAGAAGTGAGGTTATTTTCCATACTCTTTACACGCAAATAAAAAGACAGAGACAAATGTTTCCGTATAACCGAGCCTTAAGGGGTTGTATGTGAGACATATTATACCTTGTGATTAACGCAAAAAAAATCGGCGATTCCCACACCAAAATAACAAAGACAACACGACAACAGAAAGACAAAATGCAAAAATTCCAAATTGCATAACAAAGGCCGTTCCCACGGTTTACCGATTTGCTTAAGAAAAAAACCAGCGTATCGGTTTTGATAGGAAAATTAGAGAAAATTAGTGGTCCGGCTACTGCTACCGACTGATGGTTATTGGCCGTAATGGTGCCTGCAGGGACTCGAACTTGGGCGGTGTCACGCCTGCGCCGCACGCCATGCGGCACCGTTCACATGGGGCTTGGGGTATGCGGTTTGAACTTTTTTTAGAATTGACTAATCAAATTGTATTTTTTTTAATGGTGATATGCTCGTTTATGTTTAGTGTCCGACCGAAACTGGAATTCCGACCGAAACCGAAACCGAATTTTCGGCCCTGGTTCCAGTTTCGGCCGAAACCGAAACTGAAACTTATTTTCACACATTAAGTTGACGTATTTTTTTTACACATTTATGGTTGGTGGTAGGGCTTCTTTCAAGCACACTAGGGGTGGACAGAAACACTAGTCGATTTTTATACAAACGAGATAATTTTGAAGCCTTGGTTCTCCGCCAGGAATGATCGAGCTGTAATCTGATGATGGCTATCCAGGAAGCGAATGGAGGAAATTCAGATCGCTATACACACCCAACTGATCTGTATAAATCTAATCAAACTAATTTATTGTTTAACAATAGTCGTCGACTAGTTATTTGTTGTGTTTTACCGTACGCGTACACTACCTGTCCGAATAACCTGTCCGAAGACTATTGACTAAGCTTTTGACGCTCTTGCGCAGTCAGAAGAATAGTTTCGAGATGACTAGTTATTCACGAATTATAAACTCTTAGATGTTTTTTTTCCCTCGCGCTGGCCCTCACGGCGTAGAGGAGCGTCCCCTGGGTGGCGGATAGGGGAAAAGTCGGTAGTACAGCCTAGCTATGCTATCTGGCTAAGTCCGATGGACTCGCTGACCAAAGTAGGGTGTGGTCCTCCAGCATTTAGGGGGTTGTGCGGGGGGTTAACAGCCCTCCCACGGAAAAACTTTTTGTTACGAAACCGACAGAGAAAAGTAAACGATCAGATCCTATAAACAACGACTTATGGCATAGAAACCTGGACCTTCGATTAGCAACATGGAATGTACTTAGCTTGTATAGGCCGGGAGCGCTGTACCAAGTAAATAGAGAACTGCAACGATACAACATCCATATCGCAGCTTTGCAAGAAGTCAGGTGGCCAGGTCAAGGAGAATGTATTGTGGAAAATGGGACACTACTCTTTTATAGTGGATCTGACTACGAAAGACACGAACACGGCACTGGATTTCTTGTAAACAGAAAAGCAGTAGGCAGCGTTCTCAAATTTACCCCAGTATCGGAAAGAATATGTCTCTTACGAATTAAAAGTAAATTCAATAATATTTCAATTCTAAACGCTTACGCCCCGACAGAAAAGGCCGATGACGACGTAAAGGATCGCTTCTATGAAGACCTTGAGACGGCATACGACCAAATCCCCAGCTACGACACTAAAATAGTGCTAGGAGATTTCAATGCCAAAGTCGGACGTGAAGAAGCATACCGTCCAACAATTGGGCCACACAGTAAGCACGAAAATTCGAATGATAACGGGATAAGACTAATATCATTTGCATCCTCCAAGCTGTTGGTGATTAAGAGCACGATGTTCCCGCACAAAGATATCCATAAAGGGACTTGGAAATCACATGATGGAAGAACGGTGAACCAAATTGACCACGTGCTAATAGATGAAAGGCGCAAGAGTTTGATTCAGGATGTAAAATCACATCGTGGAGCCGATTGCGACAGCGATCATTACTTAGTGGGCGTTAAGATAAAGTTAAAAATCAAGATGGTAAACAGTAAACACAAATGTCATAGAGAACCGTCCGTAAATACCGATGCTCTTAAAGACGAAACAACTCTACTTGCATTCAACCTTGAACTAAATAATAGATTCGCGATATTGGAAAATTTGGAAGATATAGACAAAGTTTGGGAGGAAACGGAACATATAGTTAAAGACGTAGGAATCCGATTACTGGGCAAAAAGAAACGTCATAAAAGAAGAAAATGGTGGACTGAGAAATGTGAAGAGGCAATGGACATAAAGAGGGAACTTAAAATATTGGCCGAGCAGAACAGTGAATGGGATGACATCTACAAGGAAGCAAGAGAAACATTTAGGAAACTGGTAAGAACCGCAAAAAGGGATCATATGAATGGAATCCTTAGAGATGTGGAAACGTTGATAAGAGCCAACGAATCACGAAAGTTCTACCAAGAAATCCGAACAGCTCGAAAAGCTTACCAACCCGCTACTCAACTCCTTGAAGATGGAGACGGAAATCTTGTCTCAGACCCTGAGGAACAAAAAGCTATGTGGTGTCGGTACTTCCAGGAACTACTCAACTGCCCACCGGTGACCAATGAAATACTCGCAAATCTGAGCACCAGCCAAGACAATGAACATGAGAAACCGCCTACCTTTGAAGAAGTGTGCAAGGCCATCATGCGACTTAAGAACCATAAGTCTCCAGGAATTGATAGCATACCGGGAGAGCTGTGGAAATATGGGGGAGAGGCACTGCAATTTCGACTGTTTGAAATAATTTGTAAAGTCTGGTCGAAAGAACAACAACCAATGCGATGGAACACAGGGATTATCTGTCCGTTACATAAGAAAGGGTGTAGGAAGAAGTGTGCTAACTACAGGGGGATTGCACTGCTTCCGACTGCATACAAGGTGCTCTCGTACGTTCTCCTCGCCCGTCTAGAGCCGTACGCAGATAAAATACTCGGTGACTATCAGTGCGGATTTCGCAGAAACAGGAGTACAGTAGACCAAATGTTTCTTCTGAAACAAATTATGGAGAAACGATGGGAGTTCGCCCAAAGCGTTCACTGTCTTTTCGTGGACTTCACGAAGGCATACGATAGTATCGACCGAGAGACACTCTATCGAATCCTATCATCTTTCCAAGTACCAGCAAAACTCGTCAGAATGATCAAAGTCGCCACGAGCACCAGCAAAATGCGAGTTAGAGTCGGAGGAGAACTAACCGAGGAGTTTGAAGTAGTGACCGGACTAAAGCAGGGAGACGCCTTATCGCCTATACTGTTTAACATCGCTCTCGAATACACTGTCCAAAAAGTTTTAATGACAGATGGGGGAGTAGAGTTGAACGGAAGGCACAAAATCATTGGTTACGCTGACGATCTTGCCATACTGGGGCAGTGCGAGAAAGAAGTGACCGACATGGCAGCGGTATTAGAAGAGGAAGGGAAACAGCTTGGTCTCAGAATCAGTCGTGAGAAGACAGAATACCTACATATGAAAAGATACAAAGATGTCAAAGCAAAGAGAAAAGATCTTGTTGTAAAAGGCACGACTTACAAAGGCGTTAGTAAATTTAAATATCTTGGATGTACGGTCACTGACACTAACCAAAGGGAGGAAGAAATCAGCATCCGTATAGTCAATGCGCTAAGATGCACTGCAGCCCTTCACAAACTACTGGTATCCAAGTTGATAAACAGAGCTACAAAAATCCGGATCTACAAAACGATCATTAGACCGATTTTAATGTACGGGTGTGAAACTTGGACGCTAACCTTGAGGGAGGAAAACCAACTCTTAGTCGCAGAACGAAAAATCTTACGAAAGATACTGGGACCAACAAGAGGCGATGACGGAGAGTGGAGGCAAAGGTTTAACCGGGAGATAGAACAGCTGGTGTCCGAGCCGAACATCATTGGGGAAATAAAAGCTGCCCGACTTCGCTGGCTGGGGCACGTAGAGAGAATGGGTGAAGATCGAGCTGCTAAAAGAGCGTATCTTGGCCAACCATCTGGACGACGCCCAGTGGGTCGTCCAAGATACCGCTGGAAAGATGAAGTTGTCAAAGACCTGAAAGAGCTGGAGGTGCCCGACTGGTCTCACTTGGCACAAGACAGGAAGAAATGGCGTACTTTAATGTCGGAGGCCAAGATCCACTTCGGGTCGCTGAGCCAGCGTAGTAAGTAAGTAAGTAAGATGTTTTTTCACAATTAAAATCAATGTTGTAACTGAAGGTATACACATTAAAACACGTAATATATCAACTCAACACAATCGCGCCGATTCACGTCGACTGGCGAACTCCAAAGTTAGCCGATTGACACACGACAATTCACGAAAACCGAGTTTCGGTTGAGCCAAAAGTTTCGGCCAATATTTGGCCGAAACCGAAACTGTGGCCGAAACTAGGTTTTTTCGCCGAAACTGGCCGAAACCGAAACTTCGGTCGGTCACTATTTATGTTCTAAAGATTTATTATTATAAGGGGAATATATAAATGCACTTTAAAAATAATGTAACACACTTTAAAATGTTTAGCTTCAAAATTTATTGAATGAACTTTAAAAATAATGGTTTCCACTATAAATATGCTAAGCTTTAAAATTAATACTTTGCACTATACAATTTAATTGCTTAGCTTTAAAATTAATACTTTGCACCATACAAATTAATTTTATAACTTTAGCACTGGTATACAGACGTGTAGGTGCGACGACGAGCGGGCGCAGCGAGAGAGGAGCCCAGGAGGTTAGGTTCCATTGTGACGCCAGAACCTACCTGATGGCGTATGTATGCATTATGCCACAAGTTGTTTTCATCTTTCCATCTCATTTTAACAGTGGTCAGTCTGACATAGTTGGACAGAAACTAAATGATTTCGGAGTTGGGACCAGCAATGGTTGGGACCAGTGTCTGTAGTTGGAACACAGTTAAAGTGCAAACCATTATTTTTGTAGTGATCATATTAAATTATAGATCTTTTATTATTTTAAAGTGCAAACCATTATTTTTGTAGTGATAATATTAAATTATAGGTGTATTATTATTTTAAAGTGCTGATATACAACTTTTTAGCTGTTTTGATCAAATTTAAAGTGCTATTAAATACATCCCTTATTATAATGATTATTTCTTAAAAACTAAAGCGCATTCTTTAACGTTTATGTCATTACTTAAACTGTAAGTCGACCTAACTGTTTTTCTGTGTGTCTGTCTGTATTGTTCGGCCATCACTGCAAAACTACTGAATGAATTCAAATGAAACTTAGCATGATTTTAGTTTATATTACAAGGTAGGGCAACTGATATTTTTTATCCTGAAACTCAGCACAATTCCCTTGGGAGAGGGGAGGAAAGTCAAAATGTGTACTTAGTTTTAATATTGAAGATGGGAAATTTCATTCATTCGACATACTTAAGACTAAGTACATAATGTTTACTAAAACTGATAACATTAATTTCACAACATTTTTACAATACTAAATAATATACTTAGGTAGGTAAAAAAACGACTCGCACCAATATCGTAGTCTTGGGCGGTTTGGAAGTCCAGTCAAATGCTCTTCACGGTTACATTTTCAGATCAAATTTTCCTAAGATTATAAACGCAATAAATCATTTTTGTAGATCCACCTCCTGATATCACGAAAGCCGTTTTTAACTTTAACAAACAAATGAAAAACAAATCTTAAAGCTTTCTACTCCATCATAACTCCTGGTCTTGCGCATCTTCAAGTCTTTAAACATCAATTGCAATAAAACTTAACGTTTCGAGTTCCGATAAACTGCAGGCACAAAACATAAAGTAAACAGAAGCGGCGTTTGGAACAAATCACAGTTTCCCGTGCACGCACACATTGGCGTTACGTACAGGTAGTCTCAGGCCAACCCATACTATACACGCTGAAATTTTAATCATTTGGTTCTTACTCATGATTACAAGCAACTTTTACTATGAGGTCAGCTCTGATATAGCGAAAAAAACAGCTGTTCTATAAAAAGCGCCATACCTACTCGACCTTAAGTATGAAACAGCTTATTTTTCCGCGATGTCAGAGTTAGCCATACTAAAAGTTGCTTGTAATCATGAGTGGAACCATCCCATTGTAACGCCACGGTAACCAAATGATTATTTAACGCTGTATTTAGTACTGTGACAGTTACCGAAGAGTTCCTAACGCAACTTAACCATTTAGGCATAATTGGTCCAATTTGCGGTTGGTCCAATTCGCGATTAGTCCAATTCGCGATTGGTCAAAAAGTCTTCAACCTAAATTTTTAATCATTATTATAAGTCTTACAAAAGAATTATCAAGACAAAAATCTGTTCAGGCAATTTGTAAGTAACGCTGGAATAAAGAAACTTACAAACATACATGAACCCTGAACACAATACACTTGTCAGAAAAATGGGTTTTCGTTAACCATTAAAAATTTAAATTAAAGAAATATTTAATAATGTAATGTTGAAAATATTTATTTTACAATTAAATAAATATTAAATAGTGTAAAGTTCAAAATATTTATTTTAGACTAACGGCAAAATGGACTAATAGCTAATCGGACTAACCGCGAATTGAACCAATCTCGCCTAAACGCAAACGCATTTTCGAATACGACCAAAGTGGACCTTCTGTCTAAAGCACAGATTTTTTATTTTGTGCTGCAGAAGGAAAGATCGTGGGAACCGCAGTTTGCATACCATTTGCAGTGCTGCCTACAGGCACTATTTGATCTGTTGATATTCCGTATGAATTTGAAAAGAGTTTGCTTCTTTGGAAATTGCAACCAAAGTCGCTTGAATCGTTGCATTGTTTTTTAGACTTGCGGCCACAGTGTCAGTTGCGGATGAGTTCAAAATATTCTCTGAAAAAAAATGTTTTCAACTTTAAATGAAGGTGAAACAGGCTCTTAGGTGGTAGCCGAAAAGCAGCAGGTATATCTTTATTTTAAATGCGTTTTACCAACATGTGTTTTTGTAGTTTAACCTATATTTTTCTTTTCAATCCGTCAATGCCCGGAAAGTGAGACACAATAGATTTTCTATTGTTTTCCGGACACTGGCGTCCGCGCGGGCATTGATGAATTAAATACCTACATTGCCAAATTGCATCTCTGATCCTTTAAAAAAGTAGCAATGGGGTGAAAAATTCATTCAACCGTGAATACCCTTAAAATATAGTAGCGGCCATTGCACATTAAAAATTAAACCCAAAGCTTTCAATAACCCTCTTATTTTTCCACCGAACAAAGATCACATTCGGTCAAAAACGTTAACCCGTCGATCGTCGTCGGTTCCCGAGTCCCTTATCGGTCTAAATGCTGAAATTACAGGCATGGTATTATCGAGCACGCATGCTCGGTATTTTCTCAACAATTTTTGCATACCTCTCTGGGAACCCTTTACTAGAGGGTCCATCTTAATTAACAGGTACAGTGCAACCTGTATTGTATTCGGACCTCTTTTTGAATCGATTCGGTGTAAGTATGTAATTTGGGTCATCGATTTTACTTCGAATTAACGTTAATTTTGAATAATCTTTTATTAAGAAGTTGTTTAATCTGTTGTGATTATAGAAGTTGTAAATGGGTGGATCGGTTGGAATGTTGGTAGGTATATATTTATATCGCTATGCTAAAGTAGGTACTACCTACTGATATCAAGTTTGAGACCTCTTTGATGGTAATAGGGAATATGCATCAAATTTTTTTTAAATCAAAATCAATAGTATAATGCGTGAGAAAATCAACTGTTATAGTGAAACTTTTCTCTTGCGTTTTTTTCTCGTAATATAGTTACTTGAAGTTAGCACGCATCAGCTCCCGCCGAAAACGCTCTATACAAATATGTGACGTCACATATCACGTTTCAGGTGTGTTTCGGCGCGTTTAATATGGAGTTAGCTAAGAATCTTCAATTATCTCCTTAAATTTTGCGTTTTAGTACATATGTGTCATACAAAATATTATTTCTTATTGGATATTCTATCTGACTGTTAAGTGCATTATATCCGAAAATGAAAAAAAAAATATCGTTATTTTCCCCTGATTTCATCGTATGATAAAACTAAAATAATTCATTTTTTTATTTTCTTTCTGTTCCATCATGTTATTACAAGTGTCCGCAGCGATCAAGCTCAATTTTATGAAAATCGGTGACCTATGCATATTCCCTATTGTGAACATTCTTAAATAAATATCCTCAAAAATAATTTCAATTTTACTAAAACATTTAAGCTAAGCGCAATAAAAAACAGGTTCTAAGTAACAAAATATGGAGTAGGCTAGGCTCGAATCCGAATTAGAAACCCAAAACACATTTTTTTACTAACAGACTAAATTATTACCGAAGCAAAAAACCTAGCTTTTCAATCAGTTGCTCAAATCAAAGATTAATAAACTCATTATCTCCAGTATTTGACTTCAGATGGAGCAAAATGACAAATGAGTGGTTCGCCATTAAGCTATTTACTGCCATTAGTCAAAACGATGGAACCGATGTGCTGCTAAATGTAGCTAAGATGTGATTATGCACGCTAGCGTTAGACGATTATTAAGTTTGATGTAGTGTTTAGATCGATTCGAAGAAACTGATTGCTTTTTGTTTTACTTACTTTATTTCAATTATTTTTTTCTTTTAATTTCAAAATTTTATGTGGAGTTCAAAAAAGGCACTCGTTATTGACCGAGCGAGCGCGTAGCGCGATCGAAGCGCCTCTGCTTCAGCTTGGGCAAAAATTCTTTCGTATGTCCTTCCTTCCTTCCTGATGTCCTTCCAGCTGTCCGTTTGTTCTCGTCTGCAGGTCCCATTTCTCAACCGATTCTCGTGAAATTTTGTAAGCAGGTTCGATAAATTATATAGCGTTTTTAAGTCAAATCATTTTTTTCGAAATGATTGAGATATGTAAAAACACTTGTTAGCCGTTTCGAAAAATTATCAAAAAATGTAACAAAACTTTTTTGTTAGCGGTTTAAAGCCAATTTTTTTTATATATTTAGAAGACTCAAAAATTCATCATTTAAAACATTTCTGGCCAATATTCGTGAAAATAAATTAAGGTTATGACTTTGTGATAGAACCAATACCTACCTATTATTTGCACGGTATAAATAATTATTAGTTTAAAAAACTAATATCTATTGTGTTATTGTTTTTTTTTTTTTTTGAAAAACATACCATTTGAGCTACTTTTTAACGCGAGGTTTACAGCTCACGGAGCCAATAGTATTAGGATTATCGGTGTATTTATTCAAACTTTTCCATCTAAATTGAAAGATTTTCACTTCTTTCTTCATTGTAAATGATTGTGAATGACGAGAAACCCAATAAAAAAACAGTATTACGTTAGTTACACATCGCAATGCGTAAAAAGTCTTGTCTGAATATAATTTAAGTTTTGTTTAAATAACAGTTACCAAAATAAAAATAAAAAACATAATTTTTCTCGGTTCCATTTTTGACTACTTACAATTTAAAAACTTTGAGGTCAAGTGCAGACCTATTTTAAAAACAAAAGCCAACCACAATTCACCTTATTACAAACCTTAAGTACTAAAGTGGCTTCAATCGACCTCTTCTCATAGCTGAGTACCTGCATATAACCTAGACGTAATCGTGATGGTATCTATCATATCATCATACATAGGCGAGAGGGGGGGGGGGGGGCAACACTTAGTGGGCAATTATCGGGCCATTGCAACCGTTTGTACGTTTGCCTTTCATTCTACGGTAATTAGAAATAATTATATACGTTTTGTAGTGATGAGTAATATGTGTTTGTACTTAAACGTTTCAAGGTATAAAGATTGTTATGAAGTTTGTTTATTTAGGAAATGGGCTCTCTTCATATACTAGGTTATTTGTAAGACACCAACAACCTCGCAGGAGTTTACTATCATAATAAACAAAAAGATTTGTTCTACGACTTTACCAAAAACAGACAAAAAAATCGACTCTTCATACAAATGTCCGAACAGCTGATCCAGTTTAGTATGAAAAATCGTTTGTTTTTTGTCTGTTTTTGGAAAAATCGTAGAACAAAATGTTATATGATGTTACTAATCTACCTATACTCGTGCGAAGTTATTGGTGTTTTACAAATAACCCTGTATAAATATAATAAGATTTTTTTTTTAATCTTATACCAAACTCTAAAGGCTTCTCAATTGTTCCATTTTTAGTTTCAACGTAAGAAATGGTTAAAAAAAACTAAGTCTCAAAAGTATCAGTAAATGTATCTATTTTTAGACAAAAAATGTATTTGTGATGAAAAACAAGGCCTCTACAAGAAGGCTGGCTTTGGTCATGCTTCGGTGGACACCATCATTGTTCTCGTCAACACCCATTTTTCTTAAAGAGCCAATCACTGCAATGTAATTAACATCAATAACGTTGTAAATAAGACTATCATCGAAGCAATCAAAATATGTAGTATTATAAGCGCATAAAGAGATAACACCACTTTTTGTATTATTCCTTTCGTATTACAAACCTTGCGTATGTTTTAATAACTGATTCCTAAACTATACTCGTAGATCTCGTGGGTATTAATCATAATTCGTTTTATTAAAATAAATAAGACAGATAGAGTTAAGAAAAATAAGTATAATAACAACTAACAAAGAACTACAACATTGAATCACATTGTTACTACAACTACAACTTATACCGATTTCCATAATTATTGTTTATCACAATAGGGAATATGCATAAGTCACCGATTTTGATGAAATTGAGCTTGATCGCTGCGGACACTTATAAAAACATGATGGAACAGGAAAAAAAATAAAAAAAATGTATTATTTTAGTTTTATCACACGATGAAATCAGGGAAAAATAACAATATTTTTTTTTCATTTTCGGATATAATGCACTTTAGAGTCAGATAGAATATCGAATAAGAAATAATATTTTGTATGACACATATGTACTTAAACGCAAAATTGAGAGAGATAATTGAAGATTATTCGCTAACTCCATATTAAACGCGCCGAAACACACCTGAAACGTGATGTGTGACGTCACCGTTTTGTATGGAGCGTTTTCGGCGGGTGCTGCTGCGCGCTAACTTCAAGTAACTATATCACGAGAAAAGAACGCAAGAGAAAAGTTTTAATATTACAGTTAATTTTCTCACGCATTATACTTTTGATTAAGATTAAAAAAAAATTGATGCATATTCCCTATTCCTACTATAGGTACTATACCTTAATCAGCATTACAATGATTGGGTGGGTTACCAAAATGATATGAGACAACATGCGTACAAATAAAATATAACACATTAAAATAAAAACGTTGACTTAATAGTCTCTATAATTAGAGGTATTCCAGAAACGAATGAAAGGGAAATAAAATTATTTTTACTAAAAAACGTGGTTGTTGCATTACAAAAGTAGTAAGTGTTGTTTACACAATAACACTAATGACAAAGAAAGTAATTTCATGTTTTTACTAGCTTCCGCCCGCGACTTCGTTCTCGTGGACATTCGGAAAATCCCTAAGGAACCTTTGACCGACAAAATAAGTATCCCATGTTTTAATCCAGGCTATAAATTATATGTGTCAAATTTCATCCAAATCTATTCAGCTGTTTTTGCGTGTTTGAGGAACAAACATCCAAAAACCCACAAACTTTCACATTTATAATATTAGTAGGGTTGATAAACTGTACTATGCAACAACCACGTGTTTTCATTAAAAAAGAAAAACCGCCTTCAAAAAACCTGAAAACAAAAACAGCTTAAAAATTAAATACCTCTAAAAAGCAAGTAATAATATTTAATTTTTAAGCTGTTTTTGTTTTCAGGTTTTTTAAAGGCGGTTTTTCTTTTTTTTTAAAAAGCTTTTTTATTTTCAAATTTTTAGTGGTTGGTATGTAAGCGCAGCGTGTAAATATTTTTTAACTTTATATTATAATATTTTCAATGGTAAAATGCCCAGAACTCAATTTCTAAATTTACGCTGTTTGTTTTTGAGGAGTTCTATTGTGTCTTCGTAGTCCAAGTCTAGTCCAGAACGTTGCATCGCAAACCATGATTTGGTTTGTTTTGGATTGCCATAAACTTACCAAAACCTAAATCACTTTACATATACTATTTGACTTTGAGGAGTTCCCTTGTGTATCTTCGAAGTTCGAAGTCCAATAACGATGAAATTAAATTGTGACCACTCTTGAAGTATACCCTTTCAAATAAAAAAAGAATCATCTAAATCGGTTCATAAACAAAGATGTTATGTCCGAAATTCCATAAAAACTCGTGCGATGGCGAGCTAAATAATTGATATTTTTCAGGATTATGAAAAAACTACTGAATCTCTGTAAAAAATTTATGGGACCACACACGAACTATGTTCTTTGAGATAAAAAAGAATTGTACAAATCGGGACATCGGGATCAAACAACTGACGAAGCTATGTTAAAACATACATAAAAAAAAAATTACCGTCGACTTGAGAACCTCCTCCTTTTTTTGAAGTCGGTTAAAAATAATTTTACTTCCATTTCATGAGTTTCTGGACTACCTTTAAAGTTCTCTTATCTCAGAACCACATTACAGAGAAGAGTTCCAAATCATAATAAAATTTATATAAACACACAACATCAAACAGTTAACACTTCCAACTAATTTATGCATACACATAAGTTAATCCAATTAGAGCCAATGGCTTGGTGTCACATTAGCATCAATTTGAATTTCAAATCAAGCAGAAAATCGCTTAGTTACTAGAACATTTCAAAAGGCGACAGGTGTAAACGGATGCATTTAACAAGAATATGTTTACTGTATTCAGTTGGAATACTGAAATAGTTTCTGTAACTTAATATTAATAAATTATAAATATCTGGGGCTTATGATAATTCTTTCGGTAAATAAAATATCAATTTATAAAGATTAGGAGACATCAATGAACCTAGGGGTTACTCATTGTAAAGGGAAAATATTAAACTGCAAATCATAGCACCACTCTAAGTGTTTTATTGATTTGTTATATAATTAGTTAACAGTATATTGTAATATTTTAAACAAATATTCATGATGCCTTGATGATGCCTTAAGCAAAATCATAACTGAAAGGGAAGTGAAAAAATACCTTTTTTTACTCGGAAAATTCCTAAACAGCATAATAAACAGCAAAACAGCATTTCTAACCAATCCTCAATAAATTGCAAATAAATAAACCCCAAAATTAAAACCGCAGTATCATTACACTTCATAAAATAAATTGACTCCATCATTTATGACTTAATAATTGATGTTTACGATAGTCAAAGTTTCGGTAAACAGTTCTGTTAGAGGTCGCACGGTCACCATATGGACCTACGAGAAATAAATGCAATAACAACTAGTATCGGATTACAAGTAACTCTGTTAGGTCAAGGCTGCTCGCTGATCGGTCGCCCCTTTGTCATAGTGATGTGTCGATTCGTATAAAATGATTGGTTTTTTTGTATAGAAAATTTCATAAAATCCAAAGTAAAAATCCAGTTGCTATAAATAAATAAGTTTTTCCACTTTAACATTAAATGAAATTATAACAACAGTGGAAATATTTGCCCTACTTATTTATTGATAGGTATTTAAAAATGTTGGCAGATCTATAATAATAAATAAATAAATAAAATTAATGTCACCACATTTTTCCTTTCTTAGCTGAAATTCTAAACGATTTGACAATAGAACATTATGATACAAGATAGCTTAGGTTGCTCATTGCACACAAGGCTGTGGGTTGCAGCCCGAGCCGTAGGCGAGGGCGTAACTCAGCCGAGTGTGCAATAAGTAAGAGCTCACGAGATTCATACGACGTTGTTCAACACATTTGCGAGGAAAAAACAAAGTAATTTACCACACAGCAACAAATACGACAAAAACAAAATATGATATCATGATGGGAAAAGGCGCGCAAGTTTTTTTTTGTTTTTTTCACTCGCCCAATGCAAGAATATTTTGCGCACAAAGGGGTTAGTGAGCATACAGCCTCTTCAAAATTATAAATTTAAGTGATAAAATGCAAATATTTTAATATTTTATAACAAAATATTGTAAATTATTAATAATTTGATAATAATAAATATTAGTTTGACTTAATTAAGGACTTACACATTTATTTATTCTAAAAATGAATATGAATTTTCAGCGGCATAAAACCTCTTTGTTGTTACTAAAAAAATAACTGTATTACCCGGTTAAATTGGAAATGCTCTGTTTACTCGCATAGACCTTGAAGTAAGGTACCTATTTAACTTTGTAGGGATAATTCTATAATCAACTAGTGTTTTATATATTATTGCACGCGTTTGTTATAGCTCGGTTTATGGCCCTAAAAGCGATGTATTAGGGCTCACTTTACGAGCAAGTGTGTTAAAAATAATAAACGTAGCTTTGATTGATGTAGTAATAAGTAACTAATGAAACAAAATTAGTAAGGGAAAGAAACGGACAAAATGTATTTAAACTTTGGTGTTGTTGTTAAAAATTGAATAATGTTATTAAAGATGCAGGTAAATAGGAAAATTAATGCCATTTCAAATATTATGCTCTTTTGTATCATCTGTTTTACTACAATTCTCCATATTTGTTCAGGTTATTAATTATAAAAAAGTTCGTATACGTACTTACTACTTATACGATACTGCGTTGCGTAACATTTTCACACCACTAAAATACGTCCATACCTACTACACACGCCCCAAGAGATTTATTGCCAGGTCGTTCACAATAAGTCACTTATTTAAATATACATCTCTGTATACATTACTACAGTAAAACCTTGGATCGGTACACCTTAGAATTAATTTGTATTGAATATCGATCTAAATAGTAGATAGGAAAAGTTGTACTTAACTTACTTACTACAATGTAATTCTTAATAACTCATCAAACAGAAACACATTGAATTTAATTCCTTAAAAATACACAACATTGTTTGCAATATCTAAAATCATCTTTTTAACCCCCGATGGAAAAAGAGGGGTGTTATAATAATAAATACAAAATACAAAATTATTTATTGAGTTACATGAGATTACATAAACTTAATATTAATATTGGGATCGCCATTTAAGTAATGTCTCCTGTTATTGATTTTGAAACCGAATATTTCTTGTGTGTAATTTTCTTGGGAGGAGATGTTTGGACGCCACAGTTCGAAGAAACGGTCAAGTGCTTTGTTAAAACACTGTTTTTATATGGTTTTATTTTATTTGATACTAGTTTCCGCCCGCGACTTCATCCGCGAGGACCTTCGGAAAATCCCTAGGGATCCTTTGACCTATAAAAAGTATCCTAAGTAAAAACATATGAACATAATTATGAACGTATGACACACCTTTTGGATGTTTAGATGTTTGTTTTGTTACTTAATCACGCAAAAACGGCTGAACGGATTTGGATGAAATTTGGCACGCAGATAGTTTATAGCCTGGATTTTTATCCAAAATATCTAAACATCCAAAAACTTATATACATTTATAATATTCGTAGGAGTAGGTTAATTGTGACCCTTCATCCAAGCTCGTCACCCTTTGGGAATATAAAATGATGTTGGTATAATCGTTTTGGATTTTGGTTGTTTTCTAGTCGTTAGTTCGATTAGAGGTCACCACAAATCGGTATGATTTTATATCGATTATAACTTTTATTGGCCACTTTGACCTCACTCACTTCGGTAGTAAGTGTTTTATGTAACTCGTAACAATTTTACAACGACCATAATTAAATTAATTGTCAGTGAGCTATTCTAACAACAATTAACTGCTTGAGTAAGGTCGGAAATAATTATTTTTTTCGTATCGATTGATAAAATCGATTACGACACGCGATTACGATTCGATACAATGACCGATTCTAATCGATGAACGATGTCGGTCGTTGATTGTGTACGTGTACAACTTTATTTTATTACGTCCTATTGTTGGTGTTAAAAGAATCAATCGATCTTTCTTTCGCATTCACTTTCAGATTGGTGTTAATGCAAAACATTGTGGTCTGAAAACAAAAGACGACCGGACGTTAAAGCGATTGCCTGACCGAAAGTGGCCTCAGAGGTTTTAGAAAAGGATTTTAATAAAAGTTTCGTGGAATTTTTAGGGCTCATAGTCTAATTGGGGTGATTACCACCAATGGCCCCCCGCATGATCAACCGGTGGCGAGTGGGCAAGTGCCATAGTTTTTTTGTGGGTATTCCCTCCTCCCGAAATTCCATCGAGCTTTGACTTGGTGGAATTGCGGCAGGTAGTCATGGAGAGAGCCGCAACGTTGAATGTTGCGGTCCCCTCCTGGCGAGTCCCACATGCCCCCTTCCCGGTCACCAGCGGGAAGGGAAGCGTGTAAATGCGTTTTTCTATGCCATAAAAAAAAGAAGGGCTCATAGTCTAGTATTTTTAGAAGGTAACACTACATTCTCTCACATAGTCATACGTAGAAGTAGAAAGCAAATGTGTCATAAACGGGCATTTTTATCAGTTTTGTTATCTACTTCTAGCAGTGACTAAGAGGGAATGTAATGATACTGTGTAACAATGGGCCCTAAAAAATCAACGAGAAGTTTTATTAAAGTTTTCGCTTAATATCTGGCGGAGAGATACAACATCTACAGTTGTGTTTCAAAATTACAATCCTGTCCTACTAATATTATAAATGTGAAAGTTTGTGGGTTTGGATGTTTGTTCCTCAATCACGCAAAAACTACTGAACGGATTTGGTTGAAATTTGGCACACAGGTAGTAAATAGCCTATTAAAACATAGAATACTTTTAATTCCTATATGCCCTCAGAAACGGGAACCACGCGAGTGAAACCGCGGGCGGCCGCTAGTATTAAATATAATTCACCGTGGAGCCACTTTCGGTCAGGAAAGCGCCTTAAAGTCCTTCTATCGAATGAAACGACGTTAAGTGTTACGATGAGGACAAAGCAAATTTTGCTAAGTTTAACATGTATAAAAATTGTTAAGCTACAAGTATGTTCTGACCCTTAACACTCAGCCGAGTAATTAATCTGTACCAATTACAATATTTTTCATTTACTAAAGGAAACCTATTAAAAAGTGCACTGCACTAAATAAACACTACCTATTTATCAGAAACTTAAGATTAATAGCTTGGGTTTTGTCATAAAAGCCACTTAAAATTTCATAAACGCATAGGACTTAAATGATTTGCGAAGCAGTTCTGTTAAAATATTAAGACATGAATTAAAATAAAATGAAATAGGTATTTACATTTTAACACTCCGCCTAGAGGCTAACTAGTAATTTTGGAGCATTAATCTACACATTAATATCACTCTATCAGATATTAAAATATAAATACTAGATGTCATTCAATAAAATGTAAGACCACCCAAGCTATGATTATTATGTAGTTAGCTAGCTGTGCCGTTAAAATTTCAAAATAAACTATCTAACAAGTTGCTACGTATCACGTGTACAGGTACTTATATTTATAAGTTATTAAAGCTCTACTGTTTCTTAATAAGCAATACGGCACCTAGACTTTACATCAGTTGCTATGCTACTCATAAATTAACACATTTTTTCAATCGAATAATGCAAAAGTTTACAACCTAAACGTTGATGCAAAGAGTATTAAACACGCAATCATGCATCGATCAAATCGTACAATACGTGACCTTACAACGTTCCTAAGTGTTCGTTCTCACTTTCGATTGTTTTAGTAAAAAGTACGAGTACGACCGAAAGGTCACCGCGACCGGTAGTAACATCGAAGATTTCATCTACACATAGAACAAGCAGAGAGTAAGAAATCGGACAGATACAAAACCATGTCGGTTCTTCCCAAAACGGTATGCCATAAACTTAAAAAAATATTAAAAACACGACTGCCCTGCCAAAAACGAACTAAAAAGTTAAACAACAAGTGTCATTGCAGTCGGGGGACCTCTTTGATCAAAAATTGTTCCATAATAAGGTCCCCCGACTGCAATGACACTTGTTGTTTAACTTTTTAGTTCGTTTTTGGCAGGGCAGTCGTGTTTTTAATATTTTTTTTAATTTATTTATTTTTATTTCAGACATTTTACTGACTTATTATATAGTTTTGGAATGTGCTCATCAAGGCCTTTCATTTGATGCCCATATTGTAAAAATAGAAGAAAAAATTTTTTATTTCACATTTGAAAATGGCGTCGTACAGTCGCCATATTGATTTTTTCGAAAAAAAAATAGCCAGTGTCGCTCGGAATGCTGTAAGGATTCTAACGATAGCCCATTTATCCAAATCAATTCAGGCATTTGGAAGTTATGGTGGAATAAAGAAACTCACATACCCACAAACATACATGAACCCTGAACACATAACATATACACTCTTTTTGCTTTGGGCAGTCGTATAAAAAACCGATGGCGTAGCTTCATTTAATTATTTAAAATCGAACTCGGTATTTTTGTTTTGTAATTTGACTTTGAATAACTAGTGCAACATAAATCTCATCGTCTTAAATCTATTATATCAATATTCTATACGTTTGAATGCTACGCTTACTATAAAAGCTTAAAAATGAGCTATTAACGATGAAATCACATGTCGCAAACTTATGTATATCACAGACTTTGATGTATTATATGGAACTGACAAGCTTACGGCACATCATTTTATAATTGAGTAGGATGCACACACACACACACACACACACAAACTTTTTAGAATAGGAAAAGACAAAATTCTTAGAGTAGGAATAGGAAGTACGATAGGATAGCTAGTAAGTGCGTTAATTTGAATATGAAACTTTATTTCTGTACGATTACTTTTAACTATCTTATAGAACAAGCTTCGAACGAATGGAGGTGCGATGTATGTAATGTTTTATATTTTTATATTGATAAAAAAATATACTTCACTTTATGCTTTGTATTTATTTTTATTTTAAGACATACAATAAAGTATTATGATGGCTCTTATAACTCTTGGCACATTTGACAGGGCGAGCCGTTTCAGCTTGGGGAAAAATGCTTTCGATTTCCGCCGTCCGTAAACAATTGACCCGAAAAGCTATAACTTACATCACTATATTATGTAATGGGATATTAAGAGTTCAATATTTTCCTGCAATATGGAAAGTATCCCAAATAACTATGATCTATAAAGACGGTAAGCCGCCAAGTGACATCACATCATATAGACCTATAAGTCTGCTCCCGATACTATCCAAAATTTTCGAAAAACTCCTTCTCCGGCGGATTCTTCCTATACTAAGAGAAAATGGCGTCATACCTAGCCATCAATTTGGCTTTAGACAGCAACACTCTACTGTGGAACAGGTCCATAGAGTCTGCGACAAGATAAGAAAGACGCTGGAAGAAAAAGAATACTGCTCTGCAGTCTTCTTGGATATACAACAGGCCTTCGACAGAATCTGGCAAAAGGGCCTGCTATGCAAAATTAAAAGTTGCCTTCCACACAGCTATTTCCTAATATTTAATTCCTATCTCTCAGAAAGACTGTTCCAGGTCAAAGAAGGGGAAACGACATCGAATTTCTTTGAAATACAAGCTGGTGTTCCTCAGGGGTCAGTGCTGGGCCCTGTACTCTACACCATTTACACAGCTGACCTCCCTTGCTCGAATACCATAACTACAACTACATTCGCCGATGATACCGCAATCATGGCGAGTCACAGAGACCCAGTAACAGCCTCAAAAATCCTACAGGAAGGCCTGGACGAGACAACCAAATGGCTTCGAAATTGGAGGATTAAAGCTAGTACCTCAAAATCAGTGCAGGTTACCTATACCCTACGCAAAGGTAATTGCCCCTCGGTGAAATTAGAACATGCCACCCTACCTCACCAGGACTCTGTAAGATACCTTGGTCTTCATCTTGATAGGCGTATGACATGGAATGAGCACATCAAGAAGAAACGAGATCAACTGAACATTAAATACAAAAGCTTCCTGTGGTTGCTAGGCCGAAACAGCAAACTGTCGGTAGACAACAAGTTACTGGTGTACAAGTCGATTCTGAAACCTATATGGATATACGGGCTTCAACTGTGGGGTAGTGCTTGTAACTCCTCCATCATACGAATACAAAGAATGCAGAACATAATTCTCCGAACAATCAGTAACGTCCCCTGGTATGTGACTAATGCTGAAATCCACGAACATCTGGAAACGCTCACAGTAAGAGAGGAAATCACTAATATTAAGACTACATACAGGAAACGGCTAGAAGCCCACCCCAATACCCTTGCACGACAGCTCACAATATCAAGCTATGTTAAACGCCTCAAAAGGAAAGACATCCTATAGTGTAGAGAACTATGAGTAGATGTTCTCGATGGGGGACACACTCTGAATGAGAGAAGCATGCAACACATCTGCTTAAAGTGAATGCACTGATTGCAGATCCAACGGAAAAAAAAAATCCGCCGTCCGGATATCCGTCTGTTCTATTTACTCTACAGGGTCGCATTTCTCAAACGATTCTCGTAAAGTTTTGTGAGCAGGTCCAGTAGTGCGGACTCATAACCTAGTGATGACTTCTGGCGAGTAGATAGCACCAAATTTTCAGATTTTGGGTTATTAAAAGGCTTATACGTTACTTACCTATGTACCTACGTACGAGTACATTTCACACCTCCCTCCGTAGACAGCCAATATACAGATGCGTTTTCCGACAAAAACTGACACGCTGCGATCTCATATCCGCCTGTGCTGCGTGGAGAGATTGTGTCTAACAACAACAATCTGGGTCCTGCAGCGGCAGCTTTAGCATTTCAATTATGACTGGTACTGTTTTACACGAATACCCAAAAAACAGAGAGTGAATGTGTTCAGGGTTCATGTATGTATGTGAATTTCTTTATTCCAACATAACTTCTAAATGCCTTAACGGATTTAAAAGTATGGGGTATCGTTAGAATTCTTAGATCATCCCGAGTGACAAAGACATTTTTTTTAAATAAAATTAATATGGTGACTGTACGACGCCACCTTAGAGCATTTTAA
The DNA here is from genome assembly GCA_928269145.1 of Agriphila tristella. Lineage (NCBI taxonomy): Eukaryota > Metazoa > Arthropoda > Insecta > Lepidoptera > Crambidae > Agriphila > Agriphila tristella. Next base: position 33,993,319 of record OV743435.1, on the reverse strand, counting down.
TGCTATAAGGAGACCACTTTCAAATGTGAAATGAAAGAAAAATGTTTTCTTCAATTATTACAATATGGGCATCAAAGGAAAGGCCTTGATGAGCACATTCCAAATTTGTGGCTTAAATGTGTGAAATTAGTTCTTTTCTGGCAGGGCAGTCGTGATTTTTTATTTATTTATTATTTTGTTAGCATTATTGCCTTCCAGATGCCATTGTTTAAAATTATCGCAAGCATTCATTATTAATATTGAAGAGTAACGAAACCAAAGTATTGTTTTGGTAGACATCTTTTATCTGACCTTTGCAGCAACATCCTTGATTGATGATAAGAATAAAATTGCGTTTGAATATTGACATTATTACAAGTTCATAATTAAAATTGATGACTCAATCATGCATATTGCTTAAATAATTATTGACGGGTGAATTAATAAGAAGAATATCATATTTCATGTTGTGTTCAACAATTTTTATTTGTCCATCGATGACAGCAGATGTTTGGAACTGAATTAATGGTTTTCAAGTGTCATAATAAATGTTTAGATTATCCTTGAAAATTTCAAATATAGAGAAACGTCTTGTAATTATTCCATAAAAGTGTTATACACTAACACTTATAAGGAAAAATCACAAACATACAACTTGTATATGTTGTACAACGTAACATCATCCTCCTGCCCTTATCCCAATTTATTTATAGTGTTCTACACAAAATAAACTGTTGAGCTCGTAGAACGACCACTATTGGGGTCGGCGCAGCATGTAATACATACTGCATTAGGTTTTGGCAAAGTTTTACGGTCGGCCGCCTCCCTCCTCGGGAATGCTGTTGTTGACAGTTTCCTCGCTGCCATTCGAGAGTGACCCTTTGTGCGATGGTCTGCACCGGGTCCCTAAAAACTTCCCTCTATCGCCTTCTACGATACCCACGGGATGAGATGGGACAGTCCTATTCTTAACCGGGACTGTACGGTCGTACAACGTAACGTGTTACAAAATAACCTCAGTAGGGACCATCAAACTGAACAACATTTAATATGGGACCAACTCTGAAATCGCGAATAAAAATCAGCTGTTTCATACAAAAATTAATAACGAAAATATTAAAATGTATGATACAGTCGATTTTTTTTTCGCAATTTCAGAGTCCCTTTCGGCATTAAGTGTTTTTTGTAACACTTATAATCAGCACTTTTATAAATTATTTCAAACAAAAAACGTGCCCAAAAGTAACGTTAATTTAATTGCAAAAACTTATTATTATCCTATCGATCTTTGCATTTTAACATTAAATTGTTTGTCATTTTTAAAATAAACCAAAAGCTTGTGGTGTAAAAGAAAAAATGTAACAGTAGTAAAAGCATGTGTTCCGTGCCAACAAAGTGTAAAATTTTAAACATTAAGTATATAACTTTTATCTTTGAGTCTATCAGAATAGCCCGCAACTATATAACATCTAGATTCGTACACACAAAACAATATATCAATCGAAATGCCGCCCCACAGTTGCTCTATCTAATTTCCCATCTGACTACAACTTAATTAATAGTCACTTGTTGAAATCGATTTCAAACTTGATTTATAAATCGAATGACCTGTATTTATCGAATCGAATATATTGTAGCGATTAAGAATAACACGTAATATGTTTCCGCTCAATTTTCATGATTTGTTTTGACATAACCAATCATCTTCCGTTATAGTAACAGGTGTTAAAATATAAATATCTAAGTATTTACAGTTGATATTTTTTAGGAATATCTTCAAATGAAAATGTCAAGGATATGCGTGAAACTGATATTGATATATTGGAATGTAATTTCGATTAATAAAAACCGATAATTACTCGTAAACTTAAATTTATTTCTCACCTTGATTACACAAAATGATTAGGTACCGTGTTAAAAATAAATCACTGTTAAAACCGTGCAATAATATTTAGGTACAATTTACTGTCAGGAAAAAGGTTAGAAAAACTGAATAATTGAAAACACTGCCTTAAAGAACATTTAAGGTCATTAGTGGCCCTATTGAAACTTTCCCACTAGTTTGAAAAAAAATCTGGTGACAGATCAAAAGTGATACTTGTAATTCGTTCGAATAGCCCGCAAAAGCAAGTACTTATCTATAGATTTTTGTCTACCCTAATTTCATTTCTTATTCTTAGAACTTTGGCAGCCCTAGGTACTCATGTACTGAACCATAACCACAAAACACTACGGTCGGCACTTTTGCACTAATATACGAATTCAGTTCCCGTTCGTTTCTGATACGGTTTGGCATAGAGATTGTATAGACGTTTGTGCACTCATACGTATTCTATTCGTGTTCGATTCGTCCATACAATAAGTACTAGGACGGCTAAGCCGGATCAGAATCGAACACGAGTGATCCGAACCGAAAGAACCGAATACGTATAGTGCAAAAGTGCACTAATCCCTACGCGCAACTCAATTTTAGGTTTTTATTCATGTCATTTCGCGTACGTCATTTCATGTATGTGTCATTTCGCGTATGTCATTTTGCTCTATGTGTCATTTTGCGTAATCAAAATATATTACAATGCGATATAGGCGGCAGCCTTTGCCGTTATAAAATAAATTCCCCTTAGCCAAAAAAAGTATCAAGTTGTCACTTACTAATTACCAACATCATCTTTAATTCACCTAAACTTTACTCAACCATTCCTCCCAAAGTTAACAAACACACGTCAATCCACGTCGTAGACGTCTCGTCGACGTGATAATACCAACAGCTAGATGTACACAGACCACAAATCAAGTTAAACAATTGAACTGCGAAAACAGCTTTTATTATGTAGGGCATAAAACGGTCTCAAGGTTGACATGTATAGTGTAATGCGGCGTCGTCTGTACCTCTTTAACGCACTGATGACAAGCTAATTTAGTTGACGTATTCGAAGAGATAATTGCGGTTGTATCTGAGATGCGACCTTAGACAAACGAGCTATGATGTCGCAACTAAAGAATAGTAAAGACTGTATGGTGTCGAGTCATATTGTAAGCGAAAAGAGAGTATGACAATTTTGATGTAATCAGTTGAAATAAACACGGAACAGCAAAATAGTCCTTATAAATCCTTACTAATTATCCTTACAGAATAATTAGTAAGGAATTAAATGTGAAAGTAAGTTGGTTTGTTTGTTACGCATTCACGTCCTTACTACTCAATAAGAGGGTTAGAGGGAGGAGATACAGAAATTAGTTTAAGACGATTTTCCACCATAACAACGCGGCCTACTGACATGACTATTAAATAATAATAAGTAATTCATAATTACATAAATAATAAACTGGTCACCTTATTGTTAGTCGCGGGCAAAAGCTAAACTGCCATAAAAACTATATCCACGCGAACGAAGTCGCGGTCAAAACCTAGTAAAACTATATTATTGTATGTCTTTCTGTCCTCTATAGTGGGCCTAGACATTAACGCATGCTGGGTGCCTACATCTAGTGGTATAGAAATCGGAATTAGATTACTCGTATTTGGTGCATTTTTTAGTAAATCAAGCAAAATATTGTTAGAAAAAGATTAGTTACAGATTGTTACGTCAGCAAAAATCAATAATTAATTATAAACTATAACTATAGGTACAGAATGCTTTGAAACTTAAGAAAGTAAATTGAATACCTATCAGCTCAAATCGTATCACACAACAGTCACCTACTGTTTACTTCAAAAATTTTCGAAAAAAAAACTTTTGCAATCCAATAACGAAAACAATACCCCCAATCAATTTCCCAACTTTTCAACATTTCGCAATGGACGAAACACATTCGAATACTAAGCAATTACTACAAAAGAAACGGTTACCGTCTCACGGTGCGCTTAAATTTAAATCGGTCGTGGCTTACCTTTTGGGGTGTTCCAGACCCATTGTCTGTCAGTTGCTAGCGAACTTTGTTACGTGCTAACATGTATCTAGCAGATTGGCTGTTTTAACGATATATCTAATAGATTGGGCGATCGCGGTTAGTTATAAAAAGTTCCTAGATAAAAATACTAAAGGCTTTCGGAGACCACCTCTATCCTCTCTGGAGATATCTTCTGGCTTAATTTTACAATGGAACAGAATAAAATTATCTAATTGTCCAGTTAATTAAAGAGAGTTATAAAGTGGCCACTAAAACTCCATTAAACTAAACGACAGGCTAGAAATAAAAATTACCACACTTAGAATAATTACACCTAGAACGATAATTCCCTAAAAAGCGCGCTGTCAAAAGTGAGGCAACAAAAACAGCCATAATGGCGCCGTTTTCAGATTTTTATTGTCCATTATTAAATAATCATGCCTAATTAGTACAAAACAGTTCAATTACCCTACCGTAAAGAGATAAATTATTATATTATTGGATTTTAGTTACGATTAGATAAAGTATGAAGGATATAAATTTGAGAACTGAGCCATTTTGGCTCAGTATAAGTTGCCTCACTTTGCATACAAGGACACGGCTTCTAGGTGGAATTATTCTAAGTTACCACAAAGCTTCTTCAAATCAAAGTGCACTAGAAGAAAACAATTCACAATTTCATCTTTTGATTTTTTCCAATGGCGGCGCTTATGTGCTGTACAAACCCTCTTAACAATAGAAAATTCATTTTTTTTTATCTATCTATCGACTAACTTAATCTAAGTTACCCTAAGATGCTCTAAGAAGGATTTTCTGTATTATAGTGATAGTAGCTTACAATATTATGGCTTGCTTATATACACTAAAATATTTTTGGTATATACTGACACATTGCGCACCGTAAAATAAAGAGTTTAGGCTTGCTGGCAGCTTACTGAAAGAACCAAACAATATCGAAAAGAACGCTCTATTTTTTTATTTCAATATGCAACCGTTCATATCAACTCCTTGCCACATTTGCTTTGCTCTTTACTTTGCAGTGTTACAATCAGATTAAAATGGAAGCTGAAAATAAAAGCACAGAAAGTGAACATAAGGCTTTGTCCATACCAAACGACAGCGTTGATTGACCACACATCTGGTTACCGCTTAATACGGAGCAATAAAGGTGGCTTGGGACTAACGCTTTGGTTATAACACTAAAGCCTTACTGTCCACTGAATGCAATGGAAAATAGCTTTAAAGAAAATATTATTAAGGTTGTAGTTCTTTTATAATATAGTGAATTGTAGTGCTTTTTATAATGTACTTACCTAAATTTTTATAATGTAGGTAGTGTTTCACCTTAAAAATCATTTGACAGCGACTAAAGGCGATAACTTATGACGTAACAAAGCCGCCTTTTGTGTGCTTTTTCTGTTTGTTGTTTTTCTTTGTAATATGTCCTGTCTTAGTGTGCAGTAAAGTGTTTTTATTTTTATTATTAGCCATTGTAAATTAAATTCAGGAATAAAATATAAAAATATTATCTTTTGGATTTAGAATTGATCTATTCGTATAGTTCAGTTCAAAAGTTTTCCTTTAGTCAGATCAAAATACTGCGTTGTATCAAACAAAACATTTTTTTTTTTGTTTTATACAAATTTTCTCAAAATTAATGTGGCAGCAAACAATAAATGAACTCAAAAATAACGAACCCAAAAATCGATTATTGAAAAAAAAACAATACATACCTACACGTTGTATTCATTCACCTCACCATGTACGGCTGCATCACAACCGAATTAAATAAAACTCGAAAATACCAGGTTTTGCGTGAGACATACTTTTTTCTCTCTTTTGCAGTAGAAACGATGAGTCCTTGGGACCTAATGAAAAGTTATTTTTAAAGACATACCTAACTGCTGGCCTGTTCGAAGAAACGGGTGACCGGAGAAGTGGCAATTTGCTCAGCGCATAAGTTTGGCCATTTAAAGAGGAAATGCTGCCAGTCTTTTGGGTACCTTGCCTCGAACAGGGGATTTAGTTGAAACATTTTATTTGTAAAATATTTTTTTAATAACAAGTCTGACATAAATTGAGTATCTGTGATTTGACAAAAAAAAATATTTAATTAAAAAAAACTTTCACAAGATAATACAACGAAGCAGGAAAATATCACAAAGCTCGCATTACACAGCGAGCTTTAAAAGTAGCATTTCGCGGGCGGCAGAAATAACTGGCACCAGATTGACTGATACATACCATTAGGGCTAACGAACATCTCAATTTAGCTAGCCACCTGCAGACAGCCGGAATTGGGCGCAAGACTCTAGAATCACTAGCGAAAAGGATTATATTTTTGTTATACACCTAAGAAAATAAACTATTCAGGAAGAAGAAAATTCTGAAAAAAAAAATTAGTTGTTGCTTAGTATTTTAACACTAAATTAGGTACTCTGTGGTTTGAAGCTTCTGTTTGCCATTGGGTTTTTTAGTCTGTGATGGACCTCTTGTGAAAAATGTAACTCGCGTGCCACGGTCTTTTATAACAGTTTTAATATAAATTGTGGTGTTTAAAAATGTGTTCAATAAACTAAGTGCAGTGCCAATCCAGTAATTAATTTATTGCGTCTACATATCTCACACAGTTGTATTAAAAAAAGCTTTTAAAACCAACGGATAGAGACAGCCAAAATGACCATATGTGTATATTTGGAAACATCCAAAATACAATTAATATCTTTAATTCATATTATACGTAGAAGCAGGGATTCATAGCATTATTTTTAAATGTAACGTTATTTCTTACTTTTTTACCGTTACTTTAAACATTAACGTTATGTCAATAAATAACGTTACTTTTTTACCGATAATTTTACCGGTACTATTGTACCTACCGGTAAAATTTAACGCTATATTTAACAGTAATTTTACCGGTACAATAATTTTAAGGTTATTTTTACCGGTAAATTTAATGATAAAATGTTTTAACGGTATTTCAATCCCTGATTAGAAGAGTATAAATCTAAAAACCAATCTAGGGAGCGTAGGTTTATACTTTGATGTTACCTTAAAAGGATTAGAAAGAATAGACAAATGTCTCTCGTTTTGAACGGATCATCGGCGTGCGCGCAGATTTTAAATGAAACTCTCGTTTGATTGGTTGACTTGACAGTCGCGTCACAGACTAAGGAAACACTCATTTTTAACCGACTTCCAAAAAGGAGGAGGTTCTCTGTTCGGCTGTATGTATGTTTTTTTTATGTATGTCCACCGATTACTCGAAGACGGCTGAACCGATTGAAATAATTCAAACGTTATTAGATCAGGTTTGTTCCCAAGTTGGTCCCATTTTTTGAAATTTTGAAATCGGTTCAGTATTTTTCAGGAAAACTTGAAAATACTGTCGTTTTCTTACCATTTTATGAACTTATACGGATGATCGACCATATCTTCTTTGTTTATGTACCGATTTAGATGATTCTTTTTTTTTTTGAAAGAAGACACTTTAGTGATGGTATCACTTTGATTTCATTGTTATTAAACCTTGGATTTTAAAGATACACAAGGGAACTTTTCAAAATCAAATAGAAACTGTGTAGTGATTGAAATATTGCTAGGATTATGACAATCTTAAACAAATTAGGTATCTAACTATGGTCAAGGACGTTTTGGACTAGACTTGAACTGTGAAGGAACAACGGAACTCCTTAACAACAAACAGCACGAACAGTGGAAATTGAGTTTTTAGTGGTATTACACCACGCAAAAGTGTGAAATATAAAAAAATACATAACATCATCGCTTACATTTACATAATATACATACTTTGGGTAAAAGGTAAAACTACCTAATACAGAAGGTACTTACACTGAAAAGAAAAAAAATAAAAATTGTTTAAAAACAAAAAACCGACTTCAAAAAACCTGAAAATAAAAACAAAATTAGCTTCAAAATTAAATACCTCTAAAAAGCAAGAAATAATTTTCAAATCATTAGATACGCATATCATTGTAATAATTAACCACGTATAATTAAGTCGGGTGGGGCTGGAGAACAACTTCTTTTTTTTTCTAGGAGCCCCACCCGACTAAAATAGACGTGTTTAATCATTACAATGATATGCGTATCTAATGATTTGAAAATTATTTCTTGCTTTTTAGAGGTATTTAATTATGAAGCTAATTTTGTTTTTATTTTCAGGTTTTTTGAAGTCGGTTTTTTGTTTTTAAACAATTTTACTGGAAAGTGTAAAAATTTATTTATAGTCGATAGAAACCTACCAAAATTTTAAATATTGTTTTCACATCTCCAGCACGAAAAGGGCGCTTTTGGCGCGTAAAAACTCGCAGCAAAATCGATTTTTGCTGCGAGCGTGAGGCAAAGTTTTTTTTTTTAATTTCTAACACCAACTTTTAAAACAATAAAGAAAAAAGAAATAAAGTGACAAGGACAAGACTTGTAAAATTGATATGTGAGAAAAGGATAGATAGATTGCTTTATAGTGTCATAGATGGATTAAAAAGCAAAAAAAATAAAATGCACGGATAAACCAAGTAGTTTTAGGATTGTTAAAAAAGAAGGTTGAGAATTCGAAATAAAAAGTATGGACGAAATGAGGTCGCAAGTATGAAATAAACATGAAATAAGAAAAATTAATTAAATTTATTAACAAATTAGAGTTTTATGATTATAAATAAATAAATAAGATGGGATATTATGATAAGAGACAGGAATCTACTTTACTCTATGAATAAATTTTTTCAGTATATGTTTGATCAAACTATTTTTGTGATAAATAATTACAAAAATGAATGCGTTCAACGTCCAACGATAAAGACTGTTGTCTAACTCCAAAAGAGTTGAGTGAACATGTTTCTAAGGCTGAATTTAGCTTTTTAACAAGAAATAAGTCACGTGAAAATTTTCTCGCTGGTAGAGGTGAAAAGTTGTATGTTATACACGAGACCAAAATTTTGTTCAGCCTCGTGCCTTTAAATCACTCACTGCGCTCAGTGGTCTATATTAGAATCACTCGCTATGCTCGTGATTCAATTCTAGACTACTTCGCTAGTTCGTGATTTAAAGTCGGCACTCGCAGCACAAATTGATTTTGGTCACTTGTATAACAAATAACTATTAATTATTAAAAAATTAGCCACTCTAGTTTTGCCGTAATAATATAGATTTTAGAATATTTTTTTTTGTTTTATGACATTTATTTTAACATTACATACTTTTCGTACAACATAGCAGTTAAGTTGGTGTCAAGTATACAGTGAGTTAGTGGGCTGGTTCTAGATTTATATATATTTTAGCTTAGTACACTGTTAAAGAATAAATATTTATATTTTTAGTCTGTGGCTAAAGTTTATTGAAGAGAACATTATCGTGTCGTTTACATGTATGATGCCAGAATGATTGTGTACCTCTATTTTTATGATGATGACGTTGAAGTTTATTAAAATTACATTTAAGTGCTAAGCTGATACTTTAATAATATAAGTATTATTAAGTGTTATTATCTTCTATAGCAGCCATTTTTAAACAATTTGAAAGTTTAAAATAAAACAGAAATAATATAAAAATAAACGCGACACACTTGCTATTTTATTGGCTCATAGTTTTTATTTATATTTGATTTTTAAATTGTAAAACAACGTAAATGCGTTTTTGTTATCATTCAACTGCCACTAGTTCAAAATGTTGCCTAAGAAAGTTACTAAACTATATTTCCCATGAGCAAACACTAGTCAAAATATAATAGCAGACTCGCTTAAGGCATTAGTATAAGTCAAAATAAATAGCTCACGCGGGAACTCTAACTAATTTTAATGGTACGACTATTTGTCTCGGCCGCATCGCTCGGTAAATGGAAATTATTTTGTTACATTAAACTTAATGTTTACATGGAAAATTGTAGTAAGTGCAATTAAATATTGCAACCTCTGAACAGCTGGTTAGTAATGAAATATTAATATGCGTTTAACTCGACTATTTGTATGCGTCGATTTCGCGCCAAAGCTCGGTTGCGTGATTAGTTAGGTTTGATTATAATTTCTGGAATGAATGCAAAATTCAACGCAATAAATGGCTTTATTGCGTTGAATTTTGCAATCAAACTTTAAGTTGAGACAAGATTGTGATAAAACAATACGTCCATTACATATTGCTATAGAATTTATTACAATGATATTTTCTATAAATGGAATGTTTTTGAGTAACCTAATATTTTCGAATCGATTTCAAATTTCTGTTTGAAAAGTAAACACTATTTCCCAAAAAACACAGTTTTTTATACCCTTTTATGTGTACTTTATCTGTTATTTAATTTATTATCACAATGTTTTATACAGAAGCGTGTTAAGCACGACACGTCGATTAATAAAAGATTAAAAGCACACCTACAAACGTCTATTTCATAACTCGCCACTCACCGCTATCTTTGCTCGGACATGATTCAGAGCAGCGTCGGCGAGCAATCGCACACATTAGTGCTTGTACGCCCATCACTCGACAGATATGTCACTTACCGCGTTATCTTTTATGTTAGTCGGGCAGGTTAGGGTAATTTCTCTGCAGAAATCTCCGTACTATGGTTTTTCTACTTGAAAGGAGACTTGTTCAAAATGATCTTTGTGAGCCATTATGTAGTTAATTTTGAAATATTATTCTTTTAAAGAAGCTTGGTCGCGCAGTTGTATATCGCCTGGCCCAGCGATTGCGGAGGTTAAGCAACTTTCGCAGGGGACGGTCATGGGATGGGTGACCAAAAATTTATTATATCGAGCTCCTCCGTGTTTCGTAAGGCACGTTAAGCCGTTGGTCCCGGCTGCATTTGCAGTCGTTAACACGGTGGGTTATGGCCCATCCTCCTTATACTCATAAGGAAGGCCTGTGCCCCAGCAGAAAATAAGACACAATAGATTTTCTACTGTATGCGGCCGCGCGGGCATTGATGAATTAAAAAGCTTCAAAATATTATACTTATAGACCTTTTTGAAGCTTTTTCAAATTATCTTTAAAAAACTTCAAAAAAGACAATTTAATATTTCAAAATTTATTACATTGTGACTCAGTAATAATGATCATGGTCAAATAAGATTTTAAATTGGGGATGATGATGTTCGTTTCTATTTGTAAGTCTAAATAGAGAGATATTAATTTCTTGTTTATTTGAAAAAAAAAATCCCTCCATTTGGTCTAAAAGACAAAATCAAAGTAAATGGTAAGTTTTGTTTTGAAGTCGTTCGTAATTATTTAAGCGATTTAGTAACTTTACTAACAATGCTACTAGCTTTTTCTACTCACCATGCTAAACAAAGGAGAACTATCATTTTAAATTAATCTCATTTAAGGCACAAATTAATCTAAACTAATTTCAATGTAATTTTCAATAAACTTTTATTTTATTTCAATCAGGTGACAAAAGCTCTGCACAATGAATATTTTAAATAAATTCCCCTACTCCAATTACTTAGCTTTTGAATATCCAATTACCGAACCCATATTTCTAACAAGAAACTGATAACAAATCGAATACAATAATGCTTCATTTAACCACGAATAAGGCAGTGAGATATCGATATTCGAATCCAACTGACTGATACGGCATAGAAAGTGTAAATCTCTTTAGTGGGGCCATTAGGGGCAGGAGTTATTCGAATGATAGCTTATCGATAATCTGCTCTTGCAGTTATTGTTTATCGAGCTTGAGAAAGTATCGATCGAATCGATTAATTACGCCGGTTGTCCCCTAAGTGCATGGAATGACATCGATATATTTTAGATAATGCACCGTGGGTGATCTCTAGGTTAAGTACGGATTAGTCTGATCGCGTTGATTGTGACAAATTTAATCACAGTTATTGTCGCTTAGATCTTGTTATGGTACTTAGACATGGCAAAATTTTAAGAATTGTCACTTTTGAAAAGTTGAATTAAAGACTTTCGAAATATAGTTATATTACTTTGTATATGCAAATATATCAGTTCCCTGCTCTACCATAAACATAACTACAATTTGACCCTATAGCTACTAAGATCCATTGTGAAAATCCATTGATGGATCTTTTTGCACTTTACATCCACTTAAAAACACACCCTTGATTCAATATTTTCAAAGTGGATTTTTTAGAACTAACGGTGTCTCAAAATCCATTAAAGAATGGGTGACACATGCAATCTTATCCAATTAGTACACGATTTGAGTAAAGTAACGTGTGTCTGAAAATCCTTTAAATAACCAATGACATTTATGAACTTTTTGGAAAAATAAAATAATTCGATATTACATTGAAAATATTTTTAATAGGTATTTAAAGTTAACCTCCTCTAGATTTGTGTGACCCTGGTACTTTTTAAAATAATTATTACCCAATCCTTTCTATTCGAAATAATATTTTTTAAATCACAATTGGCAAAAATCATGCCTACCAATAACTATATTTGATAAAAAATAAATAAATTAAAAAAATATTAAAAACACGACTGCCCTGCCAAAACGAACTAAAAAGTTAAACAACAAGTGTCATTGCAGTCGGGGGACCTTATCATGGAACAATTTTCGATCAAAGAGGTCCCCCGACTGCAATGACACTTGTTGTTTAACTTTTTAGTTCGTTTTGGCAGGGCAGTCGTGTTTTTAATATTTTTTTAATTTATTTATTTTTATTTCACACATTTTAGTGACATATTATATAGTTTTGGAATGTGCTCATCAAGGCCTTTTATTTGATGCCCATATTGTAATAATAGAAGAAAAAAAATTTTTTTTCACATTTGAAAATGGCGTCGTACGGTCGCCATATTGATTTTTTCTAAAAAAAATATAGCCAGTGTCACTCGGAATGTTGTAAGGATTCTAACGATACCCCATTTATCCAAATCAGTTCAGACATTTAGAAGTTATGGTGGAATAAAGAAACTCACATACCCACAAACACACATGAATCCTGAACACATAACACTCTTTTTGCTTTGGGCAGTCGTGTAAAAAGAGCCATCAATGGATCTTTACAATTAATTTTAGTGGATATAGGGCAATTTGAATATCTGTTCCCTGTGTAATATTGAACATCAGCTTTTTAAAATAAACTTAGGTAGATAATAATATATTTCATATTGATACTAGACTTGGCATAATAAGCTAAATCTGTATTCTCTGAAATCGATAATTTAATTTACTTTTGTAATACCAAAAAAACTTCACTTAAACGATACAATCTTTTAACGATTCGAAACTAGAGCGATATCTGTAACACATTATTGTTACAATTTCCAAATGACATGAGTATCATTTAGATTTCACAATTCGGAAGAGATACGCGCGTTGAAAGTTGGGTAACACCGTTCAATAGAGATGTGTATCTGCGAGTAGGATGGGCCAAATTATCGATTGTTCGAGTGTCCCGACTCTACAAATAAGGCAGGGTGCACATTATGTCAGGGACAAATAGGTTAAAGTATCAAGATCAAATTGATTAACTTTTAGTAATTAAGTATATGCTAAACTAGCGGCCGCCCACGGTTTCACCCGCGTGGTTCCCGTTCCTGTGGGAATGTCGGGATAAAAAGTATTCTATGTTTTAATCTAGGCTATCTTCTATCTGTGTGCCAAATTTCAACCAAATCCGTTCAGTAGTTTTTGCGTGATTGAGGAACAAACATCCAAACATCCAAACATCTAAACATCCAAACATCCAAACCCACAAACTTTCACATTTATAATATTAGTAGGATTTTATGAAAGTATTCAAAAAGTGTTATACCCTTCAATAAATACTCGTAACTATCACTTTTCTTAGCACACAAAACCCTAATGGGGTCATAATAATAATAATCCTTATAAGTATTATTGGTACTCATTTAATAGGTAAATGTTGATTCGATCTAGCTACATAATACCTATTGTTTAAACTGCTAAGTTTTTTAACTAATCTTTGACAAGAAGGAAAATAAGATTTTGAGGTACCAATACCATTAAATCCACCCCAAAAACCACATTAGGATCTAAAATTTGTAAAGCAAATAGCAACAAAGTGGTAAGTTTGGTTGATGAGTTTCTCTATCAATAGCATAGCTAGCGTATTCGACCTGCGATTACGGCATTTAAGCAGCTAAGGTCAGTTATCGGACGGGTGATCAAAATTTTCTAATCTCGGCCTCCTCCGTGCTTTAAAAGACACGCTAAGTCATTTCTCTATCCTTATTATCCACACACACCATGCAAAAGATCTGTGTATCAGCAATGAGGATATTTAAGTGGCTCATCCCCCCTATCATGACTACCGAAACACGATATGATATAACGATTGTCAAAAGACAATCGATTTTGACAGTTGAGTTTCGATGAAACGCTATATCACGCGATAAACAGGGTTATTTGTAAAACACCAACAACCTCGCAAGAGTCGATTACTAACATCATAAACAACAACATTTGTTCTACAACTTTTCCGAAAACAGTAAAAAAAATCGACTTTCCATACAAATGTTCGAACAGCTGATCGAGTTTTGTATGAAAAGTCCAAATTTTTTTGACTGTTTTTGGAAAGTTGTAGAACAAATGTTGTTGTTTAAGGTGTTAGTAATCTACTCCTGCGAGTTTGTTGGTGTTTTACAAATAACCCTGTATATCGTGTTTCGTCGGTCATGCTTGGATGAGCTTAGGTTGTATGATATTAGAGTTAAGTCCAACTCCATCGATAACGACACAACTTCATTCACATTCCGTGAGCACCTCGCCTAAACGCCGGCATTCTGATTGTGTTCTAACGCTCCAGTTCTTACTGCGATGCGACCGGTGCCATCCCTATCAACTGTTTTATACGCATAACATGCGTTTGAGCGTAATCGATAAACAACAGATATAATATGCGATTGTGGATGCCTTGCCTGCGATCGAATCTAGGTAAACTGCATTTAAATCTCTTGTACAAAAAACTGGTTAAGACAGTGTGAGCCTAATACCGAGGTTTTCGTAACCTTAACTTTTATACCTTTTTGCAGCGTATCTGTGTGTGTAATAATCATTACCTGCCGTACAAGTAAACGAAGAATAAGTTTATACCTAGAATAACCAAAAAGTTTTTTTAAGAATATGACGCTTCTTTGAGCCGTTAAACATAAGGAGTAATACTTAGAATAATTACACCTAAGCAATATTTAAGGTTATACTAGGTATAAACTTATTCTTCGTTTATTGTACGATAGTACGGCTTTTTTTGTATACTTACTTATTCAAAAGGATTTCAAATAGCTTTTCTTTTGTTCGCAGTTTTCAAACGATTTGACATCAACCATCAAGCAACATCGGCGCCCAATTTTGGTTTTTCAAAAGTGAGTACCATACCTAAATATTATGGACATTTTGATAAGCTACGAGTACATTGCTCTTGTACCTAGGTACTTTGCTCCTTGATGGGTAAGCCCCCTGCAAATTGGAACTGACTCTTCTTCACTGATCTGATCTGTTCTCCAGAATCAAATCCTGGATAATTATCAGGTGGCTGGTATGATGAATCAAATCTTTTTATATTCTGTAAAATATCACTTTCATTATAATCCTTTTTGTTTAATTTAAATTAAAAACTAGCACTATTTTACGCCAAAAACATCAAAACCTCGTTTCCCACACCTTACCAACCTACTCAAATCTCATTTTTTTTCCTGCGAAAGAGATGGAAATATACCGAACCGCCCTAATTTCGGTGGTAACTCAAGTTACTATTAAAAGGGTGTGGTGTGGCCAAACCACTTATTAACTATAATTCGAGGTTTCTAATCACTAGTTATGAGTTAAGAAGCAATTTTTCAGATAACTATAAATTAATTATGTTTTTTATTGATAAAAAATGCAAATTTTAATAAAACAACAATTTTGCTGTCCAATGTTTTCCTAATAAAGTTATTAAAGATTAACTATTCGATAATTATATACAGTCTCAAGCTAATAACTTAATATGCATTAAAAACAGCTTTGCCTTTAATTTCACTTTTTCACATTGATTTTTGTTTCACCTACTAAACTTGTCTACTAACTTATTATCTTTAATTACTTTTAACTTTTAACATTAATTTATGCATAAAACTAAAGTAAGAGCAATGTGTATAAACGAGTATGTTAGGTATTCGATTCTTTATTACAAATACTAGAAAAACCTAAACTAAATAAGTAATTTATTCAATGTACAAGGCAACAAATTGACACACATTCTAATAATAATTACAGTACTCCAATTGTCTTTGAAACGACTGCGCGCGCGCCACAGTTTATGTGACACGTGCGCGAGGGGTGTAGTGTTGCCTGCCTATAAATAACACGATAAGTTATTAACCAGCCCACTCATATGGCAATTAATGAATTTGAATAAATTAATTTTATAATATCGTATTGATTAATAGTCGTTTTGCATAACTTACGCGCTTAAATGTAGCCGATTAACGAAACACAAGTACTGTGAAACAATGTCAATGTCTATTCAACAAAACCGTTGCTATTTCAAATAAAAAATACTATCTTTTTATCTTATTCGGGTACTCTTGTTTTTTTATCTTATTTTCCATTAGTTGCTCAAACGTTTTTGTTCCACAGGCTCTAAACGGATTTCTCATGATGATGACGCAAAACGGCAAACTCCTGTACATATCGGACAACGCAGCGGAATACCTTGGACATTCTATGGTGAGTCTATCAAATAATTTATTTATACACTTTTGTCTCGTCCTCTATAATGAAATTTACCACTAGTTAGTATTGCTAAGTTTGTTTGATTAGTCAATTATTAAGGAAAAAGTGATTACGATAACGATACGATTACGATTTTCCATTAATCATAAGTTTTTTACTACATATTCCATATTTCGTACTCGAGAATATATGAGTAGAATTTAGTGAAACAAATATGACATGATAGACAGATCCTTAAGCTTTTATACCCAGCAACCCACATTGGACTCGCGTGGATTACGTCCTGTTCTCTTTATCCAACCATAAGAAATACCTGCCCCCGTATTAAATCTCTTATCAGTTTTCTAAATGGCTATCAATACATCTCTTTTATTTGCTATGCAGCGAGAAAAAGATGTGACTATAGCAATTCATAAACTTGGCAAGTGTTAAGAGGTTGTAATACCCCCACTGTGCCCCAGCATTAGAGACAAAATTGGGTGGTGATCTGCAAAAGCATTGTTTCAGTTACACTTACATGATCAAAGTGAGTTCACTTTGGCACTTAGCGTTAGTCCATAGACACCGGCGGCCACAAAGGTCTCGCCCCGGTAGGTCCGCGGTCCCGCTGGCCCCAAATACCCGCTCGTTAGCTGCGCGAGCGCCGGTGAATTAATCACCGCGTTTTATTGTTTGCCGCGCGCTCTCATATACAGGCTGGCTATTGTTTTGTTTCAAAAAAGTTTTATTTGCGATTGCGACCGTTTTGGTATAATCTACCATGAAATTTGAACTTTTATAAGGTGAAAATGTTAATTGGAGAACAAAACACTTGCAGGAAATAATGCGTATCCATTTTCTTTTTATATTGATTGGGCTATATGTGAAAGTTTGTGGGTTTGGATGTTTGTTCCTCAATCATGCAAAAACGGCTGAACAGATTAGGATGAAATTCGACATACAGATAGATTATAGCCTAGATTAAAACATAGAATACTTATAAGATACTTTTTATCCCGGTCAAAGGCTCCCTAGGGATTTTCCGAATGTCCACGCGGATGAAGTCGCGGGCGGAAGCTAGTATGTCTTTTATAATTTGTCAACGCGTTTTCTTGTTTGCCTCGGACTTTTTGATATACAGGCTGTGCTATTGTTTTGTTCTAGGAAAAGTTCTGAAGTTTTGTAAGATTGGAGAGCAAATAATGGACCACGCATTTGGGCAATTTTATTTCTCTATCGTTGTCATAAAAAGTTCTTACATATATAAACAGCCTGTACATAAAATTTGGTGTGTATGTCGGTCCGTGTGAAGCGACGCTACCACAGCTGTACACCTAATGATACCAGTCAATATGTTCAAATTGTGATTGATGGCGGCTAGTGTTAGCATAATGTTCCTATCAAATATCGGCTAGGTAAAAGAGAAGTTCTATCGCCATCTAAATAATGAAATAAATCTTCTTGGTTTATTTCACTATTTAGAAATTGAGCAACTATGTATAAAGCGACATGTTCCTCCCCCATCCGATGACCGACTCTATTATAGTTGTAATTTTTTGTCAATGTTTAACATTTGTCTTTATATTAAATTGGCTTACTCTTGGCCACTTTCAAGAACCATAAGGTTAAAAAAAGGCCAGAAGAAAAGGTTAGAGTGAGCTTGCCCAGAAGAAGTCTATTCACTCGAACTTTGAATATCGCTGGGTTGTAGGAATACAGACAGACACAGGGAATTCCACTCTTTAGCTTGCTCCGTACCTGATTGCAATGTATGTAGCTCCTCCCTGCTTAGAAAGGCAAGTAAGCCGTTGGTCCCAGCTCCATTGGCAGCCAAATTAACACCCATCCCACCTGCCGGATTGGGCTCGTATGATGGGTTATGGTTTTATCCTCTTTATGTATCCGTTAGAAAGGCCAGGCCCAGCTCAGTGCTTTAAAAATTAAACGCTTACTAGTACTAACTTTGTTGCATTGGTTTCAATGTCCTAACATGATGCCAGGAATATAATCTACTTAAAACAAAATTTATTGGAGTACCTAATAAAATAAAAAAGATTTCTATTATAACGTCCAAATTTAAAATAAATTTAATGATAAAGAAATAGATAGTGCTACAAATACGCCAATCAAAGCTTTTCTGATAATGTATCTCTATGCCGCCTAATGGCATAAACATATAAATATAAACACAAGAAAAATACAGATTTGTATTATAACGTCCAAAGTAACAATCAATTTAATGATAAAGAAAAAGATGGTAGGTACTACAAATACGCCAATCAAAGATAATATCGCTATGCCGCCTAATCTATACCATCGATGTTTGGCCGAGTCGTCTCTCTGAATCTGTTGTGACCAAGTTATGTCCAAGTTGTGACCAACGTTGTCGGGTCTCTGCGTTTAGATGTGTCAAGCTAGATCTTGGTTCAGTGGACCGTGCAATTTATTATCTTTACAGTAGTGTTAGTGTGTGTGATTCGAGCAAGGAAGTTTTAAAACTACGCTTGGGAGCCTGTTTCTGGTTTCAGATAGCACATTTATCAAATCTTAATATGTAACAGAATTTGTACTAAATTATCTGGGACTGATTGCTGAAACATTTCAACTTGTGAAACTAGACTTTAGCGGTACTTTCTATCAATAAAATGTGAATGTTGCCTGGAGGCGCAGATATCAATCCTGTCCGTGGTTTTATCAATTTTTATTCATATACCTTTTTCCTGTAGTGTAACCTTTTGGACAGCAGGGTTTATTATCAAAGAAAAACATTTTATTGCACTTCACGCAACTTCTTAATGAAATAGGTACATTGTTATGATTCACAGAAGACCATGGCATCCAAAAGATCGGTTTGCTCTCAGATTTGCTACAATAACTCAAGCAAGTCCTTAAATCTCTAATATCTGACTGTTTTATAAACGTCTCACTTGAAAACCCACAATATTTCCAACTCCGAAATCCCTTTGCATTTACTAAGGGAATAAATTCCATAGGAAATACAGCATTCCTGTTTTATGTAAATCAATGTTTTGTACATAAATACAAATAGAATCTGTTCGCATTACCATAAAGAAAGCGATGGAGCCAAAGACGGCATTCCCTAAATACATAATTCAGAGCAACTATGTATCGCTTGCCGCGATTCATGGCATATCTTCTATCTGTAGTAATTCTCATAGAGCTGGGGCGACGCCATCTAAAGTATTTTAATATTTTAAACCATATAAATGGGTTCAAAAGGTTCAAAATGTTCACAAACGATTTAACTGATATCAATATCATACAATGATTTAAAAAAATGGATTTGGTTCAAAATAATAAAATAAAAAAACAATTCCTGTTCTTTTTTCTCGGATCACCTTATTCATGTATTATAAGGAAGGCCTGTGCCACAGCAGGACATGATCCTCATGATCATAAACCATATGATGACTCTTTCACCGAAGAACAAAATCATATCTAATAAAACTGTAGAGTTAGACTAAGGATCTGATAGCTATATAAATCATAATAACTACATAAGAACCGATGGCCGTAAGAGTGGAAAGTGGAAAAGTTCTGGAATGGCGACCGCGCACCGGACGACGCTCCATGGGCAGACCCCCGACAAGGTAGACCGACGATCTGGTGAAGGTCACGGGAAGCCGCTGGATGCGGGCAGCGCAGCACCGATCGTTGTGGAGATCCTTGGGGGAGGCACCTAGCAGTGGGTGTCGTGCGGCTAATATTATGATGATCATATAAACATTTATCTAAAAATCCTAACACCAACATTATTGTAGCCATGTTGTAAATTACACTAATGCCATGATTTCATTATTAGCTTTCACTTCACTTTGAATACAAAACATTATATTGATGATGTTAAATACATGGAATTATTTACCAAAATAACAGCAGTAAGCATCGATCACAAAGACAAAACTTGCAAGCAACATTTTTAAACCAGATCATCATAACTCATCCATCCAGAGTTCCCACGATACCGTTCTTATAGACTAGAACATGTAATGATCCAACCCTGCCATTATCTCGAAAACACCAATCCAAGCCTTAATGCCTTGCCAATAAAGCTTAATGAAACACAAACTGACCTCAACCTTAAAGCAATATTTTATTGTTATTCCGCAATTAAGATTAATGATAAGATTTTAGAGGCAGTAAGTACTTAATTCAAACATCTAGTTAAAAACAATGCGGCGGTTGTTAATACGCCGTTTATAAGATCAAATTGGTGTGTGGGAGGGTCTTATTATAAATAACTGTACTATGCTTTTTTCGTGATAATTTATTGAAAATGTTAGCCTTAATTTTAATGTTGGATAGTTTTAGATAGCCTTTCTGTTGTTGATTTTTAACTTTGAGGACCGCGATTACTAATAAAGCAACAAACTACTAATATTTAATGAAAATTATTATTTAATTTAAATTATTAGCCAGTTATAATAGCGAGTAAGTAGAGGTACCGTCACATAGATAGTCTTGAGGTCACACAAAACCCGATCAGGATTTTCTGAAAATTTTGTTTTCTTTTTTCTCTTTAACATCTTTTTTCATATAAGTAGCACTAACAGCTTTATTTTCAATAGTTTTATTAATGGTTTCATACATAGCATTACGCTAACTCAGAAAATAGAGTCCGTATTTTGTAACAAGGACCTAGTGAAACTCTACCCCGACGCAAACCACACACGTAGCCGTAAAGACGCAGACCATAAACAATAGAGAACGCACAATTCAATATGCAAACCGAACAATGTAATGATAATGCATAGACAATGCGCTTTCGTCGCGCTAACCACTGTTCCGATTTATTGATGTTCACTATTAAATACCTTTGTAATAAAATTAACCAGTGTATTCAGACCTATAAATTTGTTATCAACACCTTTGCCGAGGTCTACATACGTATGGAAAGCGAAAAGCATTGAATATCTTTAGAAACTGGGGGGTACACCAAAAGTGAGGTTCTGCGATGCCTTCGGCGATGCAGTATTTATCATTGTTGTTGCAAGTCTGTGTGCCCTTTTGTAAAGGCTCTGAAGGAAATGAAACAACTTTTGAAAGGCGTTGATGTGTCATTGTTGCTGTTGTTAATGATGATATTATGGGTAATTTTTTATAAATGAAATATTTCAAACTTATTCAACTATTCGCTATGCTTTTAACGTCATTTTCAATAAGTAATTTGTTTTATTGAAGAATAGAAACTTAAGTAATATCAATCGCCATTGAATAAAACGTCGAAATATTGCCTAAGTGTTATGATAAATGATAGCATAAATTATAACTATGTAACATAAATAAATTTCGAGCTCGAATCCGAAAGGAACAATGATCTTACTGACAAGTATCAGCGTACGGGCGATGTTAAAAATTACTGCACTATTAATCAAATAAGACATATGTTCATTTGTAACGCAATTAGGGTCTGTGAGTTCGCTGGCTCATTTATCTACATATCCGGGGGCTTGTTTGTTTGTTTGTCTAACATTCGTTCAACAACTATGAACCTCGACACTCCAACATTCAACAACTAAAACCACTCTATACTTATTCTTGTCTCTTTCCGACAATCCAATTTTAGGGTAAGTTAAAGCAGGACGAATGCGCGGAAAAGTTAGTTGTCTGTAAGTGGTAGTTTGATTTGTATTCTACGATTGTAATTGACGTGAAGTGTAATAAGTTAATACTTATGCACCAAGTGTGGATTTAGATGATTTATGAGCCGTGAAAACTACACGAAAATGACATACACTTAATAGAGATAACGAAGATTTATGCTATACCTGTGCAACTGGTGAATTATGCTTAAAAGATAATGTTGGGAGATAATTTATTGACTTAATTTCGATTTCGTTTACTTTAGCAGTCAACCTAATGTTAAAAATGCTCACAAACACAATAATCCTTGCCATTTAAAATATAGGTGTAAAATCATATAAAAAAACCCAAACTACTATAAATACAATTTGCTCAAATATTTCTGAACTGAAATAGTTAACCGGTAATTATTTCAACAAAAGCGAAATCAATACCAAAAATCTTGAACTTAACTAGAGCGATAGAGTATCAAACAATCTTAACGTTCTTCATAACGGTGCTAATACAAAAGGATGCTTTAGAAATCAATCGAAAACAACCAAAGGCAAACCAATGCATGCTGGAAATAATTCGAGAGATATAAAGATAAATTCAATAGGCCCACCGCGGAGCGGCTAATATTGTAAAATAAACAGTTTTGGACCGTAATGAAGGCTTGCGCTCTGTTATTTATTGTGTTTACTCATAGAAAGAGAAAATGTATTTGTAATATGGAATAGCTTTATTGGGTGCTATGGCCTATAAAAGGCCGTGGCTTAGTGTGGAACATTGCTCATATTGTGTTTGTACCGCACCGACGATATTGAGACGCTATTTCATAGCCTGTGGTAATGAAAAAATATCAATGTTAATATTTGTATTGAATAGTATTTGTTTTAGACGCTGTGAAATGATTAATGATGTTCTTAGTATGAAGGTTGACTTTCAAACAACACGGTATTTGAATGATTAATTTTAAGATTAGTGCTCTGTTTGATTTGACGCTTTTTAATTATGAGTTTAATTTGGATATATACGAATATGATTATAATATACATTTTATTTTAGTTTTAAATATGCGTTTAAACCCACGTCAACTAATATTAGGGGTATTAAGGGGATTAAGTATGAAGTTGCCGTTTTGTATGGAGAATTTTGGAGAATTTGCATTTTCTATACTAACATTGTCTTAATTTATTTAACAACCATGATAGCCAATTATTAATATACTAGTGGCTCCGTGAGCTGTAGACCTCGCGTTAAAAAGTAGCTCAAGTTGTATGTTGTTTAAAAAATAATCTAAAAGATATCGCCACCCCTTTTTCCCCACACTGTTCACGAGCTTTTCAAAGCACGTAGTAGGTACCTGCGTGCTGTTTGGTATTAAGTATTTGGTAGGTATATTCGCAGCTAGATGGCGATTCTAATTTTAAACACTTTCCGAAATGGTGATTTTTGGTAAATTTAGAAAAACTGGCTAAACTAAAAAAATCTATATAATCATCGAACCTGCTCACATAATTTCACGAGAATCTGTTGAAAAATGCGACCTGTAGAGGAAAATGGACAGCTGGAAAGTCGGACTGAAATATGTTTTTTTACATTTCTCCGTCATTATGAAAAATTTCAAAAAACTGGCGTGACAAAAAAATTATATGTAATTTTCGAACCTGCTCACAAAATTTGACGAGAATCGGTTGAGAAATGCGACCTGTAGAGGAGAACATCCAGCGCCAGAAAGCCGGACTGAAATACATTTTTCTTACATATCTCCGCCATTACGAAAAATTTAGAAAAACTGTCTTAACTTAAAAAAATCTACATGATTTTCGAACCTGCCCACAAAATTTCACGAAATTCGGTTGAGAAATGCGACCTGTAGAGGAGAAAAGACAGAGCCGGAAAGCTGGACTGCAATATGTTTTTTTTACATATCTCCGCCATTTTGAAAAAATCAAAAAATTGGCGTGACACAAAAAATCTATATTATTTTCAAACCTGCTCACAAAATTTCACGAGAATCGATTGAGAAATGCGACCTGTAGAGGAGAACATCCAGCGCCAGAAAGCCGGACTGAAATACATTTTTCTTACATATCTCCGCCATTACGAAAAATTTAGAAAAACTGTTTCAACTTAAAAAAATCTATATTATTTTCAAACCTGCTCACAAAATTTCACGAGAATCAGTTCAGAAATGCGACCTGTAGAGGAGAACAGACAGCGCTGGAAAGCCGTAAATCCTGTTTTTTTAACATATCTCCGCCATTTTGAAAAATTAAAAAAATCGGGCTCGACAGTAAAATTCTATATAATTTTCGAACCTGCTAACAAATTTTCACGAGAATCGGTTGAGAAATGCGACCTGTAGAAGAGAACATACAGACATACGAAAGAATTTTTGCCCAAGCTGAAGCAGAGACGCTTCGCTCGCACTTCGTGCTCGCTCGGTCAAATATATAAATTAATAATATATTCAAACACTCATCTAAATAATGTAACATGTGTTAAGAGAAAAAATAAGAATCGGCTAAATTACAACGAATTAAGTGGTCATTTCTGCTAACGAAAACCCGGCCAAGTGCGAGTCGGACTCGCGCACGAAGGGTTCCGTACCAAAAACCGGTAAAAAATCACGTTTGTTGTATGGGAGCCCCCCTTAAATATTTATTTTATTCGGTTTTTAGTATTTGTTGTCATAGCGGCAACAGAAATACATCATCTGTGAAAATTTCAACTGTCTAGCTATCACGGTTCATGAGATACAGCCTGGTGACAGACAGACAGACAGACGGACAGCGGAGGCTTAGTAATAGGGTCCCGTTTTTACCCTTTGGGTACGGAACCCTAAAAAGGATTACTTACTTAACTTTTAAGAAATTATTTTTAAAGTTCAGGAAAGAAAATCAGAAATACTTTTATTACTGATAGTGGGCCGTTATGACCATAATTCGAAATAATATCAAGTAACTGAAGCATCTTTCTCATCATAGAAGATAGGAGAGCCTCTGTGTGTAAGAAAAATCGGCAATTTCATACTTTATTAGTAAAACAGTCTAAACTACCAGTTTATGTTTAAATTCAATAACGTGACCAGTTTCATTGGCTGCAACCACAAAACGTTAATTCGGCCGTTTACCGTGATATAAATCATGGGTGGCCAACGATGCGCGAACAAGCGAACTTATAGCCCGGGGCAATCGTAAATCTAGTGGTAGACAGGTGTCTCTTAAATAGCAAATCTTCCGAACACGATTTCGTACACAGATAAAGTATGAATGAAGATGTTTTGGAAGTATTAACTATCTATTGATAAAGGACCTTTGTTTGATACAAATTATTTGACAAGAGAGAACGCAAACAAAATTGTTTAGCATTGTGATTGACAATAAGAAATTGTACTTAAAAATGGACCTTTAAGTCAAGCCAATGTCTTAATTTTCGTTATTGGTAGGTTTTTGTTACCTTCACGATTTTATGCGATAAGTGTATAACTTGATTTAATTTCTTAATTTATCGTTTTTGCTAGACTTTTTTTTTTACCTTCAAGATAATTCTGCTACTAATTTTATAAACTTGATTTTTTTATAAACTCCATACAATAAAGCATACTTCATCGGATTAGCTTCTATTAATCATCAGATGTTTGTACAACATTTTTTCACATTATTCCACAAGTCTTGCAATTAATAAGCTCCGATTCATTTATTGTGCTCCTCAAAATTTGAATAGCACAGCAGCCTTGTTAAAAAAATACTTCTTAAGCTTTCAAATCACATCACATTTTTGACATTGATAGACATATAAATTGCAAAAAGACCTTGTGCCTTGATTACGCGCAATTTTGAAATTTTAGATCAATTCGATACGTCACTTCGAGTTGCACTACTTATATTACGATGTTTTGAAGAGCTTATCTTGGCATTTAGTACATACAGCCTTGGGTGTCTAAGTACGTGAACAATAAAATGAGATATTTGATCGAGTGCTTAAAGAATAGAACGTTTAATGCGGAGATATTTAACAGTCTCTAGCTCAGTACAAAATTACTGATCAGATCAGAAATGATGTTTTGTGAATACTGAGTTCCTACAATTTGTTGGTTCAAGTTCAACAAAAAAAAAAGAAAATTACTTGCTAGCTTTTTTGCATAATTCCATGTACTAGCAAAAGTTTTTCATCCTTTTACCATACATATCACAACAATTTCTTCTCATGTAGAAGTTTAATAGTAAATCAGTGAGTTAAATTGGCTGGTTAAGATATAACTTCAACTTTTTAGCCTCCAACATCCTTCTATTAGGGTTCCATACCCATAGGGTAAAAACGGGACCCTATTACTAAGACTATACTGTCTGTCTGTCACTAGGCTGTATCTTATGAACCGTGATATCTGCTATATGCAATTTTCTAGACAGTTGAAATTTTCACACATCATGTAATTCTGTTGCCGCTATAACAACAAATACTAAAAGCAGAATCTACAAGGTGTTTGGTAAAAGCCTTATAAAACCGAATATGGTAGATAGGGATCATCAAACTGAACAACTTTGACTATGGGACCAACTCTGAAATCGCGAATAAAATCAGCTGTTTCACACAAAAATTTATAACGAAAATATCAAAATGTATGAAACAGCTGATTTTTTTTAGCGATTTCTAAGTTGGTCCCTTAGTAAAAGTTGTTCAGTTTGATGGTCCCTATCTACCATATTCGGCTTTATAAGGCTTTTACCATACACTTTATATAAGTGGGGCTCCCATACAACCAACGTGATTTTGTGATATTTTGCGCGAGTCCGACTCGCACTTGGCTTGGTTTTTTTACATATTTTTATATGAAATTGTTTTTAGGTGCAGCTCCGCTGTATTTATTATTTATTTTCAAATTACTCTTTATAATCTATTAATAATAGAAGTTCTTGGCCTCTTTTCATAGAAAGTAGACTCAAAAGTTCAAATTAGTTTGTGAAGTTAATTAATTTAGGTCTGTTACACAATTACACATGTAATACAATGTGTTTATAGATTCAGAACGACAGTTATATTAATTAAGGCCGCTTCCAAATGAACTTAGAGCTCACACATCATTTATCAATACATTTTAATTTTTGCTATTGGAATGTTATTTATATTTTTAATTAAATTACTTTTTATGTTGCTTGCAATAATAGTTGTTACTGTTTGTTGTGTTTATGGATTTGTTAATTTCTTAATAAAAGTTAATTTTTAATATAGTAATTTTATGATCTAGTTTTGTAGTGATAAATACTGTATAAAACTTCATTATTTTGGTTGAATCAGGCGTCACTTGGCGGAAGTCTCAAACCATTGTGAAAAAAGTAAACCAACACCGAATCAATTCGGTGTTGGTTTAGGTACGCACGATCTAACTCCTGAGGATGCCCTGGGTTGGGGCGAAACACGTGTAGAGTAGCCTAATTGGTGACGGTGCAAGGTCTGTTGCTGTCTTGCTAAATGCAGGTATTGTGCACTGATATTTTGTGGTGTGCATGTGCATTTTTTTTTGCATCTTGCATAACATATATTTTTTGCGGAAGTAAGCTATAACCCAATCGAGTTAACTCGGGACCTGAAGCGCGATAGACCCCTCTCGTTTTCTCCTTGCCTCACACTACTGTCGTCATGCCAATAGCGTATGTACATTCGTTAGCGATAATTTATCGATAATCAATCGAAAATTTCCAAAAAATTTACGACGGTGACGTGAGGAAAGGAGAAAACGAGAGGGGTCAATCGCGCTTCAGATCCCGAGTTAACTCGACCGCCGGGTTGTACATATAAATTTCTTTTTTACAATAAAACTTCACCTTCATTTGTTTACATTAAGTAAACAAGTGAAGGATTTTCATGGTATTTCACTCGTTGCGCCCCCCACGTTTGTGCGCGTGGGCGGACGCGCGCAATTATGTTTTAACGCGGGCGCGCGACAGGTGGGCGGGGCCGTCACGCGTGACGTCGGCAGGGCTGCCAACTGCCGGGAAATCTCTCGTAAACAATGATAATATTCATAACTAGCTGATGCCCGCGACTTCGTACGCGTGGACTTTATGATTTCGGCGAATGCATATAAATGAACTAATTTTCAAATTCTTACTCTATTACTATGTCTCCATCGCGCCAGATATATATATTTTTTAATATATGTAATGTACAGACACACTTTTTCTACTGTTTTATTATATGTAAGGATAAGGATTAAACTTATTAAGTAACTTAAAGATACCGGCATAATTATAACTTGGCAAGAGAAAGATGAGACAAAAGATGCGCAGCAGCTACAAACACTAAACTCGGCGCATCTTTTGTCTCATCTTTGTCTTGCCATGTTCTGTGCCGGTATCTCTAGTAGCATAATTGCGTCGTACGATTTAAGTCCTCTTGTTTCTGTTTTTTTGATTCATACATTTAACTTCAGCAAAGATGCTGCTCAGATTTATAACTTGAGCAAACCTGTTATCACTAAATAGCGAATAAATATTCGCGTTACAGACAAGGGTCTGTTGAAAGTTACTTGTTGTGGTTTTTTTTCATATACTTGCATGGAGAAAACAAAGCAATTTGCATCACTTGGAGTGTATCACGAATAAATCTCTTTATTTTTCAAAATGCATGGCCCATTTTCCAAATTAAATGTCACAAGGCATTGTTTTATATTACTTACAAAACGATCCCTTTACTCTAAATTAAAAAATTACAAACCCAACATTTCCCTACACAGCCCTAACAAAACGCAATCTTAAGAAAACAAGTCTCAGAAATATGATTTAATTAAAGTTATTAAAGCAAACCTAGGTTAATTGAAATTTATTTTAGCGGAAAGCAAAGTAAAAGCGCAGTACTACATTTTATTGACCTTAAGGTCAGCCTTGTGGGGTCCCCGTCCGTCTGAGCGGCTCTGTACCCCATAATTATGTTTAATGTGTGTTTAATGCAGCCACAACGAGATAATCCGTTCGTACGAACTTACTTTACGATAGTACGCGATGCGCTATTGTTTTGTTCTGGAATACTCGGAATAGTTGCATTGGATTGTGTAATAGGGAATGGAATATGCATGTCACCGATTTCTACAAATTTGAGCTTGATCGCTTCGGACATGTATAAAAACATGATGGAACAGATGTTTTTATTTTTTTTTATTTTAGTTTTGTCATACGATGAAATCAGGGAAACATACGTTTTTTTTTTATTTTTGGATATAATGCACTTATCAGTCAGATAGAATATCGAATAGGAAATAATATTTTGTGAGACACATATGTGCTTAAACGCAAAATTTAGGAAGATAATTGAAAATATAATTGAAAATTCTTGAAAATATAATTGAAAAAAACTCCATAATAAACACGCCTGAAACGTGTCATGTGACGTCACAAAACTCACAAATCATAACCGTTTAGTATGAAGCGTTTTTGGCGGTTGCTGCTGCGTGCTAACTTCAAGTAACTCGCAATAGCGAGAAAAAACGCCAACAGAAAAGTTTTAATATTACAGTTGATTTTCTCACGGATTATACTTTTGATACAAAAAAAAAATAATGCATATTCTCTATTATGCCTTATGGGGTTGTAGTTGTCAAAAGTTTTTTGGAAAAGTGGGATTTTTATATATATTTTTAAATAATATAATAGAAAAAATTCGACTTCTCAGGCAGGACTTGAACCCGCAACCTTTGGGAGTCCATCCCAATGCTGTGGGTTAGGTTTTTAATGGGAGAAGTTTGTATTACGCTATCATTTATCATATCTAATAAAAACTACTCCAAACTGCTATTAATTCATGACTTAGGTTAAAACAAAATTATGCCACTGCTGTCACAAACCATACGACGCAGCAAAAGAAACATTTTAACCAGCATTAATTTAAAAAATATGTGTTTCCATTTCAAACACTTTAATTCCAACACCGACAATTGTTTAACTAATACTTGCACCTCAATTCCAAGTTACACATCAAAAATGATATTTACCACAACGGAATAAAAACTACATCTGTTACCTTTTATACAACGTTTATAGTACAGAAGAGGTGCTGCGATGCGATTAAAATAATACGCTCTGCGGTCACAATACTGATGAAAATTTCGAAGCAATCTGTCTAAGTATAAGTTGGTTTAAAAATAAAAACACTTGTCTTAAGTCTGCGGTGACGCTTTGGTTCCGTAATTATCATTCCTTGCCTTTCTTTTGTTTCTGCCGTTGTTAGCGGGTAAATAGCTCTGCTTTTAAGTTTGCTCCGCAATTTAGGAGCTAGGAAATGCGTTGCGAATGCTCGCCTCTTTTCTAGGAAGGGTCGGGTCGATCGCAATGCGAAGATTTTTCAATGTTTACAAACTGGAATAGTAAAACAAGCTTATGAAATTTTAGAATAATAATAAAATGTATGTTTTAAAAAATAAAAAACTTCTTTGGATTAAACTGAAACTGGAATTGGAAAATCCATACTATATATAATATTATAAATGCAAAAGTAAGTCTGTCTGTCTGTCCGTCTGTCTGTTACTTCTTCACGCCGAAACTACTGAACCAATTTGGATGAAATTTGGTACAGAGGTAGAGTAGAGCTCGAGAAAGGACATAGGCTACCTTTTATTGCGAAATAAGGGTTGGATTGGAAGGGTTGAAATAGGGGATGAAAGTTTGATTGTACCACAGAATAGAGAGACTTTAGAAGTAATGCCACTATCGTATTTATTAGGTACCCATTTACATACTTTTACACTACGAGATTATGTTGTTTAATCGACTACCATGAGTAAAATTGACAGAACGAAATTCAAAATCTATAATACAAAATCCATACTAATATTATAAATGCGAAAGTAACTCTGTCTGTCTGTCTATTAAGCTTTCACGCCTAAAATACTAAACCGATTTTAACGAAATTTACCACAGGGATAGAGTAAAGCTTGAGAAATGACACAGGCTACCTTTTATTACGAAATAATGGTTGAAAGAGTTAAAATAGGGGATGAAAGTTTATGAGAGGAAAAAGCGGGTCAGCGCGCTTGGTGGGGACCCGCCTTATCACGTTACAACGGCTGATCTGATTTTGATGAAATTAAAACATTGAATACTATTTATCCTGGTTTAAAGTTCCCATAGGATTTTCTCGAATATCCACGCGGACGAAGTCGCGGGCAAAAGCTAGTAAGTCTCATAAAGCCGAATATGGTAGATAAGGATAGAGACCATCAAACTGAACATCTTTGACTATGGAACCAACTTTGAAATCGCGAAAAAATAGCTATTTCATGCAAAAGTTAATACTTTAGTTACAAAAATATCAAAATATATGAAACAGTTGATTTTCTTTCGCGATTTCAGAGTTGATCCCATTGTAAAAGTTGTTCAGTTTGATGGTCCCTATTCCTATCTACCATATTCGGCTTTATAAGACTTTTTCCAAACGCCCTGTATATTGTTCGCATATAAGGTGCTTGAGAATCACAGTCACAATATTAAGTCTACGCACAAAATTATTTGTATCTTTGAAATCTGGATTTGTGTCATACATAGTACTGTAAAAAAAAGCCTAGAATTCATTCGGCTTATTCTACTAATTTTAAACTTTTAGATTTTTGCATTCACAATGCAATTTTTATAGCATTGTGAATGTTTATTTAAAATTTATTCATCTTATTCTACTAAACCAAAAAACCATTGTTCTCGAAACTTTATAGTTCACACATTCATTCCACTATAAACTCCGAAGTACTTATACGTACCAAAAATTAATAAAGAAATTTTTCCATACTTCAGTTCCACTTAAACCCTAAACAGTTTGTGTAGAGTCAACAGCAAAATTTCAGGATGAATAAAATAAACACTTGAGGATTAATGGCTTCTAACACACGTGTAAACATTAGTATAAAACAACGCCTCACTAAATAGAAATATAATAAAATTTAAACATAAAATAAAAGATGAATTAATCCTTCCTAAAAAACGTCTTGGGGTTGAAGTGGAACATTTTTTGGGGTTAAGTGGAATAGGCCATTAATTCCATCCCTTTCTTCCACAGGAGGACCTCCTCATCCACGGAGACAGTGTCTACGACGTAATAGATAAGCAAGATCAGCAATCAGTTAGGACGGAGTTGTCCAGGGCACCAGCGGACGGGGAAGACAGGGTGTTTCTGTGTCGGATGAACGTCGCCAGGAATGCCAGGAGACAGATGCGGTTTGGAGATCAGAAGGTCAGTCCTAATATGAACATAATCCTCAAGCGTAGTATCCATTTGTGGCAACACGTAATTGACTCGGAGGAAATAAAAACTCTTAAAGCCAGGAAGACACTATAGACTTTCTGGACGCCGCAGGGCTTAAAGAGTTACTATAATTAGGTGGCGAGTCACAATAGATCTTTTAGGTCGCAGTGACTACATTTCTATCAGAGCTGCAGAGTCCCTAACACTCAAATAATCATTTAGAACATTTTAGTTTAATAATATTACGACTATTGATCACTTTGATTTTTTTAAATACATTAAGGACTTCTAGATTTTAGAGAAATATTTTTAGAGCAGGCACGGGCAACCTTTGGCAAGTTGCTTGCCAATCTTTTACTATATTAATGCAGTCGCGGGCAATAGCAGAAAAAAAAAGCTTATTTTATTTATCTATTTATTGATACAGTTAGTTCACGTGTAACGGTTAATATGATTTTTGTGTTTGAACTTCAAAAATAAGTTTATCAATATCTGGACGAATTCATCTTGAGGCGAAACAAGTTTTCCAGATTTTCCCCTGTAAATCAGTAAGTTTCAAAAGATCTCGCAGGCCGGTAAAAGCCGAGGCGGGCTGGACGTTGCCCATGCCTGCTGTAAAGTCTAGAATATAGACTCTAGATCTCTATCTAGACTCTAGATACAGCTCTAATAGCAAACATACCCTAACGGATTAATAAACCAATTTGTGTTCGTCCTGCCCCCCTAGCATAACCACCAAAACACGATATAATGAAGCATTTATCGACACTCAACTGTCAAAATCCATTGTCTTTTGAAAGTTAAAAGGTAATCAACATGTCGCATTTTGGTGACCATTCTATGCTGTAACTGCTTTTGATTCGTCCAAGCTGCTTGATCATAATACAATATTTTTAACCGACTTCAAAAAAAGGAGGAGGTTCTCAAGTCGACGGTATTTTTTTTTTTTTTTATGTATGTTTTAACATAGCTTCGTCAGTTGTTATCCGATTTGTACAATTCTTTTTTTAACTCAAAGAACATAGTTCGTGTGTGGTCCCATAAATTTTTTACAGAGATCTGGCCAGTAGTTTTTTCATAATCCTGAAAAATATCAATTATTTAGCTCGCCATCGCACGAGTTTTTATGGAATTTCGGACATAACTTCTTTGTTTATGAATCGATTTAGATGATTCTTTTTTTATTTGAAAGGGTATACTTTAAGAGTGATCACAATTTAATTTCATTGTTATTGGACTTCGAACTTCGAAGATACATAAAGGAACTCTTCAAAATCAAATAGTATAAGTAAAGTGATTTAGGTTTTGGTAAGTTTATGGCAATCCAAAACAAACCAAATCATGGTTTGCGATGCAACGTTCTGGACTAGACTTGGACTACGATGACACAACGGAACTCCTCAAAAATTGAGTTCTGGGCATTTTACCATTGAAAATATTATAATATAAAGTTAAAAAATATTTACACGCTGCGCTTACATACCTACCACTAAAAAGTTGAAAATAAAAAAGCTTTTAAAAAAAAAGAAAAACCGCCTTCAAAAAACTGAAAACAAAAACAGCTTAAAAATTAAATACCTCTAAAAAGCTTTCAGTTTTTTGAAGGCAGTTTTTCTTTTTTTTTAAAAGCTTTTTCTCTTACAAATTATAGTAATTCAAGACATAAACCATAAAGAAATCAATTTTATGAGCATATAACACTTGCGTAAAGCCTCATAAATTATCATTGACCCAAATTAATACAATTCCCGAGTTCACAAAAGAAGAACTAACATTTCGCCATAGTGAATAGAATATTGACAACAGCTAATGCTTAATGCGAGAAAAAAATAATTAATTAGTGGCGATGCATTCGAAAGTTAATTAATGTTTTAGAAGCCATCGTCATGTGCAATGCCCAGTCAATGTAGCCAGTACTACACTTATATTTTAACTAAGTAATACAAAAACTTAGAACTTAAAGTTAGAACTTAGTACTAAACATCATTTCATTATTTCAACAATAGGTAGTGTAGCTATTAAAATGCTTTTAAAGCGAAAACAGTCATGAATTTTAGTCCAATTTTTTTAATATAGAAATTGAAAAAGTATCTTGAATATTTTAATTGCAACTAACAAAGTAACAGACTCCTTACAGCTTAACTAAAACAATTCAAGTCCTATCAATAAAAAACAAATAAAAAATTCTATAAAATAAGTAAAAGGTTACTGAAGCTGAAAATACACAGTTTGATGCGGTACAGACCTACTGATTTAGTTTAATTCGCAAAAGATCTATTAAAAAAGTTAATCACTTTGTTTATTTTTTATGGTTTAGGTGACACTCCTAATAATTATATAGCTCTCAAAAAAACTGTCTGCTTTACTGTAATGTGGCAGAAAAAACGGCAAGCATGGCTTCTCTTCGTTATTTCGTCAGTTCCTTTCAATCTAATCTTTATTACGTCAGTAACTTTCAATCTTTATAACGTCATTAAAATCAAATATTATTAAAAAACCTACCATCACGAAGATTATTTACTATCCTTATTATCAACTATGATACGTGAACCAGTGAACTTTCATCTTCAATCACTCGACCATCAAAATTGTAACGTCACTCAAAGTTACGGCCGATCTCGAAATATCACAAGCGATATTGATGCGAGCGTAATTAACAAGTTTGCTTTCAAAACTTTTAAGTGAATATAAAACATAAGGAGTTAGGTGTAGTGCAGACTGGCGACAGCAAACAAAACTGGAATAAACAATTTTGAGATAAAATATTGTTCAAGAAAGAAATCAATAGCGATACATAGGTGGCGATATTTAAAATTGTTTTGCATTACTCTGCTCCAAGAGTACTCTAATTTTACATGCCATATTTGAATTTCCATAAGGCGTAGGTATTATTAGAGTTTTGCTGATAGTGACATCAATAGCAAACTTATATCTATTCTGTGAAAATAGGGAAATTGAAGACTTTGAATTGAACTTTAATGAAATACGCAAACTTAATAGTAACATTTAAGTAAAACTACTTTTAGTAGCAAACGCTTAACTTCTCGATTAGTCGAAAAGTGACATTATAAATTGTCATTCCAGAATATCATGATTGTCTATGTTTAGCGACAGGTTATGTTATTTTACATAGGCATTTTATTTTATATTCGAATTGTAAAAAGCCGTTTGGCTGTAGGTCTAAATTTATTGGTCAAAAGAATACACGAATTTCTTAACTTACATAATAATATGATTAAGAAAACTTTGTCATGATAAAAAACCGGTCAAGTGCGAGTCGGACTCGCGCACGAAAGGTTCCGTTCCAAAACAGCAAAGAATCACGTTTGTTGTATAGGAGCCCCCCTTAAATATTTTTTTTATTCCATTTTTAGCATATGCTGTTATAGCAGCAATAGAAATACATGATCTGTAAAAATTTCAACTGTCTACCTGTAGTCGTTATCACTATCGAGGAAAAAACGGCAAAAAAATCACGTTTGTTGTATGGGAGCCCCCCTTAAATATTTATTTTATTCCGTTTTTAGTATTTGTTGTTATAGCGGCAACAGAAATACATCATCTGTGAAAATTTCAACTGTCTAGCTATCACGGTTCATGAGATACAGCCTGGTGACAGACAGGCAGACAGACAGACAGCGGAGGCTTAGTAATAGGGTCCCGTTTTTACCCTTTGGGTACGGAACCCTAAAAATTTGCCTTACCTAATCATGTAAAATTATTTCGTCAACCAAAATAAATTTTCCTATATCAAGGATCCTGAAACTTTCACCTACCTACCCAAGTTTAAGTCACAAAAACAACCCCAAAACAATCTCGTCACCAGTCTACCAATAGCCTAAAAAGGTCAGCTGATTTGACGGACAAATTGATAGGCTTCAATATAGTCGAGTTATTACACGTAATTGAATGGTCACGGCGAGTGGTGCTAACGTGGCCCGCTGTAATTACACCGGTGGTACGACCGGGTGATCAGCGGTGATCGGGCGTTATCTGTGCATAGGATCGGTGAGTGGACCGTGAGAAATGTTAGCACGTGGGGTGGTTAAGGTGTTGACTTGATAAGTGGTGATTAAGTAATTGATTAGTCTGTATTCTTATAAGCTTAAAATCCCTTCGGACTGTAGGTTCCACTACAGAGTTCCATCATTGGGTCCAATGGGATTTCCAAGTCCTAGTGTCCAATAATTGCATGTAGGTAAGCGACCCCTGTTCGCATAAGGACAGATTCGCTTTACGCCAGATTCGCGTTAGGTCAGATTTGCGATAGGTCATAGTAGCTTAAAGATAGAAGTATAGTCTGCTAAAAAAGTAATTTTGTTATTCATTTAATTAAACCATCAGAGAAAAAAAACATTACAGATATCGTTACTAGTCAAAAATAAATTCACTGTACCTACTGTCAGTCATACAACATATCAAAAATATTTATTTTATTATCCAATATTCCAATCCTAGATATCAATGTAGAGTTATTGTCATACATCGATAGTTTGTGCTTTCCATGGCGCAGTTACATATTTAAACTTCACTTTGAATTCATACTAATATAAACTGACACTGTCCAACTATTATTAGGTACTGTATATTTATTTAACCATTAAAATGCAGCTTAAATCCCTATCTTATCTGCATAGAAATGAAATACCCAGCGAACTAAAATCTATGGAAGTGTAGTTGCAAACAAATATTGCTTAAAAAATGGCACCACGGGGCCGAAAAAGTACAACCCCTCAGCTTTAGTTGGGCCAGCCACGCACCCGGTGACTGACGCTAGTGTCCTTTTCGATAAATTGCAGTTTGTATAATAGAGAAAAGATAGAAAGAGAGAGTTTATTAGAAATTACGTCCTTTATAGTCAAATGGTGTAAAAGATGCAAAGAAGGCAGTAAAAAGATGCAGAAAAAACGTATCTTATTTTTTCGTTTAAATATAGAAAAATTATGAGTATATACAAATTATGGTCGCTAATAAGCAACCAGTGTTCGACGCTTTGTGCTGCGTAATGCTGCCGTTAAGACGCTTTGTGCTGCACAATTAAATGCCAGCATTTTTGGCTCTATCCACTTAGTTGTACTTTTCGTGTGGTGCCATTTTTTGAGCAGAATGGTTATTCCATAGATTTTATTTCACTGTAAATACCCCACCTCTGATTAGCCCTTTGTCAGTCCCATGAATTGGCTAAGCTCCTCAGACCTTTCTGCAAACACAACTTCAATTATTTATGGCTCTAATACAGAATCTAGGTCCCATAAATTAAGATTACCTCAGAGACACCCACTCACTGATACTTTGGGTAAACTTGGGAACGACTAATGTTTGTACTTTATTGCTTTATTGGTATCTATTAATACTGTTCTAGCACGTGCTCTGATAGGGTGCATGAGTAATATTGATCCAGAAACCTAAAACTTAAATAACATCCGAAAAAGATAAACAACCTCTGACAAAAAGCTCTTGTAGAGAAATTACTAAATTGAACTAATCTTGTATTTCAGATACCAAAATGTTTTAAATGTAACGGCGTAACCAGTTTTGCGTCCGTAGTCGTTTCAAATAGTATTTTTTTGTTTACCGTCATAGTGAATGAGTTAATTAGGGTAGTACTAAAATTTATAAAAATAAAAAGTCAATATTTCTCTATATGTGTAAGAAACTGTACAAAAACTGTCCAATTAACGAAAAATTACGAATTCCTTAAACATACCAAATAAGGAACTGACGAGTTAACGAAACTAGCGAGTTAGTGAAACTGACGACTCAAAATTTTCATGGAATTGACGAATAAGGAAACTGACCATTTTGAGAAACTAGCGAATTAACGAAATTAACGGGTGACCCGACCCAGATACCAATTCTTCATATGCAGAGACTTCTTAAATTCTACATTGTGATTGTAATGAAAAAATATTCTTAGCATTATTTCATCAAACACAAAATTTTGCGTGTCTATTTTTATCCAGCACAGAATTTCACGTGTCCATCACTTGTTTATGGTACTCATTAATTTAAGTATTAATATTTGACCGGGAAACATTAATTATTTATTCTCATTCATTCCTCAAATCGATTGTCGACAAGTCACTGTGAACCGTTAACAGTTTATTAAATCGCTTGTTGTTTTAATTTATTCATGGCAAAGCAAATAGGTGCTTGGCACCAACGTAATTCATCTCACACGTGCTATGAAAAAATAACAGAAAGAATCAATATTATTTAGATAAGGTTCCTATCGCCTATTAAAAAAACGTAAGTGCTTTCTTTTTTATCTCACTTCAATAATTTTATGATCATGACATCCGTTATCGACGTAATTAATGAAAATGATGAACATGTATTTATTAATTATCACTTATTACAGGAAATGATTCTAATAATACATAAGTTTTTATTTGTGAATTTAATGTGTTGAGTGATTTTGAGTGATACCTATCTATTAGTCAGGCCACTACTTTTATGAATCTCATTAAAATCATAATTTTCACAAGATTCATGTTCAATATAAATATTTACTGATGTAAATTTACTGATGGCGAGATTTCAAAAAATATTGACATAATTTTTTTAAATACTTGCTCCCTAAAATTAGAACATAACCCAAAGTGCATCAATTTAAGTTATTTAAATTGATTCGTATGAAGTTACCTCACATTACAATTTATTCACATTGAAGGTAAATTACTTTAATCAAAATTGCTATTTCTAAAACTATTAAAACATTCACTATTTCGATAAAAAAATACCAATCAGTAACTACGTTGTGAAACATTACGATTTTTTTTCTCTCATACACAGAAAACCTCATAACTTCTGTGAACATGCATAAGTTGCTTAGTATCAAGGTACGTCGAATTAATAATAACTCTATGTTTCAACTCAAAAAAATACCTTTGCGTTTTGATAGCAAAAATTATCGCTCTGCAATTTCATAGGTAAACACAAGTCAGGCTGGTACATGACGTGTTTTTTTATTGACCTGACCAGCATAGTCGGATACTCTCGGTCGCGTATCGAATCAGTATTTATCCAAGCGAGCCCGCGGCAATACTCATCTTCAATATCTTTTATATGACAGAAATTATCGGCTGAGATATTACAGCGATAAAAACATGAATCAATTTTGTGTGGTCTTATGGAAATGAGGTGATGAGGCCTCATAATATTAGCTCTTACAATTTAATGGCCAAAAGATTGGTCATGGGTTACACCATTCAATTAAACGAATAAAAAATTTCGATAGGCAAATAGTGGTAATTTGAAAGTAGTACAATGATTAATTTTTATAACTAGATCTACTGAGATCTTTAACTTTTGAGTTGTAAAGCAACAGTTAAATTACGAGTAATTATTTACTTCTTGCAATTTATTAGTTTAAAGCTAAAAGAGGCTAATGAGGAGGATGAATATGATATGGGCATACAAAATGATGTAGAGCAGTGTTTCTTAAACTTTTCAGTTGCAGTCTCGGACCACTTTCAAAAAACGGCCCACGGCCACCTGTCAAAGAACTTTATGATAAGCCTTATATTAAAAAATCACTTTCATTGGTAGTTTTCTTACTTAAGATAACTGCGAATCCCTGACACACATGCTACGGACCCCTAAGGTCCACACTTTAAGAAACCCCTGTGTAGAGGTAGTTTGGGTAACCGAGAGTGATGTGGCCTGGGAGTGAATGAAACGTAGAAATTTAACAGATTCGTATTTCGTATTTTCATAAAGAAGGTTATTATTATATAAGAAGGAGGTTCCACCGACAACGTTACAGTTACTTAA
Source organism: Agriphila tristella (assembly GCA_928269145.1). NCBI lineage: Eukaryota > Metazoa > Arthropoda > Insecta > Lepidoptera > Crambidae > Agriphila > Agriphila tristella. The sequence goes on along the minus strand of OV743435.1, from coordinate 33,953,205 downwards.
AATTCTTTGTTACGGGGCGTTGGCATCATCCATCAGGATATTCCAATCGACCAATTTCCTTCTCTCTAAAATCATGTCCTTTAAATAAATGAATAAAGAGTGGGCCTATCCTAACCAAATCCCCTGTGGCCGAACAGCATCAGAGGCCACCTCACTAATGAGTCTTATCGAGCCGATGACGTCTGCGATGGCTGCGTACGCGCCTTGTTAGTGGACGCTTGATCCGAGATGCTGAGCCCTCATTTTCATTAAACTCTGTTTTGTCTTTAGACAACTTTTTAAGTTTGAGAATTGCTGAATTAACTAGTGCATTCGCTGCGTATTCTTATTTTATCACATGAAAATAATGCACATTCGCCGATATGCAGCATATTTTACGCCATTTGATGGTTTAATTAAATAATAACATAATAAGCAATGTTCAATCCAGACAACTTTATTACACATTTTCTTATCTTTCAACAATAGACTCGCTTTTCTCCTCTTCATCTCCCATGTCTTCTTCATCCCCCATATCTTCTTCATCAATATTGATTTTATCATAACTGCGTATTTTTTTTATTAATTCCGCATAACCATTATAATCTTTAGTAAAACTTAACATAACGAAACGCCAACAAGTAAACAGCAAACTACCAATGACTCCAATTAGCACTATGTAAATGATAGAATCTAGCATATTCCACTGATCACCTTCAACAATTTCACTATCTTTAAATTCTTCAAACTTATAATTAACTTCATTTCCTTCATCAATAAAACCTGGGTCAAGTAAAGCATCTTCAACTTCTTTAGCTAGTTTGTGAAATACTGTGACACCCAACCAATCAGCCAAGCCTTTTCTTCCAATCTGGCGTAGTTTTCTTGCAACATCTTCATGAGTTTTTCCCTTGCCTTCCCAAGCTTCTTTTCCATTATTCCACTGTATCAAAAGTTTTAAACAAGAAATATCTTTAGGGACTTTTTGTTCCATAGCGGATAAAGCCGGTAGTTCGAAGGATACGAAATGTAAAGAAGCGACGAGTCGGCGACATTCCACTAAGGTCAAATAGCTAGCAATGTATTCGAGCTCCGGTATATCCATGTCGATTGTACATTTGGCAACGGACAGAAATTCGAGAATTATTATCGGAAACACTCTGCGGGATCTCATTGTATTCAAAACAAGGCTGCTTGCCTGACATTTGTCGTTATGTCATTGGTTAAATTTTTAAAAAGATTGCCATCTGTTTTTGGCTAACATAAATTTGGTCCTGAAAGTAGTTTCAATTCAATATCGAAACTGTTTTGGAAGATTTTATCTTTCCAATTTATATATGTGTAATGAATTGCATTGCAAATCTATGGAATGAAAACCCCCTTCTCTATCAGAGCCGTGGGCTAAGATATAAAACAATCTTACTAATAACCACATACCTAAAATCGCAATTAATCAACGCAAACAATTTCCCCTCATCAATTATTGGTCAAAACGTGCCGTACTTTCTTACCGTCATCAAAACCATCGATCACAACTCATATCATTTTAATACAATCATCGAATTAACAAGATCACGATACATACCTTTAAAAATGCGACTAGGTATATTAAATTTTAATTTGCTAGTTATTATTATTCTGTCTTAGTTAGCTTTACATTTTTCTTTGTTCTATCTGCTTTGCAATAACTGAACAGGATTACTTTGGATTACACCTATAAGTACCTATATTAACTTAACAGATCTACATTTTTTCCACTAAACTAAAAACGAAAATTTTAAGAAGATTTTTTTTTGTATCGAAGTATTATTTACAAATCCCTAAAAACAGAATCTACACTCCAGCAAACTATCTGATTTAGCAATTTCCGATGACAATGGTTAAATTCATTCTTATTTTCTGTAACTATTGTATACTCTAAAAAGACATTAACAGCAAAAAGTAGATTGTTATGTATAACATACCCTTGTATTAGGAAGCATTTCCCATACGAGATATTTGTGAATGTAAAAAACATACAAAATTAACTATACGTTGGGTCCTGAAATCCAGGGATCCCTGAACTAGCGGGATTGGTTCGGGTAAGTATATACATGAGAAATGAAAAAGCTTATGTCACGCGGCAAGCTTAAGTTTTTGTGTCTTGAAAAAGTAAAAACAGGGTATTGTCCTTGTATTAAAAAAAAGATTCTTATTTCTATTCTTAAATATAAATTAATCCATTTCGTGTCCAAACTTATGAAAGTACTTGTAAAAGCAACGTTTCCGTAAAATAAGTAAATTAATGCCGTTATCATAAATCACCACGATAGCATAGGATTTGCGGGCACAGGAATAAACTTTGACCTATAAATGGGTAAGACAGCTATTTAATAGGTATCAAGAAAAATGTGTTGAAACTTTTCTTCGAACTATGGCACTCTATGACACGTCCCCGAATAGCGATGGAGGTGAAAACACATAGATATAATGTACAGCTATATCTAATCGTACATTCCGAGCCACAAAACATCAGACGGCGCGCATCATTATTATACAATGACAAAAGCTTGTGCAACTACTTAAAACGTGTGCCATACAGTACCGACAGCATAGAAATATGGAACTGTATTAAAAGTGAAAGCATCTTTCCTATTATGAATCTATTTCTTCAATATCTCATTGAAAATTGGAAAGCAGATATAAGAAACAATTTCAGTTATTTCAATAAGACAAACATTGGACATAGAATAGGCAATTTTAACACGTTTTTATTAGGTTGCTTTCTCGTTTGTGTGTTTGTTTGTATGTTTCTCCACAAAGTTTGCGAACGATTTTATATTAGCTTCCCGATTAGCTAGAGACTTGAAACTTTGAACATAGGTCAGAACTAGAAGGCAATTCAATATTATGGTGTCATTGAGCTGATCTGATGATGAAGCCGGAAGAAGGCCACAGGAACTCTATGATGAAACCATACAACCCCGTCGTGGTTGGACTCATTAGAATCGTCTTGACGAGTACTCTAATGGGAGACGAAGTCCAGGGTCTGATGATGAAGCTGGAAGGCCATGCCATAGGAACTCAATATTGGAACAATGCAACCCCATCAAATTTGGGCTCGTTTGAATCGTCTTGACGAGTTCTTTGTTGGGAAATAGTTTCCAGGGTCTGATGATGGAGCCGGAAGAAGGACATAGGGACTCTTTAATAAAACTACGCTATCCCATCGAGATTGGGCTCGTTTGAATTATCTTGACGAGTACTTTATTAGGAAATAGTTTCCGAGGATCTGATGATGGAGCCGGAGGAAGGCCATAGGAACTCTATAATAAAACCCTGCAACTCCATCGAGTTTGGTCTCATTTAAATCATCTTGACGAGTTCTTTGTTGGGAAATAGTTTCCAGGGTCTGATGATGGAGCCGGAAGAAGGCCACTTGGACTCTGTAATAAAACCATGCAACCCCATCGAGTTTAGGCACGTTTGAATCATCTTGACGAGTGCTCCGATAGGAGATGGTATATTTTTGGTCTTAGCTAGTTAATTAAAAAGCAGAAAATAAAAATTTACTGAAAAAAAAAACTTTTTTTAAAACACGTTTTTAAAACGGACTAAATTATTACAACAAAAAATCGGATTAAAAAAATTAAAACGGTCTAGTAAAAACAGACTAAAAAGTAAAAAATAAATTCTTCTGTAAATATTTATAACACTATAATATTTATACTTACAGAAAATTTAAACCTAAAAACGTGGGGCGCATGCTAAAGACTACATGGATGATAAATTTTATAAAATGCGCCCCACGTTTTTAGGTTTAAATTTTCTGTAGGTATAAATATTATAGTGTTATAAATATTTACAGAAGAATTCATTTTTTACTTTTTAGTCTGTTTTTACTAGACCGTTTTAATTTTTTTAATCCGATTTTATTTTAAGTGTCTAATTACTTATGTACTTATTATGACTTATTAATAATATTGTTTCTAAAAATAAAAGGTTCTGAAAACATCCTGAAAAATATGGTGAGCCACGAATATTTTTGTAAATAAAATGTTGTAAACCAGAATTAGGTTAAAACCACGACAATTTAGGTTAAAACAAATTAATTAAATAATGATTTAAAATAGTTCTTAGAGGTTGACTTCTTAACTAATCTTTATTTTTAAAGCACTAAATATTTCATTAATGTACTTACCACGTCGTCGCGTTTTTAAACCTGATGGTGTTTTAAAATTGTTTATATGTACTACTTACGAACTATCAGAACATATTTTTAAACATCTTTCATTTACCAAAATAATATTCATACTTGATTGTTGTACTGAACTTAATTCTACGGCCACTAGATAATCAGAGATTTTTCTATGAAATATAGAGTTTACTAAAAATTCGCTTTACGTTTCATGTATTTAAAAATTTACTCCAGATTTGTTTGCCGACGGTACCGATCGGTTCCAGTGTAGTAACCTTATTCCACATTACAATAATGGCTCGGATCATTCCTCAGAGCAAAACATTCCTCGCAATCATACCGCCATTACGGAGATCTTAAATACTTGCGTCATGATATTTAGCATGAGATAATGGTCTCTTGCTCCTCTATTCTTTATAATGATATCATATCAGACGTTACGAGTTCTATTGCAAAGATTTTAGGACCAGTTGTAAGTTGCAAGTCCCAATTTACTTATGTTTCTGATTATTCAATATAAATTCTGTTCTATTTTAAAATTAGACTAAGATACTGCAAAGTTAACACTGAAATCATAGAGAGGGTCACAGGAAGGGTCCTTATCTTTTAGAAATCTCAGCGATCCACTATGCAGATCTTAACATTTTTGAAGAACGGCTTCCCTTCGCCATAATTTGACCCCTCGCTACTGGGCTCAACCAAATTATTAAGAGTCTCGATTATTTTCGCTATTGCATTAGAGAAATGATGGTGGTAAAATTTAGAACCGACTACAGTTCAGATATCCATAAAGAATCAACTTTCCACAATCCTATTAATAATACATTTATCTTCTCCATACGAGTATAGCACTTTAATAAATGTTCTCAAAGTAATCATGCGTAATATCATCAATACATCTACTAATTGCAGCAGTTACACGTCTACCATTTAACACAACATTTCCCACAGATTTCCGATTTTAACAACCTTTACCAAACATGGCCTTCAAACAAATTAAAGTTTGAATTTGAATGTACACATCAATCGTATTCAATCGTTCGTCGTCTATCTTTTATTATAACATAAAGGGACTAGTCAGTATTCGATATTGTTGTCAGATTGAGAAATATGACCTTTGATTTTTAAGCTAGCTTTTTAGATTTTTGATAAATGTTTATGCTTGGACTAGACTACTACTACAGTTTGAAATACAAAATCACATGGAACCGAATTCAAGAAGAAAACTGCTTTGTCGTCTTTTAAGATATTGTTTTTCTTTCATTTAAAGAAAAAGCTCTCCAGATCGTTTATTACATATAAGCTGTTGTTTCCTTAAAATTTAATTAGTCGTTGTTCTTATATTTCGTTACTTACCCATTATAAGATAAGCGTTGTGTAGGAACAAAATGAACGAAACGTAGGAAATCAAAATTAAAGATATGTATGAAATGCTGATAAAAAATTTAGGTAAGGTACCTAACTGTACGTTTAAAGTTGGACTATCAAAATATTTTATCGAAACCAAATCATAAAATACACAATGAACTCGAATAATTAAAGAGAAAACCAGTGACCTAGCTATTAATTACAGAATTACAGCATTTTATTGATCACTATTGATTAGCGGATATTTTGGTGGAATAAAAATGACCTGAATTATCGCATTGATTATTTCGATCATAAAGTTTTATTACCTGTATTCACCTATCACATTAAAACTATAATCATGTGTAGGTACTAGGTTTTAGAAAGCTTGACTGAGCAACTTAAACTATTCGGGTTTAAAATAATAATAATAAAAAATGATTAGATGTTTAACAGCCAGCTTTAAAAGTGCAAAAACATGTCAAATAAAGAACTTTAATATCCCGACGTATCACATCACCTTCAAATGAAATAAACGCAGTTATTTCACAAGGCGCAGGCGCACACACAACCTTCGCACCGGCCTTCATAATTAAAGAAGACGAATCACAATTACCGTAGTTTATAGATGCCTCTAATTATATGTATTTGATGTTTTCTATACGCTGTGACGAAAGAAGCCTCATTCGGTTGGTCATTATTCGAATTAATATACCTACGTGTCAGTTCGAAAGGTTCCGTCTAATGATCGGTACTCGATTTTTATAGTGTCCGTGAGAACATCACCAAATGATATGTCTCTGTATGTAACTTTTTGCTCAATAGGTTCATTCGTTTTATGATATCATTCAATATCAATTTCCCTTCGTAATTGTAATTGATATTACCTATATTCTAACAGCGAGATTAGCGAACGACAATGGGTGAAACTTTATTGATCTTTTTATAGTTTATAATCTGCGGATCATCTACGCACGTTTTATTGGCTATTTCTACATTTTACATCACTTTGATGTTACAGTTGCAGTATTACCATGTATTACAGTATTACGACATTGTACCTGTAATACACAACATCTTCTTTATAATAGTTCGCTGTAATAGATGTGCCTATTAAAGGCTTTATCTGACGAAGGTTAGCTTTCGTTTTCGAGACCGCATTCCTTTCTATGTCAATTGCATTATAGAGTTCGCTTTAAGAATTTAAAACCTTTTCTTTATTAAGACGCTCGATACGAGCTACTATCTTTTGTCGACAGGGAATAACGTAGGGCCGAGAAGAGTGCCCTGAGGAACACTTGTGTAAGATTCACACTTCGTGAAACTGTGCGGTAGACTCAGTTGGACGCTTTATTTAAATTAAGCCACTCATACACTTTATGTTCAGCAAAAACATACGGTAAGGCGTCGTTAGCCAGTGGCGGAGATGCATTTATTTATGAAATGTAAATTATTCGTCTGATTGTAATAACAAAACTGCGAGCCACTGCTCTCTATATTAAGATGTATTATTTGCATACGGTGAACTGTGAGAACGTGTGACCGTGTGTTACAACTGGCAAATAAAACGAGTAGGTTTCCTTTGTCACTGGCGTTAGTTAGGTCATCACTTAAGTTTGTTTGTGCACTGTTGTTTACTTATAACTCATTGCTGTTTTCATTACATTAATTCTAACGACTAAATTCTAAATAATTCTAAATAAAAGCATATTGTAGACAAAGTAAGATTGATTATGAAACTACTAGTTAGAGGTTTCGTAAATCCTGAATTTTGGTTTGAAATAATGCGATCTCTGCACTGTAGCAGTTCAATCGGTTTTATTGTATAATAATAGCTACTTGTTATTACATTACAAACCCCAGCATGATACCTCGGTCTGTCGTTACGTTACATATTAAAAATATACGAACAATTTTTATTAAGAAATTCATTTTAAATCTTCGTCGAACTCTAGTTGATCTTCTTAGCCAACAGCTGCAAAAACCATGACAGCTTTAGCAATTCTTTAAGATCTTATGAAAAAGTAAATAAATACCTACAAGTCTCTTATATTTTTTATGTTGTTGAGTGGAACTTAATACGCGATGTCGTGACGCCGCGATATAGAAGAGTGTAGACAAACAGAGACAAACTTATATGTGCTTTTTTAATTTTTGTAGCTGGAAATGCATCTTAAATTTAGATTAGCGGGATGCATAATATTTCTTCCCTAATTTGAATGCCGTAAATGTTTTAAATAAATAGATGGATGGAAACCAACTGGCCTTTTTTTTCGGCCAAACTATAAGTAGGTGACCACGTATTTTTTACAGCTACTGCCTCCCTGTCGTAACGTTGATTTGAAAACTAAATTAGTTATTTCCCTCATATCATAAATTTGAAGATCTTCAACAAAATTTTCTTTTTACCATTGCCACTCGAAAAAGTGCGTTTAATTCAACGATAACAGTGAATAATACGCTGTTTTATTCACCGAGTGAATAAAAATCATTTGAATTTGGAACAAGCGCGCATCGTATGAATTATGTACAAAAAAAAAACGTGCTGAAAGTATGGAGCTATTCCATAGATAAAGCCATAGTTATACAATGAGGGCTTTTCCAAAGGACTAAAAACTGTAGGATCGATAGATGGCGTTGATAAATTAAGCACTGTCAACTGAGGCGCGTTCAGAACCTACGCTCCGAGTGGAACCATTTGCTCTAACGGCGTATCAAACATTAGAGCTTGACGTTCGGTGGACACAACTTTGGTTGCACTCAGAGCGTAGGTTCTGCACGCGCCTCAGTTGACAGTGCTTAATTTATCAACGCCATCTATCGTCCTACAGTTTTTAGTCCTTTGGAAAAGCCCTCATTAAATAAAAAAAAAACCCCGCCAATTTTATTTAGGTTCTTTTCAGTGTCTTATCTTTGGGTTCTTTTCTAAAAAAATATCTCCCCAAATTAATTAGGTTCTTTTTTGTGTCTTATCTTTGGGTTCTTTTCTTTATATTAGAGAGAGATTAGATGTTCAGTCTTGCATCAGTCCACTCCATCAGTCTGGTACGATCTTCAGTCTGTAAAAATTCAAAGTCTATACAAACTGATGAAATGGACTGATGTCAGACTGATTATGTAATTTCCCTCATAGCATGGTTGTTTTATGTCATTGGAAAACTTATAGTTTCACTATTTTGTAACGGTTAAATTACTGATTACCTATCTAAATAATAAAATTTGATAACTATAAATAGGTACTATAGGTGTAAGTACTGCTATTATGTTTTCTCGCAGCCAATGGTAAAAAGTAGAGTACACAACTCGTGAAAAAAATTTCATCTCGGTCCTTTGTATCCCTCGTTTCGCTCAGGATTCTACTTTTGAATCCCTCGCTACGCTCGGGATTCAACTCTAGAATCCTTCGCTGCTCTCGGGATCCAACATAGTACCTCGAACTAAATTCCTTCTTTTTTCACTTGTTGTATAATCTACTATTTTCTTTTCAATGATTTATGATATCCTATTAATACCACATTGAAACGCTACCTTTAAGAAAAACGCCCATACGCATCTAACATACTTATAGCTGAAAATTTCTTGCGCCTTTCACTTTCCTTTTTTATAATTTACTTTGATCGATAAATGATATCTGCCGTCAAAAGTGGAGTAGAAAATTATATAAGTATAATGTCAATGGTACGGTCTAATATTCATTCGGTGAACTGCAGAAAACACAAACGATGCGTTGCGTTGGTCAAAATTGGTCTGTAGTTCATTTGGTGAGAATTATAAAAAGGTAATTTTTTATAGGATCTGTTAGTTGGTAAAATGGTTTTCGAAATCATGTTCGGACTCTTCTTCTTTGGTATGGAAAAACTGTTTCAAAAGTGTAACTCAAATATTTTTTATTGTAATTTTTCACAAAGTCCTGTGGTTTCTGTTCGACCGTCTCACTCTTCGTCAACGGCTCGTGACCGCGGTCGGCGCGTGCGCTCGGTGGCCAATTTCACATCGGCCAGCCCAAAATAAGCGTCACTCACTCTATTAGCTGCATGTGAATCGATTGGAACTATTAATTTAGTTGTGAATGACATCTTCATTTTATACTAAATGTGACGAAATGAAGAAATCTGAACAAAATGGTTCAATTTATTTCAAAGAAAATATGCAGTGCTTTTTTGTCTTATGGGGTCACTGTGCGCTTCGCTATTATTATTGTAACATTGAAGATTTTTATAGTGACTAATTAAAAATAACTCATCATCATCATCATATCAGCCGCACGACACCCACTGCTGCATAGGCCTGCCCTAAGGATTTCCACGACGATCGTGGGGGTCAGCCGGCTCGAGGGTAACCAGTCTTCTCCAAGCTGGTCTAATTTGGAGATATCACAGGCGTGTGACGTACATCATCGCTGTGAGAAAAACGACGCAAGTCAAACTCTCAACAAAGTAAAAATAACTATTACCTCTCAATTAAATTCTTTTGTTGGTGACAGATGTGACGTAGAAGCTTTAAAATAACTTTGACTACCTATGTAAAATATTGTTATTTGACTTGACTTTACTATGAACGGCTGAATTGTAATCAAATGTAAAACTGTGATTTCCATCAAATTAACAAACCGCTTATGCGGTTTCCCTAATGATCGATGGATAGGGTTTGCAGAAGAAAACCAATTACATAATACGAAAAATAGCAAATCTAATTTTGCCTCTTTTGCGTTGTAGTCAATTTATTTAAAAAAATATATAAAGGGTTCCGTACCCAAAGGGTAAAAACGGGACCCTATTACTGTCCGTCTGTCTGTCTGTCTGTCTGTCTGTCTGTCACCAGGCTGTATCTCATGAACCGTGATAGCTAGAAAGTTGAAATTTTCACAGATGATGTATTACTGTTGCCGCTATAACAACAAATACTAAAAACAGAATAAAATAAATATTTAAGGGGGGCTCCTATACAACAAACGTGATTTTTTTGCCGTTTTTTGCTCGATATTAGTAACGACAACAGGTAGACAGTTGAAATTTTCACAAATCATGTATTTCTGTTGCCACTATGACAACAAATACTAAAAACAGAATAAAATAAATCTTTGAGGGGGCTCCCATTCAACAAACATGATTATTTGCCGTTTTTAGGTACGGAACCCATCGTGCGCGAGTCCGACTCGCACTTGGCCGGTTTTTTTCTTATTTGATTTTCCTTGGCTCAAATGTTAACAAAAACGTGACAGGTTTCAACCACGTGCTAATTTTAAGTTATTTGCATTAATAGTTAAGAACGCATTTTAATTGGTAATCGCATGTTTTTTTTATGAGACGAAGTTTTACTCTTCTTTACATGCGTTATTTTTTAAATAACGATATGAAAAAGCTGTTTCTTATTTTTTGTTAATCAGCATTAATTTATAGACACGCAACTATTAATATTTTTATTATATAATTATTTCTATTTTGAAATCATAAAGTACCTACCAAACCTAACTGACTTATCAAAAAGTAAAAGTGAAATATTTGTCCCTAACAAAAACCAAAATTGATCACAAAACAACCTTTAAATTTTAAAAAAGTATCAAAAGCTTGAATATCAATACAGGAATCAACAAAAGTCTCAATAACCTCAAATTGATTAAAAGTTCAACGTTCGTCTAATTGAAAACGAAAAAAGCAAAAAAATGTATAACAAAAGGAACATGTGGGCCTATACCGCCAGACGTCTCACGACACGACGGTCGTGATTGAGGCGCGTGCGCAGCCGGCACCGTTACGAAGGATACCTTTAAAAATCGAGAGGTGTGTCCTGTGTGACGTCACGCTTCGTGACTTATATACGTGACTCTCTTGACCAAACAGCTGACGCTGTGTACGTCACTATTATCAGACATTCTGTGATTCTCCTTCTTATCGTATATATGACGATTAGTGGCCACTTCGGGAGTTAGAGTTTATGAAGCTGCCTGTAAGGCAGCCATTACATGGTCATGCAAGCGTCAGTCAAATTCCATCAGTCATGAATTACGTTTGACTGATTGACTGATGGAAAGAAGAAATCACATCATGCAACAATCAGTCACTACATTACACGGTAGGTTAATCGTCAGTCACAGCAGGGCTTTATAACGTTATCAATTAACAGTAAAAATAACGTTACGTAACGTTATTTTCAATATGATACCTTGATAACGTTATTTTTTTTAACGATACCAAATAACATAACCTTAATATAACGTTAAATTAATGTCGATAACGTTAAAAATAACGTTATTTTTAACGGTAATTTTATAAATATTGCGTATTGTAGGTAGGTACCTCTATTACCTAGTACCTACCGCAGAGACTGATAACGTCACGGCGGCTTCAACGTCAATTACACATTACTTTTAAATATTTTTTACAGTAACATAATAACGTTATCAAGGAACGAAAAAATAACGTTAAATTCTGTTTTACCGTTATTAATTTTACCGTTATTAATTTCAATTTTTAACGTTATTTTTTTTAACGTTACAAATTTTTAACGGTATTTGAAGCCCTGAGTCACAGCCCGTGACTGTGGTTAAACTGACAGCAAAACCTACCGTGTAATGGCTGCCTAAGGCCACTGACTTGGCTTGACGACTGTTATCAGATGACAACAGCCGGGACCGCCAGTTTAACGTGCCCTCCGAAGCACGTAAGCGCTCAGTTGAAATACCACTTAACGGTCACCCATCCGACACCTGGCCGGACTATGCGTTGTTTAACATACGGAGTATGTTAAAATCCGCCATGAGAGCTTCAAATGACACATTCTGTGATGACACGATCTGTAGCTAGCTCTAACTTCTGTAATGGAACTTCATCTTTCAGTTACGAAGGATACTTTTAAAATCGAGAGGTGTGTCCTGTGTGACGTCACGCTTCGTGACTTATATACGTGACACTCTTGACCAAACAGCTGGTCGCCAGCTGACGCTGTATACGTCACTATTTTCAGACATTCTGTGATTCTCCTTCTTATTTTATGACGATTAGTGGCCACTTCGGGAGTTAGAGTTTATGAAGCCGCCTGTAAGGCCACTGACTTGGCTTGACGACTGTTATCAGATGACAACAGCTGAGACCGCCAGTTTAACGTGCCCTCCGAAGCACGTAAGCGCTCACTTAACGGTGACCCATCCGACACCTGACGGACCATGCGTTGCTTAACATACGGATAGTGTTAAAATCCGCCATGAGCGCTTCAAATGACACATTCTGTGATGACACGATCTGTAGTGAGCTCTACCATCTCTATGGAACTTTATCTTTCCGGTACGAAGGATACCTTTAAATATTGAGAAGTGCATCCTGGGGGATGTCACGCTTCGTGACTTAAACGTGATTTGATAAAACAGGGTGCCAGTTGACACTGTACGTCACTTAATTAGACATTTTGTAATGAAACTATCTTGACCACATGTAGCTGATCTTTATCTTTATAAGGATTTATTAATTACATGTTGGTATTACCGCGTCATCATTGTCATTATAAGTGCATTTTAATCATGGTTTGTCAATAATTTTGTAAATATGTTTTAAAGAATTGGTAATCAATGTTTTTATTATAATAGACAGAAATTCAGGAAACTAAAATTTTCACAAAGAAATGTTTAGACCTTCTAATAATAACTTTGTCTTAAAATAATTTCAAAATAAGTACCCATCAAGAACTAACAACCATAGTTAATCAAAATTTTGTATTTAAGAGAATTTGTGCTACATGGGCATGTACAAAACAAATTCTCTTTCCCGCGCCGGGAATCGAACCTTAACTTAGACTTTACATTATTGTAGCTTTGTCAGGTTCGTTATCGTTTTCACAAACAAATGTGAATTTTTCTAAGCTCAAACTCTTCTTCATGCCCTGATCATTGTAAAAAAAACTGTATCATACATAACTTTAAGCCTTTCACAGCCAACGGTACCTTACCTCCAGCGTACCTAATCTCTCCGCCAACATTTCACAATATCGGATAGCAAATCGCCCGCCAAGCCGCCATATTTTAAACATTATAACAACCCGCTCTGTATCGCCACGCCGAATAATTAAATTCACTCTTTATACAACCATAATTCGATTAAAAGCATAATAAAGTCTTATCATACAACCTTACCGATTGTTGACATCTCACTAATCTTTATCGTTTGCAATGACATATATATTTGTGTCAGTCTTAGAGTAAGACGGGCTTCTACAGACGAAGCCTTTTGTTGCTCGAAGGTGTCAGTGATTAAAATGGGAAGTAATGTTGCTGCTTATTTGGTGGTTAAGGCAAAGTAATAAGAACTTGGGAGTTTTTTAAACTAGCAAAAAATATGGAACCAATAAGAATACAGACGAACGGCAGGGAAGTAATAAGTGAAACAAGACTATCGAATAAGTTTTCCAATTTGCAAGTTATATGCAACAGAAAAACTTGTCACCCCTAAAAAGGCAGGCTTGGTGGCAGGGCCTGTTTCAAGTCCACCTGGCTAGCTACCACCATCTTATTACCTAAGTCTGACGCCATAACAACAATTTAAAATTGTTGTGTTCCGGCAGTCAGAGGTAAGATAGCCAGTTCCTCGGTGATGAGGATTCCAGGTGTAGTGCGCTTCTTCTTATCTTCGGCCTTATCGTCACTTAACATCAGGTGAGGTGAAGACCAAGCACCACCCCGTTAAAAAAATATGACTGGTTATTAAGCGACAACTACTTACTTTTTGGGAAATAAGTAGTAAAAGTAATATTTAAAAGATCGAAACAAGATCAGAATTGTAAAACGTAATAGGGATGATGATGATGACTAATGAATAAAATAACGAAATACTAATAAAAATCGTAAACATATTAAACTTTTAGAGTAGTTTGTATACCTCTTGGTTTTATATATTGCGTATTATTTGTTTTATGACCCTTCAAAGTTGGGCGGACAAGTCCATTTGAAAAGTATAAAATTTGTTAAAATAAATAATACATTAAATTAGTCCGTAAAATTTATAGCAAATTTGTCTAAGAAACCATTTTGATAAACACAATATTTGATATAGCTGCCGAACAAATTTCCTACGCGTTGCATACAAACTACTCAAGCGTGACGTCATAATTGAGTAGCCGTTAGTATGGAGCGTTTTCGGGTGAGTCCAATTTTGTGCATTTCACACTGTGATATCTCGGGCAGTTTTCATGCTAGCGAAATAATTCTTTTACCAATGTTTCTTTTTTTTGGGAGGTAATTTATATAACATAAAATAAAAAAAATAGTCATCGTGCCTATTGTGCTAAGCACATTTCAGTTGAAATTTTCAAAATAGCTTACCGCCTTAATGAGTAATACGAAAACCAACGCCACCACTCCAATTGGCCCAACTTATGTCAAAATCAGTCACGAATTATCTGTGAAAGTGGTCTATTGTTCACTTCACATACGACATGGTATGTCCTATTGATGGATTTGGCTTTATAAGAACTACATGCGTCACGATCTTAATTTGATAGGAATAAAGGTTGAAATGAAATGAGCGTATCTCAATCAGTGGGACAGTACGTACTTAGATAATAAGTCACGATTGATCACCCTATACTTCCATGTGGTTCGGCTCGAAAACTTTTTCAAGTAGCAGGAGTGAGCGATTAAGTACTTGTTAAGTAAGTATATGTGGGCCCGTTGTAATTGCAAACTGACTCAGTTCCCTACCTTTTATGCTCTGAAATGTTGAACTAAAGGAACACGAAAGTAAATATCTCAATAGGGAATATGGATAAGTCACCGATTTTGATAAATTTGAGCTTAATTGCTTCGGACACGTATAAAAACATGATGGAACAGAAAAATAAAATAAAAAATATTATTTTAGTTTTATCACACGATGAAATCATGGAAAAATAACGATATTTTTTTTGCCTTTTTGGATATAACGCACTTAACAGTTAGATATAATATCAAATAAGAAATAATATTTTGTATGACACATGTACTTAAACTCAAAATTAAGGGAGATAATTGAAAATAGACAATTTGACAACATTGAAAATATACTACAAATTATGGTCATCCTAACAGATAATGGCGTAAAAAAACATATTCAACTATTATATGGACTAAATTAAGTCTATTAATTGATTAATTTCACCTAGAAAAATGCAATAATTTTTGATTTTTTTTCCTGTGGCGAAAACACTCTAAGCTGACTGATGACGTCACTTGCCTGTAAATAAATATGGCTTCAGGCGTTTGACACGACCATAGACTTAGGATCCGCGATTGATGACTGTCAAATGGCTAAGGATATTACAATGTTTACAGGCTTGTGACGTCAACATGTCTCGTGTCCAGCGCCATAGCGTTTTTGGCGGGGTTTTAAAATTTTAAACTTTAAAATTGTTTTTTTTTTATGAAATACATTGATCTTTCCTGAAATATCAATGTGGTGCGCTTATTACGTAATAAGGAATAATTTAAAATGGTTTTCCAAAATTAGTCAAATAGTCTATTCTTGGCTAACTCCATGATGAAGAGCGTTTTTGGCGGTTGCTGCTGCGTGCTTACTTCAAATAACAATATCACGAGAAAAAAAACGCTAGAGAAAAGTTTTAATATTACAGTTGATTTTCTCACGCATTATACTTTTGATACAAAAAAAATGATGCATATTCCCTATTGCGCGAAAGTTATAAGTTATAATAAGAAGAGTTTTCCCAACCAATAACTTGTTTAAGCTAAGTCACCGAAAGTCTTATTGTAGTTGGTACAGACTTATTGGCATCATCATTAATTCATCAGCGATTCCCAGCAATGTTTTGTGACCGCAACATATCTTTTGACCCCGTTTAGTATTATAATGAATGCAAGCAGCCTTTTTTTGTCGTGATTTAATTTCGCAGTTCTCTTCTAACTTGGGCCACCGTTCATTCTGTGCAGTATGCGCACCACTATCCAACGCTCTAATATGATAATCTTTGTCTCCGTATCCGCCATATCTATCCTCATTACGCTTTATTCGCGGTGGGCGGAGATGTAGGTTGCACGTCCAATGCCTTTTCTTTTCTATTCTATGCTTCTAAAAGATAATAGATAAAGTAATGGCTATGTAAATTTGCATTCGGCTTATCTACGTTCGAATTGATAATGGAGCAATATGTTTCATAATACAGTTTGCAGTATTTGTTCGTTTTATTTCTTTATCTATCTGGCTTACGTTTGTGGAAAGGTTTTGCTTACAAATTAAACTAATGAAAGAGATAAAGTAAAAATTTAAAAATAACTTTTAATTAGGTACAAACATATAAAAGTAGGTTTTTGATAAGACTACAATACTTACGTAAGTATATTTATATGAAAACTTTTAAAATAAGTAACAAAAAACATTGGTTTAGTAATGACGCAAACTAAAAACTATTTTATACGTAACAACACAGCTGTTATTGATAATTAGTAATGGAGCTTAAAAGCACTTACAACAATTACATTATATATTTCTGCCTACAATCGCCTTGCATCAGGAAATAACTGTATAGTTTTTGCATAGCCATTACAATCCAGGATTTAAAATGCGGTCATACTTTGAATAATGCCGTCCGCTCTATTTTTAGTCTGTGATACAATCGTAGGCCATTGACAAACTACTCGTAAGAAGACTGAATTTTTCACACTTGTTTTCAAAAATAGATTATTTAAATAATATTTTATTGGCATACACGATTTTTAACATTTTTAACTCATAAAAATATAAGTAACTAGCGGCCGCCCGAGGTTTCACCCGCGTGGTTCCCGTTCCCGTGAGAATATCGAGATAAAAAGTATCCTTTGTGTTAATCTAGGCTATCTACTATCTGTGTGCCAAATTTCAACCAAATCCGTTCAGTAGTTTTTGCGTGATTGAGGAACAAACATCCAAACATCTAAACATCCAAACCCACAAACTTTCACATTTATAATATTAGTAGGATTACTTACAAATCTAATAGCGAAATAAACCGCTAAGCACTATTACATATTATGAAAAAAATACTTAACTAAGTAATTCTTGAAAGTAATCAATTATTTTTTAAAGAATGAATTTATTTGGGCGTATTATTTGCAAATAAGTAATAAACATACCTACACTGTAAGCTTTGATGAAACAAACTAAAATAAACAAACTTTCAAATCCTAGTACAAAACTGCGTTTTAGAACAAGCTGGTATAATATTTTTTCGTGAACAAAATTGTCTAACAGTTTATATATTTTACAGCAAATGTCCCGACTAAATAAACATACAGATAATATATCGCTACAACATCGGATCCATGAATTATCCGAGAAATAAACATGATTTCACACGATTTTACGGCATACTTACATGTATGTTTTACACGGAACACTCGAGGACGTCGAAACGTGAGGGAAATATTCATAAGTATAGCTAAAGTTATTAGATTTTAGTACGAAAGTAAGTTATTAGTAGTTGTATACTACGCCTTTTTATTGGTGTACTTTGTTAAATGAGATTATTTTACAGACTTCTCAAACGATTCTTAAAGTTAAGACCATCTTAAATTTAAAAAAGTTGGCAGTTTTGACAGAAACTCTATGAAACTGACAGCTTCCGGAAAGTTAAGGAGGCCTTAACTGAATATTTTAGCTAAGAAGCCATTTCTAAAGTTAAGGCCTCCTTAAATAATAAAAAAAGTCTTTTTTTATGCACAATAGGATAGTGCTTGGCCTTCACCTCACCTGATGTTAAGCGATGAGAAGGCCGAAGATGGAAGCGCACTACGCCCGGAACCCATCACTGAGGAACTGGCTATCTTACCTCTAACTGCCGGAACACAACACTTTTAAATTGTTGTTATGGCGTCAGACTTAGGTAAGACGGTAGTAGCTAGCCAGGCGGACTTGAAATAAGCCCTACCACCAACCAAACCGAGTACAAATTTGTACCCCCGAACCACAGAGGCGCGGTTAAAATGTCAGATTTGACAGAAACTCTATGAAACTGACAGCTTCCCTAAAGTTAAGGAGATTTTAGCTAAGAAATCTTTGAATATTCGGCCATGAAAATTGTTACCAAAATCTGTTGATACATTCAATGTATTCTAAAAAAGGTTTCAAACATGAGGTGTAAAAAAAGAAATAACGAACAACCTCTTTACTTAATATTCGGCCGTGAAAATTGTTACCATCAGTGTTTCTTTCAGACAAAATTCTACGGGGGGGCAATTAAGTGGTTCGGGGGAGCTCGTCTGTCGATCACTACACTAGTTTGCCCGCCTACCTACACACAACACATTTTTCCCTGGGGGGGGGCACTAAGGCTGCTCCGGGGGGGCACCACCCCCCCGAATTAGTACCTGTCTACCTGAAAGAAACACTGGTTACCATAAACTGTTGATAAACATTCAATGTATTCTAAAAAGAGGTTTCAAGCATAAGGTGTAAAAAACCGGCCAAGTGCGAGTCGGACTCGCGCACGATGGGTTCCGTACCAAAAAAGGGCAAATAATCACGTTTGTTGTATGGGAATTGGGAGCCCCCCTCAAATATTAATTTATTCTGTTTTTAGTATTTGTTGTTATAGTGGCAACAGAAATACTTACATGATTTGTGAAAATTTCAACTGTCTACCTGTTGTCGTTACTAATATCGAGCAAAAAACGGCAAAAATCACGTTTGTTGTCTGGGAGCCCCCTTAAATATTTTTTTTATTCTGTTTATAGTATTTGTTGTTATAGCGGCAACAGTAATACATAATCTGTGAAAATTTCAACTTTCTACCTATCATGGTTCATGAGATACAGCCTGGTGATAGACAGACAGACAGACAGACGGACAGCGGTCTTATTAATAGGGTCCCGTTTTTACCCTTTGGGTACGGAACCCTAAAAAAGAAATAACAAACAACCTTTTTACCAGAACTTCTTTTTTTAAAAGCCGTTAACAGATTCGAACCACTTAAAAACAAATGAAATCAGCTCTTATTCTAAGTAGGTTCGACAAGTATCGACCAAGGTTACCACCCGGAGATCGCACAGAGAGCGGATACACTGTGAACTGTGTAGTGCTCTGATCACCATTGTTGTTAAAAACTTTGAAGAATGTCATACTGGCACGCCCTAACCGGCTGGGGTCATAGTTGAAGAGACCTTGATACCATTTCACTTTTACTATTCTTTGACATTTTGGATTGTGAAAATGTACTAAGGTGCTTCACTGAAGCCTACAATGATAAATCTTAAGAACTGGCGATAATAAGACTTAAATTGACAAAGTAAACCATAAAATAAATAATGGCCATGATTATAATCATAATGATTAAGACATCAGACTTTTACAGATACAGAACGAGCTAATTTAATGACTTTCGACGTATGTAATATAATAAGTCTATGCTTTCGACAGATATAGTTTTTAGAACTGAATTATACATTTTGTGTTAACGTATCTTAAAATATATACATATATTTATGAACGCACCGTTCTCTTAATACTTCAGTAACTCCGAAACCAAATTCCAGTGTTGAATAATGCGTAATTTATTTAAATTTGAATAAAATTCTCATTTTTTGCGTCAAGTAAAACATGTTAACATAAAACAATGTTGACAAAGGCAGGTGTCGTGTAATATTGACAATGGACAGGTACCACATTCATCTCCCCACTCAATATTTATTAGTCGAAAGAACATGACTTTTGACTATTAATATTATTCGCTTACAGCAAAACGTAATACGGAACCGATTTTTTTCCTGTTCTTCGTATCACACATTACAAAAAGCTCCAGTGGTCTTTAAAACCTAAGTAGGTACTTAAAAATATTCTAGATTTAAATCTAAATAATCAGTTACTTCTTCAAAAGCAAGTGAATGAAACTATTGTTAATTCAAATGCATTGGGTACAACTTCATTAAGTATTTTAGTAACTGTCTTAATGGATTGTTGATCGCTTAAATGTACAATACTATTCTGAGCTAAAATTAATTGTGAACATTTAGATCACTTAAACTTCAGAATTAGAACGTAACTTGGATCATTAGCAGTAACTGCAAATATTAACCTACTTAAAAACAAAGCTTCGAAATATTATTATCTATTTAAAACTTTATTTTATTCTAAATATTTTTTTTCTTTCTAGGTGGTTCTAGTCCGAGGTCACTATGTATCGTACTTGCCGTTGTGCAGTCGCAATGAGCCAGTGTTCCTAGCGGTGTGCACGCCGCTAGCGATGCCCGAGACGCGCGAGTGCGTCGTGCACGGCGCCACCAACGTGTTCACCACCGTGCACGCCGTCGACATGAAGATACTGCACATCGACACCAAGTAAGTCGATACACATGACTCACCTGCCACTGTGCAGTCGCAACGAGCCACTGTTCCTAGCGTTGTTCACGCCGCTAGCGATGCCCGAGACGCGCGAGTGCGTCGTGCACGGCGCCACCAACGTGTTCACCACCGTGCATGCCGTCGACATGAAGATACTGCACATCGACACCAAGTAAGTCGATACACATGACTCACCTGCCACTGTGCAGTCGCAACGAGCCACTGTTCCTAGCGTTGTGCACGCCGCTAGCGATGCCCGAGACGCGCGAGTGCGTCGTACACGGCGCCACCAACGTGTTCACCACCGTGCACGCCGTCGACATGAAGATACTGCACATCGACACCAAGTAAGTCGATACACATGACTCACCTGCCACTGTGCAGTCGCAACGAGCCACTGTTCCTAGCGTTGTTCACGCCGCTAGCGATGCCCGAGACGCGCGAGTGCGTCGTGCACGGCGCCACCAACGTGTTCACCACCGTGCATGCCGTCGACATGAAGATACTGCACATCGACACCAAGTAAGTCGATACACATGACTCACCTGCCACTGTGCAGTCTTAACGAGCAAGTGTTCCTAGCGCTAGTGATGCCCGAGACACGCGAGTGCGTCGTGCACGGCGCCATCAACGTGTTCACTACGGTGCACGCCGTCGACATGAAGTTACTGCACATCGACACCAAGTTAGTCGATATGTTATAGTCAAACCCCGAAGTCCAGGCGCTCCTGGGTTTGCCTAGTCAAAGCTCAGGTTTGACAAGAAGTCAGCGTGTTTCGGGCTTTGACTAATGAATTCATGACTAATCCTAGGAGTGCCTAACTTGGGCAGTCAAAGTCCGAAACTCAATACGGTTAAAACGGGGTTTGACTAGTCAAACCTAGAAACATGAGCTTTTCTTCCTAGAATTAAGAAAGTCAAATTGTTTATTCCAGTTTAATTGGACCGTAGTGGATTAATATAACAAATAACGACTCAATTTATGTTTATTTATTGATACAACATGAACAAATAATATAAATTAAATAAAGCTAGGAAATATAGTAAAGACACTGCTACTTAATTTTTACTACTATTTCTTATAATTATTAATTTATTTTTACGTTAAGTACTTACTAAAATATAAGTTCACTGAGAAAAATTTCCTCTGCCGCACTACGTAAAATAAGGATAAAAATCGACCACAATGACGTGTGTAACCCGCTACATTACGCGTAAGTAGTCAGTCATACGTAGTCGGCATACTGACGATCATCATGGAGCGGGTTACGTAATTTACGAGTGGTCGATTTTTGTACGTACGTACGTAGCCCGACATCCGGCTACGTACATACGTAGTGCGCAAGTCGCACTGAATACTCCTGAAACTACGACTGCGGCTTACGTACGTTACTGTAGCGGGCACAGTAAATAATGGTGAGCTATACGTGTGCACCGCGGCGGCATACGTACAATACTGTGGCAGACACAGTAAAGCACGGTGAGCCGTACGTGTGTACCACGGCGGCATACGTTCGATACTGTAGCGGGCACAGTAAATAATGGTGAGCCATACGTGTGCACCGCGGCGGCATACGTACGATACTGTAGCGGGCTCAGTAAAGCACGATGAGCCGTACGTGTGTACCACGGCGACATACGTACGATACTGTAGCGGGCACAGTAAATAATGGTGAGCCATACGTGTGCACCGCGGCGGCATACGTACGATACTGTGGCAGACACAGTAAAGCACGGTGAGCCGTACGTGTGTACCGCGACGGCATATGAGCGATACTGTAGCGGGCACAGTAAATAATGGTGAGCCATACGTGTGCACCGCGGCGGCATACGTACGATACTGTGGCAGACACAGTAAAGCACGGTGAGCCGTACGTGTGTACCGCGACGGCACACGTATGATACTGTAGCGGGAACAGTAAATAATGGTGAGTCATACGTGTGCACCGCGGTGGCATACGTACGATACTGTGGCAGACACAGTAAAGCACGGTGAGCCGTACGTGTGTACCGCGACGGCATATGTACGATACTGTAGCCGGCACAGTAAATAATGGCGAGCCATACGTGTACACCGCGGTGGCATACGTACGATACTGTGGCAGACACAGTAAAGCACGGTGAGCCGTACGTGTGTACCGCGACGGCATACGTATGATACTGTAGCGGGCACAGTAAATAATGGTGAGCCATACGTGTGCACCGCGGTGGCATACGTACGATACTGTGGCAGACACAGTAAAGCACGGTGAGCCGTACGTGTGTACCGCGACGGCATATGTACGATACTGTAGCCGGCACAGTAAATAATGGTGAGCCATACGTGTGCACCGCGGCGGCATACGTACGATACTGTGGCAGACACAGTAAAGCCCGGTGAGCCGTACGTGTGTACCGCGACGGCATACGTATGATACTGTAGCGGGCATAGTAAATAAGGGTGAGCCATACGTGTGCACCGCGGCGGCATACGTACGATACTGTGGCAGACACAGTAAAGCACGGTGAGCCGTACGTGTGTACCACGGCGACAACCGTACGATACTGTAGCGGGCACAGTAAATAATGGTGAGCCATACGTGTGCACCGCGGTGGCATACGTATGATACTGTGGCGGGCACAGTAAATCATGGTGCACCATACGTGTGCACCATGGTGGCATACGTATGATACTGTAGCGGGCACAGTCAAGCATGGTGAGCCATACGTTTGCACCACGGCGGCATACTTACGATACTATGGCGGACACAGTCAATCATGGTGCGCCATACGTGTGCACCATGGCGGCATAGGTAGGATACTGTGGCAGGCACAGTAAAGCATGATGTGCCCGACGTATTAACTGTCGTAGTAGAGGTAAGGTACCGTTGCCGGTACAGTAAGGCATGATGAACCGTGCGTATATACTATGGCAGCATACGTACGATACTGGTGCGGGAACAGTAAAGCACGGTGAACCATACTTATGTAACACGCCAGCGTACGTACGATACTGCTGCGGGTGTAGTAAGACATGGTGCACCATACGTGTTTCGTATGGCACACCATGCCTTACGATACTCGCACCTGTATTTTCCTTATGCTGGCATGGTACATACAAAGGTGTTCAGATAATTAGTATGAATATTAACCAAAGTCAATGAAATTTTGTAGACACGATCGAGAAACTAATATCTAGGTCTATAGTTTATTACATTTTCGTAAAAATGTATAGTTTAAATATTGCAGGGAGTTTTTAATGAAAATATGAAAACCCCCTGTAATATTTAAACTATACATTTTTACGAAACTGTATTAAACCACAGACCTAGGTATTACTTTCTAGACCATGTCTACAAAATTTAATTGACTTTGATTGGTTAATATTCAAAATTATTATCTGAACACCTATGTATGTACGGCCAGCGTCATAAATATATATATACGTTAACAAGAGCTCAAAAATATCTACACACCTCTATGTCACTGATAATAAGGTTGGTGTTTACATATTTTGACTCAATGGCTGTATATATGTATATAAATGACACTGACTGTACCATGCCAACATAAGGAAAATACAGGTGCAATTATCGTAAGGCATAGTGTGCAATACGTAACACGTAGTGCAATAGTGCATCATGCCTTATACCCGCAGCAGTATCGCATGTACTCGGGCGTGAGTCTAATTAGACACACTTGATTTTTAAGTTTCCGTTTTTCCTTTTTTTGAGGCACGGAACCCTAAAAATCAAGTATGTCTAATAGCCGTCCATCTATGTACATACGTATGGTGAATGGTATGGTGCCTTATTGTCCCACACTAGTATCATACCTTCTATTTGTCTTCTCAGCATATATATTTGTCCACTGCTGGAGATATGCTTCTCCCATGGTTTTTCTATGTCGTCCTTGTTGCGGCGTATCTGGTTGAGGTAGGCCCTGACATCTTAGGAATGGCGGTCTGCCCACGCTTCGACTTCCCGTTCATACCTCTACTATAACAGTTAATAAGTTTTGTACAACATTATGCTTCTTTGTAGTATAACCTGCACTGATTACATAGATATCTACTTATAAATATTGGTGCGGGTACGATAAAGAATGATGTATCATTTTAAAGCTGACCAGATGTTTTAAAAACCCGCATGCGGCATTTTTCACATTTAATTTCTTTTACTGGCAATAGTTACGTATAAATAAATCACAAAGGTCGCGTCCTTATTGCAGGGTTTTTTTAAACTCTGGTCAAGCTTTATCTACTTTTGTTGAACTTGTACGATATTAGTGCGGCTATTATTATTATTATTATTATTATGCAAAATAATTTTATAGCAAACTTAACAGCTGCACCGATATAGCACCAAAGTCCAGACCTGTAAGTGAAAAGCATATAATAATTGGTAATTTAGATAAAATCATACTTCACGATACATATACATTTAGTGTACACAGCCATGATACAACATTTTTTATTTTTTAACTTTTACAAGGTTATTAACAGAAGAAATTCCGTTCTCAAACCCTGTACAAGTTTTATAGCTTAACATGTTTAAAAGGAAATAGACATAAAAGATTCATATTATTTATTTTCAATCGCAAAAATTGAGACATACTTAGTTACAAAAAAACCACAACAAGCTTAATTAATCATACTATTCTAGAATTACATGGTCGTCAAATTGGCGTACCCGTGAAACATTATGCTTTCTTTGAATGATCTTGTTGGATACGTCGGATTCAAAAGCAGCTTGCGATATATAGCCGTCGCATTCCGTGAAAGTGAAATGTTGATGACATAAGCCAGCAACTTCAAAGCAATATTGCAGGATGTCTCGGTTTATCTTCTGTATTCAAAGAAAAAAAGTTTCGGTTAATTTTTTAAAACTTATTTTTATGAAGGTTTAATAATAAGAACTAATATTTGAGAAAATATTCTTACCGTCAATCAGTGCAATTATATTTGCTATTTTTGTTCTCGTGTCTCTATTTTTTCGCAATTTTGATGAAGCATAAGAGGAACATAATTTGTTTTCCATTCCTAGATACAAACGACTGAAATCGCTCATTAGCTGAAAAAAGAATAAGTAACTTTTGTCATTTATATGTCATTGCGTACGTTTTTATAGAAAAACCACAAAGATTATGTAAAAAATAAAGCTGCGGACTGCGGTATATGCTTACCAAGGTATTGCCTTGTGATTGTTTCAAGGCTGGGAAATCCTTGAAGTAATCCACTATATCACTTTTTCCACACTGGATGCGGTTTAGGCAGTTTCCGCCTACTTTTCTTCAACAGATTTCCATGGTTTCCAGATTTCCATGATTTTTCATTTATCAGCCAGAGTAATGTTTCTTCATAGACAATCCCTGTAATACACACGTAAACCACATATAAATGTTTATGGTGGGATGAGTTAACAAGAGGAAGCGCATCAAGGGGAGAATGAGATGACAGCAGTCGAGCTGTCAAACGTCAAAGTGACGCACAACGAACTAACATTATGAATTTTACATGGCAATCGAAGTTCAGACACTTGTCTTATAAGAAATAAACAAACTTTTGGATATATAGCAGTCGCATACCTCTGCTCTAGGTAGCTTCCACGCTGGCTTTCCTTTTATATTCGGTGCAGGTGGAATGTTGATGACATAGGCCAGCAATATCAAAGCAACCTTGCTAGATGTGTCTCTGGTTCATCTTCTGTATCCAAGAAAAAAGTTTCGGTTAATTTTTTAGACTTAATTTTATGATGGTTTTATAGTAAGAACGAATATTTGAGAAAAACTTCTTACCGTCAATCAGTGCAATTATATTTGCTATTTTTGTTCTCGTGTCTTCGTCTCTAATTTTTCGTAATTTTAATGAAGCATATTTTATAATTTCTTCATATTTGATGGTGATAGGGCAAAATAATTTGTTTTCCTTTCTCGGATACAGACGACTGAAATCATTCATTAGCTGAAAAAAAGAATAAATACAATAAATGTACGCTTAGTTATTTCCACTGGAGAGAAAGGTCCGGATCGCAACCACAGAGCTTATTGGGTTGTTAAGCGAGCACTAAAATAGCTTGTCTCTTTTAGTGCGTGCACAATAGCTAGTTCTGCAATGTTGGCAGCGTGCGAGTGTTACTTTTGGTATTACAAGAGTGTAGAGTCTGTGCGAAAAGAGAAGAATCGTGGCAGAAACGGAAACTAACATTATGAATTTTACATGGCAATCAAAATTCAGATATTTGTCTTAAAAGAAATAAACAAACTTTTGTCATTTCTATGTCATTGCGTACGTTTTTATAGAAAGACCACAAAGACTAAGTAAAAAAATAAAGCTGCAGTATATATGCTTACCAAGGTATAGCCTTGTGATTGTTTTAAGGCTGGTAAATCTTTGAAGTAATCCGCTATATCACCTTTTCCACATTGGATGCGGTTTAGGCGGTGATCTGCAGTGTCAATTTTCCTCAACAGATTTCCATGGATCGACATTGTTTTTTAGCCACAGTAATGTTTCTTGATTTTTCATAGTCAATACCTGTAATTTATATGTGTATGGTGGGATATGTTAACAAAAGGAAGGGCATCAAGGGCAAAGTGAGATGACATCAGTCGAGCTGTCAAACATCAAAGTGACGCACAATGAACTGTAAATGTATTTTTTAACTAATAATAATATTTATTACAGTCTGTTTTTCTAACCTGGGGCGTGTTTCATAAAAGTTACAGATTTTATTAGCTAATTTTATTAGACTCATAAAATAATTTTATTAGTTGTCATTTTTCAGTTTCATAAACTTTTTGATAACACTAATGCTACTGCTCCACCTGCGTTATCGTTCACGTTAGTGATAATTTTATTTTATTTTATATTCAAGGAAAACAAACAGCATATAAAAGTAGGAACACTAAAAACAAGACTTTTGTATGAACATGCCTTAGACAGTTTTTATAATGTCCAACTACG